>PVHT020000081.1:253949-372922 GCA_004024745.2 Catagonus wagneri
GGATGGAACCCACATCCTCATGGATCCGAGTCAGGTTTGTTAACTGCCGGGCCATGAAGGGAACTCCTGAAACTAATTTCTAAACAATCATTTCTTCCAAATCCAATTGTGTTATTTTCAAAAGTGTGAATAAGTTTCAAGTGTAGCCCTGTAAATTATTAGAAGCACTTTATGTTTGCTTTTTTGTTTTTTGCTATTTTAGGGCCACAGCCACAGCCTATGGAAGTTCCCAGGCTAGGGGTCGAATCAGAGCTACAGTCGCCGGCCTACACCACAGCCACAGCAACAGCAGATCCAAGCCACATCTGTGACCTACACCACAGCTCATGGCAAAGCCGGATCCTTAACCCAGTGATCGAGGTCAGGGATTGAATCCATGTCCTCATGGGTCCTAGTCGGGTTCATTAACCTCTGAGCGACAAAGGGAACTCCACTGGAAGCACTTAAAAAAAAACATGTCCAACGAGTTGGCAGATATATACAGCATTGTATTCAAATCATTACTGCTCCAGTGACTCTATAAGAAATCTACTGTACACAAAGATGACTCAAAGCTTTTAAACTATCAAAAAATGGGAGTTCCATTGTGGCTCAGTGAGTTAAGAACCTAACATAGTGTCTGTGCAGATGCAGGTGCGATTCCCTGGGCTTCCTCCCTGGGTTAAGGATCCGACATTGCCGCGAGCTGTGGAGCAGGTCACAGAGGTGGCTTGGATCCAGTGTTGCTGTGCCTACGGTGTAGGCCAGCAGCTGGAGCTCCGATTCCAGCCCCTGGCCCAGGAACCTCCATTTGCCGCAGGTGCAGCTCTAAAAGGAAATAAACAAGTCAGAGGATTGTGGATCATTGTTCAAAGTGCAACGGGCCGGGCCGTGCAGTTACGATGTCAGCTGGGTTCAGAATCGCCTGCCAGGAATGAAGCGTCCAGAACACGGACATGGGCGGTAAAACATGGACTCGGCGGCCAAGGCTATTTCTTCTAACTGGAACTCTTCCGAAACCTGGGCTCACTCTGACGGTGCCTGTACCGTTTCCCATCATGCATCAGGCTAAATTCCTCCTTGAGTGAGTGTCAAGCAGTGTTGGGTGCTGTTCTGGGGACACAGAGATGAGGAAGGCTCCATCCCTTTTCTGAGGGATCTTGTGGTCTACTGTGGATGAAAACTGCCATATGCCACGGGTGTGGCCATTAAAAAAAAAAAAATCAAAAACTGCCCCATGGGAAGCTATAAAAGGAAAACAGGAGTTCCCATCATGGCTCAGCGGAAACAAATCTGACTAGCATCTAGGAGGACACAGGTTCGAATCCTGGCCTCGCTCAGTGGGTTAAGGATCCAGCGTTGCTGTGAGCTGTGGTGTAGGTTGCAGATGCAGCACGGATCCTATGCTGCTGTGGCTGTGGTATAGCCTGGCAGCTATAGTTCCTGATTTGACCTCTAGCTTAGGAACCTCCATATGCTGCTGGTGTGGCCCTAAAAAGACAAAAAAAAAAAGGGAAAAAAAATAATCTCTCCTTCCTATTAAGAGGTATTCTATTAGCTTGTGTACATTATCATACAACTCAAATCTCTCTGGACAGAAAGGCTTATACCATCAGAGTATTTGAAACCAACACCTAAAGTTAGTCTTTATTCTAAAAGATCAGCTGATTATTGAGATAAAGTTTTGCTACAATAAGAATTGTGTATATACTCAGTTTAAAAGCTAGGGTTTTTTTTTTTTTTTGTCTTTTTGCCTTTTATGTGGAGCCGCACCGCAGCATATGGAGGTTCCCAGGCTAGGGGTCTAACAGGACCTGTAGCCGCCGGCCTTCGCCACAGCCACAGCAACGCGGGATCCGAGCCGCGTCTGCAACCTACACCACAGCTCACGGCAACGCCGGATCCTTAACCCACTGAGCAAGGCCAGGGATCGAACCCGCAACCTCATGGTTCTTAATCGGATTCGTTAACCACTGAGCCGCAAAGGGAACTCCAAAAGCTAGGGTTTTTTTTAAAGGAAGTAATTTGATAAAATAATAAATTAAATTTTCTTCTGCATATATATATTTTGGAATGACCCAAATAAAAGCATCATCTCAAATGAAATATCTTAGTACAGATCAATCAACATTAATGGACTCTTAACTCCCCTTAAAATTGTAGCAAAACAATGCTTAACAGAAGTTAGTACTTTATAAAGTATTTTTAGCCCATCTTCCAGTTAGCTCAGGAGTTACCATCCATTGACTTACGTGAATTGTTCAAAACTGGTGCAAAATCTGTGAACAAATATTTGATACTGAAGAAACGATAAAAATGCCAAAACTGTTGACTGAGCATTCTTCTAAATTATAATGCCTTCTCATCCACGGAGGTGGTGACTACAAATAAATACCCTAGCCAGCGCCAAATAATCCCAGGGTTACCTACAAGTAAATGTTTCTTTCCAATTTTTTTAAAGCTATTTTGGTTACACTTTCAGGAAATTCTCCTTGATGGATGTACAAAGAGGACCAAAAAAGTTTTTTGAACACAGTAACATCCAAACAAAAATCTGAAACAGTGACTTGATACCATATGTTATAGTACCTTTAAAGCACTATAAGAATTCTATAGAGAAAAAAGAGAATAATTTATAAATTCATCAAAAAAATGTGTTCTGGAGAAAAAGTATTGCTACATTTACATATACTCCATATGTCTTCACTGCCTAACATTATCTTAAATCTTAAACTCATCCCATTTTTTTTTTTTTTTAGGGCCGCACCCATGGCATTTGGAGGTTCCCAGGCTAGGGGTACAGCCGCCGGCCTTCGCCACAGCCACAGCCACGCGGGATCCGAGCCGCGTCTGCAACCTACACCACAGCTCACGGCAACGCCAGATCCTTAACCCACTGAGCGAGGCCAGGGATCGAACCCAGAACCTCATGGTTCCTAGTCGGATTCATTAACCGCTGAGCCACGATGGAAACTCCACAAACCCGTGCCATTTTTAACTTTAGAGCTGTGAAATAAAACTATTCTCCAAAGTCACTGCTTTAAGCAACTAAATATTATGTCTTCACTGGATAATTTGCGACCGCCCCCAAAATTATTTCTGAAAACCTCTTTCTAGGGTAAATGTGATGAGAGTGTGCTTACCCAGTAAAACACACAGGAAAAGAGGTTGAGCCTCACAACTCCTAATTCTAAGAATTTGCCATGACTTGTCAGTGGATTACTCTTAAAGTCAGTAATAGCACATTATATTTTTGCTAATCATAAGCTGTCATCATTTTATTCTCTCAAATTAATGAATACTAATCCTTCTAAATATTAAAGCATGGAGCCGTTCCTTTTAAAGGTCGAGCAGCTGCAGCATTAGGAAACCACCTAAAGTATAGAATTTTCTCAAAAGAGCTATTAAGCGCCTCGGTGCCCTCTCCTTTCCTTTTAACTGCACTCCTGTGTCAGAACGAATTTTACATGAGAGAAAAATAAGAAAGTACTTTTCTAAGCAGAAGTTCCATTTTATCCTGAAAACAACTCATATTCAAATTCTCTGAAGGTTACACACATGTGGAATGGGTTCATATACAATTTCTTTTTTCTTTTTTTTTTTTGGTCTTTTGTCTTTTTAGGGCTGCACCTGTGGCATATGGAGGTTCCCAGGCTAGGTGTCTACACCACAGCCACAGCAATGCCAGAACTGAGCCATGTCTGTGACCTGCACCACAGCTCACAGCAATGCCGGATCCTCAACCCACTGAGCAAGGCCAGGGATCGAACCCGCAACCTCATGGTTCCTAGTCGGATTCGTTTCCGCTGCGCCACAATGGGAACTCCCATATACAATTCTTAATTTGCTCATATCCCTGGATGGGAATCTCAGGAAATTTCTTAATCTACTCTGTTGTTCTTCCAAATAGTACATTATGCATGGAAATAGTAATAAGAACCAGTTAGGTAAGCCACGTGTTCTTTCTTGCTTTGGGGGCAAAGCTGGATGAGTAAGATACCAAAGGATCCTTGGTCTGGTCTGATACAAAAATACGAGAAATATTTATATATTCACTAATAACGTGTGTGCGGAATATGACAACAGTCATTTCCTTCTGTGCAACCGTTCAGATGTGTAAATTTTGAAACAGAAAATAATGACAGCCAATCAGTTAAAGGTCATGACTAGAACCTTACAGCTGGAGATTAGAGCTAAAAAGAACAGCCCTTTTCCATTTTCATGAGACTGTGGTTAGAAACTCGGTACAGACGGGCAATGGGGAATGGAATCATTTTGTCCTCTTCGATGCCCAGAGACAAACTTTTAAACTGGAAAAGAGAGTAGTGGTGGCAAGAAGATCAGTGTTTTGAGGGCCTCCCGTCTGCCAATTCTTAGTTCCAGGCAACCTCACTGCCTTTCCAGAGGAGCGTTCTGTTCCGGCCGAGCTCACCCTGTGACCGTCACTAACACTAACATCTCTAACCTCTAACCTAGGATAAGCCTTCTCTCCCTCCCTCTAATCTCTGCAGCAATTTAGAGACACTAACATTTCATCACTTACTTGACTTTCATCAAACACTGCTTTGTTTGCTAGGAAGGGGCTGAGGCAGGCAAGCTACAGCCGTGGGTTCATTTTCTAAGTCAACTTGGGTCATCCATCACTAAACTACACTATCACGTTTGGGGACTATACCTCTTTTATTAAAACACGAAAAAAAAAGGTATTAAATATGCTGTCACCTTGACATTAATCAACAGCAAGTTTGCAAGTTGAATAAATGAAATTCCACCTGTTGCTTTTAAGATTGAAATTGCCACTCATATATATGTCACAGGTATTCCCAGTTAAGGTTAAAGCTAATACTTGCTTTTACTAGGTTATGTCTTTTTTGTTTTTTCCCCCACCAGGTTATGTCTATCCTGTTCTATTTTCTAATTTCAGATATACAAATTTGCCTTTTGCCTAACAAAGTAACAAAATTCATTTTTAGGATCTCAGTCAAAAAAAAAAAAAATCAAATCCCAGTCTAGGGAAAACACTAGTCTAACCCAAGGTACTTCTCCCCACTCTTATATTTTCATAGCATTATAAACTAATGCTTTTATTTTATAATGCTATGAAATAAATAATATTTTGGTAAATATTCTTTTCTCGCAGTAATCTTCATATTCCCATATGTAATATTTACATATATGTGTATCTCTGTATGTGGAAAGGATATTATTTATGACATTACACAACTTCCTCAGTATAGACAGTGTTAATCTTACCTCCAGAATTTATCAAGTAAATTCAATACTGTTAAACAGATACAACTTTAACGACACATCTAAAATAAATAATGCTTTAAAAGATAAGCCATCTGTTAGGTTCAGCGGACCCAGAATTCTACAGTAAGAGATAATTTATATTGGACAGTTTTACCTAAATGCCTTATGCATAGTTACATGGAATTATATATACAGACTTTGGAACATTCAAAAGTACAGATTTCTTTTTACCATAATCAGTAACAGACTTGGGAGCACGTTGTTCTGTTTCAGTATTTCTCTTCTTATTCCTGGATTTCCAAGCATGATACACTTTCAGTCGCCTGTGAAATTCTTCTCTGCAAGCTGCCAGGACCTCAATATCTATCAGTTACAGGGAGGAAAACACAAGGAATGAGCATGCTAATTTAGTGGTCTACCATAATTATTCTGTGGCATACACGTCTATTTTTATTTTATTTCTATTTTTTTTGTCTTTTTGCCTTGTCTAGGGCTGCACTCATGGTATATGGAGGTTCCCAGGCTAGGGGTCTAACAGGAGCTGGAGCCGCCGACCTTCGCCACAGCCACAGCAACGCGGGATCCGAGCCGCGTCTGCAACCTACACCACAGCTCACGGCAACGCTGGATCCTTAACCCACTGAGCAAGGCCAGGGATCAAACCCGCAACCTCGTGGTTCCTAGTCGGATTCGTTAACCACTGAGCCACGACGGGATCTCCTACACATCTATTTTTAAAATAAAGTTTTCACTTTTAAGTTCATTTAAATTAGTATAAAATCAGAAGAAAACCAATGATGGATAAAGACAAGCACTTTATGGTAATACTATCTTTTATACTTACAAAGCATTTTCTTACACATTACTAGCTTATCATCTGCTCCACACAAGAACGCTGGACTAAATATGTCTTTCTTAGATGAAGAATCAGAGAGACTAGGTCACTTGTCCAAGGTCTCAGACCATGACCACAGAACAGGAGGTCAGTGTGCTCCAGGACAAGCTAGATTTACATGCAACACATCTTTTATATTTGCAGTTACGCAGATAAACTCAGTGAAGAGGGAAAGAACACAAAGCAGCATCTGCCCGATTATGACACTTGAGGTCCGAATTACAGTGTCCTGAATTCAAACACCACGACCGACACGAGAACACAACTATGAGGCGTCCTCTGGATACAGAATTTTACTTTGTTCTGTCAGAGGAAAAGCAGCTTTAAAGAGGAAGGACTCCACGTCCATTCATGGACCAAAGGGGTCTGACAAATACGGACCAGCAAGCATATAGCCCAAAACGCCAGTTCTCTATGGCTTTTCCTCTCTTACCCAGGCAAGGGGTGGACAAAATGAATTCGACTTGGTAAGTATGACTTTCTTTCAGATTTGCAAACCAATGAGGTCTTCATTTCAAGACAAGAGTAAAAAGAGAACAGCTTAAACTAATTTACATGAAGAAAAATCCCATCCTAATCTAGGCATTAACTTTATTATTACCCGTCAAGTATGGAGCCTTCCCATTTTTTTTTTTTTTAGGACCATACCTGTGGCATATTGAAGTTCCCAGGCTAGGGGTCAGATAGGAGCTACAGCTGCCAGCCTACACCACAGCCACAGCAACTCGGGATCTGAGCCATGTCTGTGACCTACAGCATAACTCACGGCAATACCAGATCCCCAACCCACCGATCGAAGCCAGGGATCGAACCAGCATCCTCATGGATACCAGTCGGGTTCGTTTCCCCTGCGCCACAAAGGGAACTCCCTGGAGCCGTCCCATTTTCATCCTCCCCATACACTTACCACAAGAAGTATTGATGGTATCCCGTAGTTCTGCATATTTCCATTTACTAAAATCGAATTTCTTGGAACCAGCAGCCGCCTTGGTGGCTTGGACAGCAGGGCCTCTGAAATTATGATATATGTTGGCATATTTAAACCAGAAATACGCAAGAAATGTTGACACAACAGGCAAGAAAGTGAACATAGTTTGAGAACTGGAAATAACTATGGGAAAAACATATAATACTTTTTGTATCTTTGACAGACAAGCTTAAGAACTGTGTATTATAAGATGCCCCAGGTAGATTAGACTTTTTCCAGTGCATCATTGCAGAGTCATGATAGCAGAACTTCTGATTTCAAAATTCTAGTAACCTGGCCTTCCCCCAGACCTCAGCTGAAAATGTCCTAACTCATGCATATAAGAACATCAAAAGTTAAGAAATACATTTACATATGTTCCTCAAAGTCAAAAGAGAAATCGACATTTCTTTTTTTGTCATTTTCTTTTTAGGGCTGCACCCGTGGCATATGGAGGTTTCCAGGCTAGGGGTCTAATCGGAGCTACAGGTGTCAGCCTACCCCACAGCCACAGCAACACAGGATCCGAGCCGCATCTGCGACCTACACCACAGCTCACGGCAATGCCGGATCCTTAACCCCCTGAGCGAGGCCAGGGATCAAACCTGCAACCCCATGGTTCCTAGTCGGATTGTTTCCGCTGCACCATGATGGATGGGAAACCCCCCACCCCTTTTTTTTTTGGTCTTTTTGCCTTATCTAAGGGCCGCACTCGGGCATATGGAGGTTCCCAGGGATCGAGCAAGGCCAGGGATCGAACCCGCAACCTCATGGTTCCTAGTCGGATTCGTTAACCACTGAGCCACGATGGGAACTCCATCTGTATAAGTCTTTAGAGACAAGCTAAAACGCTGCTGGGGCCTGGAAACTCCTGTGACTTTTGAGCTTCTCTGCTAAAGGATACTTGGAAAAGTTCTACAGGCAGATAAAACCACACCCTTGGAAGCAGTGAGTAATAATAACACGACGACTAGTAAATAAATGAAAGGGAAGGGCTGTAGGTCGTGGGACAGATAACAGCGATTTCCAAGGGCACTAGGGTTTTATCTTGCCCCGGGGAGCAGGGATGTTTGAATGGGGGACAAAGGACAGAAAAAAAAAAAAATACATCTGTTTAAAATACTTAAAATCTTTAAATAATTTAAATAAAAATTAAAAATAATTTAAATAAAACCAAGATAGAAGTACAAATAAAATACATCTATTTACAAATTTTAAAAAATAATTTAAAAAATGGGATAATTTTTCATAGCAGTGCTACTGAAAGCTTGATATCTGTTTCTCTACAGGTAATCTAAAGTAATTATTCCAAAAGTACAGGAAAACTGTCTTTTCTGTGATGAAGACCCTCACTTTTCAGCAAAAGATGGCAGAGATGCTCAGAATAAGCTGCAAGTGAACTTTTAAGCTCAGTGCAACAAAGGAAGACTTTAAATAACATCATGTTTCTAGACATGAAAGGAAGATGGCACGATATTAAAAGAACTAATTACTCAAGAACTCAGGTTTTGCTTCTCACGTACCACACAAAGCATTTCATCTCTGTGGTTCACTACTTGTGGGGGATGATCACAGCACAGTGTCTGAAAATGAGCTCACATGTCTCATCATGTTAACGTTTTGAAAGACAACAGCGACCATGGCAAACGATCAGGATGCAAACACCAAATGAAACAGATGTGTGGTTTTTTTTTTTAAATGATGGGGTTAGTAGAGGCAAAGTATGACATTTAGAATGGCTAAGCGATGAGGTCCTACTGTACAGCACAGGGACCTCCACCCAGTCTCCTGGGACAGAGCATGACGGAAGCCAGCGCGAGAAAAAGTATGTACATATACGTACGACTGAGTCACTATGTTGTAAGCAGAGACTGACAGAGCACTGTCAATTAACTATAATTTAAAAAAAATAAAAATTTAAAATAAGTAAATAAAAATAATGTAGCCTCCTTCCTGAAATAAAGTATTCCTTCGCGGAGCTTAAAAATGAAAATAAAGACACTTGTGCCTCTTTACGAGGCCTAGGTATGCTTTCGTTTTAGAGAATAAAAAATAGCATACTGCAATCTACATGCTTAAAAATTGTTAGACATGATGGAAGTTCCCGTCGTGGCTCAGTGGTTAACAAATCCGACTAGGAACCATGAGGTTGCAGGTTCGATCCCTGGCCTTGCTCAGTGGGTTAAGGATCCGGCGTTGCCGTGAGCTGTGGTGAAGGTTGCAGACGCGGCTCGGATCCCGCGTTGCTGTGGCTGTGGCGAAGGCCGGCGGCTCCAGCTCCTGTTAGACCCCTAGCCTGGGAACCTCCATATGCCACGGGTGCAGCCCTAGATAAGGCAAAAAGACAAAAAAAAATTGTTAGACATGATGATTTTTAGTCGCACATAAGCCTGGCTGAAGAATAATGTGGCCATTTAGTCCTTCCTGCATTTTATGGTTAAAATCTGTTCCAAATTTCCTACAGAATCTCTTCTTTTTAGAAGCTGTGAGACTGGCCATTCTCGAGGTAGCTTTTTCTTCGTAATTGCTTTGCTCGAAAAGAGCCAGCTGTGTGTCAGCAAGGTCCTTTATTACCCTTAACAATAAATTATGCTTTAACACTATTCAAATATTCTTTATCTCTTTGCTACATCTTAAAAATCAGCATTTAATAAACTAACAAAAAAATTCTCTTTTTCTTCCCAGCTCTTATACCAGTCTCCTCTAGAAGAGCAGCTGAAATTAGGGGTTTTTGTTGCTGTTTTCTTTCCTTTTGAAAGAGAAAGTAATTTTATATAATACACAGTTTTATAGATTGTCAGAATATATACGAGGTATCGCTACATATAAGTTGTTTTGATACTTCAAAAAATCACACTGAATTCAAATTATTATTGCCTAAAATGTGGTTTTACTATTACTTTCCATTCATAATACCTCAAACAAAAATACACCTGCTAAAAGCATATTCAGCATCCTAAGAAGTGCACAAATCATACGCATTTAAGTGCCTCCCCCATCTCTAGAGTTATTAAACCAGTAAAATGAAGGTGCAATTTACTGATTATTTAGACTTGTTATAAAGAGCATCACGTAAATGACAGAGTAAGGCAGTAGCAAAACTGACTTCTGATGTTTTTAAAAAATGTATTCATTTTAACACTTTCAATTAGCTCTGTAACTTCAAATCCGGAAGTTAAAACATTACTGATTTGTATCCACGTGGTAATGGACCAGATCCTGCTGGGAAGGGACTTTTCCTGGTGGCTCAACTTTTACACCAGTTTGGAATCTGGGGCAGCACCACTCTTGGCCGGGGCGGGGGGGGGGGGGGGTTCAAAATGTCCCTTTTGTTGCAATGACAGGAAGGATTCTCCTGCTGAGATTGAACAGGTGGGGGGCCAGCAATTAGCAGAACTACCAACAAGGCAGAGTCACATGCAAAATGCCAATGGTGTCCCCACTGAGAAATGCCAATTTAGAGGAGAACTTTTTTGGTGGTGTTTTTGTTTTTTTTTTTTTTTACCTTTTTCTATGTTAAGACAGCATGAGGGCAGAATGATATTTCTTGTACAGAAAATTTACATGGACAGAATAGGTTACTCATATGTAACAGGTTCTGGTCCCTATAAAGAAAAGTAATTTTAAAGATATGATTTTGAGGTGACACTTATTTCCCCAAATTACACTGCACTAACCTACTCAAAATTTCTGACATTTCTTTCGCCATTTGTTCCCTATAAGAAAAAATGATAATACAATATAAGTACATAAATGACAACTATATACGTTACTTAAAAGATCTAAAAGTATAATTACAACTTGTATTTTCAATCGGATTATTGATTTCCTAACCAAACACTATGATTTTACGTTGTAAAGGTCAATAATACACTTTACAACATACATAGCCATAAAATACAGAAAAATTTTTGTTTCAGTCCAGTTCAAGTTATTTGAACTTCGTTTTTGCAGTAGAAACTTTTAGATAAAGTGTCATGAGAGCCACACTTCTGTGATATTTTTATGTATAGAATACAATCAGCACGTTCTAAAAGCTGGCTTGGCAGGATATAGACTCTACACCAGGATTTTTGCACTGGGGTTGCTTAGTAAATATTAATTAGATATCACCATTTATTTGATGGTACACCAAACTGATCTCTTTTACAGTGTCAGGGTTTAAATAAGAGTCTGATGTACTCAAAGCTCTAAAATTCGAAATCAAAGCATGTCTTAAAACATTCAAATGTGACAAGCACTTGTTAAATTAAAGATGAGAAGTGTTCTGACCTTCCAAGGATAAATATTTCCCAAAGGCAAAAACTTACTTTTCTTTTATTACCTAGGAGAGTGTAACTTTTCTCAAAATTTGCTTAATTCTGTGAAACAGAATGTTCATTTCATCATGTTCACCAGCTTCATCTGTATTTTATTTTCCCATCCTTTGCTCTCTTCCTCCATAACTAATCATTTTCTCACTCAATTTGTTCATCAGACTCCGGTAACCTCCAAAATCTTACAAATGAGTAAAAACCAAAAGAAAACAAGACGGCTATGTTTGCCTCAGGGCTCAGTTTCGATCTGAGACCCGTGACTATAAAGGCGCAGAGCACTCTCTCTCCCTCCTTGTGAGGGAGCACCGGCTAAGATCTGGTGCCCAGAGGGGTCCGTCCAAGCAAGCACAGTCAGAGAAAAAAAACCAATCTTTCAAAACTAATGATCAAGGACAAAAAAAAAAAAGTGAAAAAACACAGATATAATCAGAATTTACCTAACAAGAACCTTCTAACTTTCTATTTCTTTTCCCAAAGCAGATTTCAAGGGAACCCATGGTCTTTCAAAGTTCTTTACTCGTCAGTCTGCCCATCATTCGGAGGTTTCATAGGCAGACTCCCTGACACCATCCTTGCTGGCCAACCCTACTGAGTCGATATCCCACTGGCTCTCGGAGCCACACCATATATTCTGGACAGAAATGGCTCCTGTACCCAGATGTTCCTTTCCTTCTGATTTTTCCCAACTATATGCAAATGCTCACAACTTCACCTTGGGCATCAGGTGGTTACTAGACTTATTTAGGTCAAGCTCAAAGGGGAACTAGTGCAATGGTACCCGCTCGGAGATATTTTCAAAACTTCTGGTGTACTGTGCTAGCAAGATGCTGTGGGAGCACACTGCTGACATCTGATGAGGTGAGGGGTCAGGGATGCCAAGTGTCCTGTGCGAGAGGTACCCCACGTCCCCCAGACATACAGAGATGAAATGTACATAGACGTAGGGTTTTACAGGTGAACAAAGTTCTATATGTAAAACATATAGACCTGTTTTTGTGTTTTTACATAGTTTTAACATTTACAGAATTTTTCTAGGAATTTCTCTGCTACTGTATAATGGAGAGGCGATCGCATTTGACCCTGTTCAGGACTTTACAAAGGACTGTTTACAGCTTCATGGCATTTAATTGACTGCTACAACATTCTTATACAATTTGCATTTGTAGCTGTTGCATTCATGGTGAGTCTATGTATGTGTAACTGATACGTTTTCCTGCAGTGGTGAATAAGCACTTTTATGTTAAAATAAGTATAATAAAATAAATAAATATAAACTACCGTCCTTTTCTTTTTCTTTCACATGTATTGCTTAGAGAGAATTATTAATGGAGGTTATTTACATCATTTATAAACATCTCTCATTGGTACTGAGGTCTGACAGGGCTGAGAACCATTGCCACAAGGGATACAGTTAAAGTCCTAAAAGCTGTTAAAATTCAGATTTTAAACATATTTCAAAATTTTATACATATAGCACATATATAAAAATACATGCAAAATATATTTTATGCATTTAAAATATAATTCATATGTATATCTCAAATGTTACTTAGATTCTCTCTATGGGGGGAGATTTTTATAGCAAGAAGATACACTAGCACCAAAATTAACATTACATATATCACTTGAGATTATGAGCTATTTTAGATATTAGTTGAATGAACTATCATACATACTGAAAACTAAGCTACGACTCAAATACTGTATTTTATCCTTATCTATAACCCCACATCTACTTCTACACACATAAAGGATAATTAAAAACACAAAACGAGTGTTCAAGCTTAAACAAAATTAGCAAACACAAAGAAAGAAACCAAATCATAAACTACTGTGACTCAGCAGCAAACAGGAGCAAAACACATTTTCCTGTGCAAAATAATGATGACGATGATGATTAAAATTTACTTCAATAAGGAAAATAATTCTCCTAAAAAGTATCCATAATCTATTAAAAAAGAAAAAAAATGTTATATGATTAAATCAAATGTTTAAAGGGGAAATGACATACGGTGTCATTTTGGGTCCTGCTCCACCAATTCTGTAAAAAGAATACATATATTTTAGTCAACACCACAACTAATTCTGAACTGTGAAAATCTGGATGGTGCCAAATTTGTGTTTCAGTGACTTTGCTCATTGATTTAAAAAAAAAACACCATTATCTTTATTTACCTTACAAAAGGGAACATTCAGAATTTTAATGTTTTTAAATCATTACAATGATTAGAAAAGAATAAAGGCATTCTGTGAAAATTAAAGAATAAATAAATCTGGATTCAAAAATTATTCATGTGACATTCGTGTGTTTTTAGTAGAATCTGGGTTTTACTTTATAATGTTAGGTGAAATGAAATCACTGCTTTGCAGTAAGGATCAAATGTGTAATTGATTGAGATCATATTTGAAAATACATTACATATGTGGGAAACAATTCTTACTTAGAAGTTACTGGATGGGAATCCAAGCTGAAAAAGTAACTTGAAATTGTTTATTGCAGTAGAATCTATCTATATATCTTTCTTTACTGTACCACAGAACCCAAAAATATTTTCATGCCATATATTAAGACAGGGTTACTTTGAGAGGTTCTCACTCATAAATTTGTTAGAAAGAACTAGGTATTAACAAGGAGTTCCTGTTGTGGCTCAGTGGTTAATGAAACCGACTAGTATCCACAAGGAGGCTTGATCCCTGGCCTTGCTCAGTGGGTTAACAGTGGGGTAAGGATCTGGCATTGCTGTGACCTGTTGCTGTAGGTTGCAGATGTGGATCGGATCCTGCATTGAGGTGGCTGTGAGGTAGGCCAGTGGCTGAAGCTCCAATTCAAGCCCTAGCCTGGGATCCTCCATATGCAGCGGGTGTGGCCCTAAAAAGACAAACAAAACAAAATGAAAAAACAAGGGTAACATAAACATTCAAAAACATTTAGTTGCAGCCCATGGAGTAAAATAAAATCTTTGATACAGAGAAAAGCTCCGGAGAACATCATCCATAAATGAAGGGCTCATGCTTGTAGGAGAGGGCATAAAACACCCAGGAGGTTATTTCAGAAGGAGCGTTTGCAGGACCTGACGATCCGGTAAAACTTCCCGAAGAGGACTGACAGAAAGGACACGAAAGGGCATTTTAGGGGGGAGGGACTGTCCCCTGGAAGAACTAAAACTAACTCTTTTGCCTTTCAAGTCATAACTGCTTGAGCATCTCCAAATTACTGACAATGGTCCCATTATGTGGTTAGTTCTGTTGGGCTTAAATCATAAGCAACTCGCCCCTGGGTTAAAGGTCCTAAAATGCTCCATTCTTTCTCTGGGACTACTCTCCTTGGAAGAAGCGCATCCTCCTAAAGATGGGGAGGAGTCTGCCTATGAGCCAGTGTCTTCTACATATTACATGGAGTGACGCTGGATAGAGTAAACTATTTCAAATGCTTAAACGCAGAGTTAAACCATAACTACCAACAATGACTCCATTAATAAGTCTCTTATTAACGAGCTGCAGTGATAATAAAGTCAGCTCTGTCAAGTGACTTTATATTTGGAACAGCCGTTTGGTTCGCTGGGAGCCTGGCCCAGCCCACGAGTCAGTTAGACACAAAGGCCGTACCAACAGCACAGGTGGAAGGGACACACTGGTCAGGCCTGAGTCTGCAGTTACTAAAGCCACGGCCCGGCAAAACATTTTAATTATGATGACATGTTAATTAAAAACCTAAACGGTGGACCCAAACCCAAGAGCTTAACAATGGCTATAACACACAGGCCTATTCCACTTATTTAAATGTAACTTTCATATACAATTCAGACTCCAGAGCTCCCTGATACAATCGTTTACTAGAAAAAGCGTGGAGGCAACTTAAACTACCTTTTCCTTCCCTTTGTCTTCAGTTAATCTAATCTCATCACTACCTTGCAATGGGAAACCAAGGTTTTTCCCTTTCACAAGAAAAGAGCAGCATCTAGTGGTCATATTTTAATTATTTTGTCACAAACAGTGCTCTCACCTGGAAAGCATACATCTCCCTGCCCCAATATCATCCAACATAGATACCTACACACAAAGGATCCCCACAAACTGGTTTTGCTTTGTTTATACAAATAAATAATAATAATAAAAAAACAGCTAATGCTTTTACATTCTGTATTTTTTTTAAAAAATGAATTTTTATAGTTAAAACCTTCCATTATTTTTCCACATTCCATACTCTTTGGAGGTAATTTAGAAACCTGAGGAGCCAAAATACTTCAATGTGATGAAGCTTCCTCCTCGGAAAGTGAAATCTACTAAATCGCAGAGGGCTGGGGAGAGGGTGTCTGTATGTACGTAAAATTTCTCAAGGGTTAGAGTGTACGATATATTAAAAATCTGCGTTAGGAAAATGATAAATCCCAACCTCAAATATATTCAACTGTATCACAGCACACTCACTGATTTTTACGCCCGTATTTAACAGCAGATATCTAGAAATTATTCATCTACCTTTCACACAACACTGGAAATTCTGGAGTAAAACTTTAGATGTTTTCTTAAGGTACTCATTAACTGAAATGTCAGTTTTAATTTTCAGTAGTTCAACAGCTGCAGGAAATCAGCAGTTTCATTTACTTGGGTGGAGAAGTAAATGCAAACAATTTTTAAAGGGCAACTACATCAGCCGCTAGAGAACAGGGCTTTCTCCTACCGCCTCTGCACCGAACTGAGAAGCCCGCGGGTAAAGCAGGTGAGGACGCCCCGCCCCTGGCCACGCCCCCTATGGCCACGCCCCACCCGCCTCGCGTTACCTGCGCAGCCCAAGGTCAGCCTGCGCCTCGTCACTGATGAGCTCCGCCTCGCTCTGGGCGATTCGCAGGGCCAGCTCCCGGTCCCGGCGCTCCTGCTCCAGCACTGCCTGCTGCTGGGACTCCTCCTCCCGCTGTCGGGCCAGCTGTGCCTCCACCTCAGCCTGCCAAGGACAGAAAGCGGTGGCACCGGGCCTCTCCCTTGGGTACCCGATCACTCCCGCCACCAAGTTAAAACTGTTCCATACACATTTTTGTTTTCTTTTTACTAAGAAACACTGTTTAACCAGAAATCCCTCCAGTCTCTATTCTCTTCTATGTTATTACAAATGCTTCGTCTTTCCCCAAACCAAGGCATTCCATTCTATCGCTATATAGTGTGAGTACCCCAAACATCACCCGAGTGTCTCGGGCGTCATATTAACAGAGACACCTGCACAACAGATGCCAGGACTGTACAGTGCTGGCTGTGCTCGAGGTAAATTAGAAGGCCAAGACAGCTGTTCCCTCGGGGCCCATCAGGTTAAGGATCCCGCGTTGCCACGGCTGCTGCTGGGGTCACCACAGCTGCTGGGGTCACCGCTGTGGCTCAGTTTGTTCCCTGGCCGGGGAATTACCATATGCTGCCAGTGTTGCCAAAAAGAAAAAAGAAAGCCAAAACAGGCAGTCACTCAAATATCACTCTCAGACGTGGACTTCTTTAGAAATGGGGATGGAGAGAATAACCTATTAATATTGGTGCCTACAAAGTTATAACATTCTAAAACACATTATGTTTTAACCAAACGTTGACCTGACTTTCCCTGAGGTTTGTAAAAAAAGAACTAATACTGTTACAAACACTTTAACATGTGTTAACTCATTTCATGCTCACAACATGAATAACAATTCATCTCCGTTCCAGAGAGAGACTGTGGCTCAGTGACTCACAGGACTCATGCAGTGAAGCAATTTCTGTTAGCAAGAGACCCTGAATTTGAACTCGCTTCCATAGCTCCAAAGTCCCTTCCCCTAAACACTTCAGAAAATGCTTTTCTTGTCTCTGGGATAAACCAATGACAATTTATCTAACAAATCAAGACCTCGTTTTCATTTTTTAGTAATTTCATAGATTCTATTTTGATAGAAATTCCATCTGACTGCCTACTAAGTTACAAACCTGAATACGTTTTTCATCATCTTCTCTTTTCTTTCTCTCTTCTTCTTCTTGTTTTCTCTTTGCTTCCATCTCAAGTTTCCTAACAACAACAACATCAAAAAACTCTTCAAAAATGTAATAGAATATAAGGAATCCTTCAGAAGAAAATTAACTATTAAAGAACAAAGGTTACAGGAGTTCCCCTTGTGGCTCAGCAGTTAATGGATCTGACCAGCATCCATGAAGAGGCAGGTTCGATCCCTGGCCATACTCAGTGGGTTAAGGATCCGGCGTTGCCGTGAGTTGTGGTGTAGGCCAGCAGCTTACAGCTCCAATTGGACCCCTAGCCTGGGAATCTCCATGTGCCCAGGATTCGGCCCTAAAAAGCAATAAAACAAACAAACAAAAATAAACAAAGGTTACAAAATGGAAAGTCAAATTAACCTCCTAGCCATACACATTATCGACTTATTTTAAAAAATAAAATCTAACCTCTACTGACAGCAATTCTTATGAAAGAAAACAAATACAATTTTATTCTATACCCTTTAATATCTCTGGATTAATTTGGTTACAAAGCCTTCTTGTAATGTTATGGTTTCATTGTTTCCATTTACTCTTCCTACGATTAGACAACTTTTTTTTTTTTTTTTTTGCTTTTTAGGGTCGCACCCAGGGCATATGGAAGTTCCCAGGCTAGGGGTCGAATTGCAGCTGTAGCTGCTGGCTTACACACAGCAACACAGGATCCTGAGCCACATCTGTGTGTCTACACCATAGCTCACGGGAACGCTGGATCCCGGACCCACCAAGTGAGGCCAGGGATCAAAAAAACCTGCATCCTCATGGGTACGAGTTAGGTTCGTTACCACTGAGCCATGACGGGGATTTCTGGGAGCCATAGTTTTAAAAAGAAGTTAAGAAATCCTCAGGGAGAAGAGTTTAAACCAAAATTCAGATTACAATCATTTTATGTTATTACTGTAAAATGAGCTTACTTTCTCCATTTTCAAACTTTAAAATTAGTATCTAAATATAAAAAAAGGGGGGGAGTTCCCTTTGTGGCTCAGTGATTAATGAAACCGACTAGGAACCATGAGGTTGCGGGTTCGATCCCTGGCCTTGCTCAGTGGGTTAAGGATCCGGCATTGTCGTGAGCTGTGGTGTAGGTTGCAGACGCGGCTCGGATCCCGTGTTGCTGTGGCTGCGGCGAAGGCCAGTGGCTACAGCTCTTGTTAGACCCCTAGCCTGGGAACCTCCACATGCCGCAGGTGCGGCCCTAAAATGACAAAAGGCAAATAAATAAATAAATAAATAAATAAATAAATAAATAACTGACTTTTAAAAAATAAGAAAATTCATTGACCACCATCAACAACAAAGAGGTCACTCGCCCAGTGGCTTCTAAATCAAAACGCAACGTAAGTGCCTTACATTCGCCTTTCCTCCTCCTCCTTTCTTCGACGTTGTTCATCTTCTTCACGTCTTTTTCTTTCTTTTTCCATTTCTTCTTGGATACGCCTCAGCCTTTCTGCTTCCTCTTCCTGCTGCTTTTTTTTCTGTAAAGCACTGAGGAGGACCTGTGAGCTTTTAACGAGAGCATCGTATTCTTTCTGAATTTGTTCCCTTGTCATCATAGTGGACTGAAAGAAACAACACAATGGACACGTACTTAAAAAGCTTATCTTCTCTGCTCCGCAATAAGGTGAACACGCTGAACGCTACGGAACTGTACATTTAAAAATGGTTAAGATGGTAAATTTAATAGTAGGTATTTTTAACACAACTTAAAAAAAAAAAAAAAAGCATGCACACAGCAGAGACTGGACAAACCAGTAAGCAATAAGCCCATGACTTTGGTTATATTGCTTCAACATTAAATACTATTCAAAACATTTTAAAGTTATCTCTGTGCACAGATATTTGTGTCCATTTCCTATCAATCAAGTAATCAACTATTGAAGGGGGCACTATGGACAAAGCAACATACTTCAGTTTTAAATTATTTTCTAAGGACTGATTAGCTAATTTTTCCAGAGTTTACTACTCTTTAATCGTAATACCTCAAATAATACCTCAAAATAATACCTCAAATAATACCTCAGGAATATTTGAGAAATTATCAACTGCTCCAAAACTGCTGAATGATATTTCTAAATGAGTCTTCAAAAAATGTGGGTAGGTTGACTTTAATTGATTAGCATCACGTAAACAGGTGTTATCTCTTGACAGATTTGTAAAACCAGCTAAAGTTATCCAAAACCTTTATTCTTTTGACTTCTTTCTCTACTCTACTGCCAAGATTTAGCACTGTCTACAGAAAATATCTGCAGAAGACATCATCAAAGGCTCACTTTAAAGTATTATATCCCACAAATTTGCACGGAATTACGAAAGCAGGTGAGAAAAAATTAAGGTCCTAAAATATAACAGAAGAAGATATGGATAGACAAATGAAATACAATTAACACACAGGCATGTAGAAAATATGTTCAGTCCTACTGGTAACTGAATGAAAATCAAAATTTAAAAAAAAGCCTCCTTTTTTTTTCCCTTACAAAATATGAGGGAAAACTAACGGTTACTTCATAATAGTTAACTACTTTATGATGTAGCCTATATGAAGCTAATGTAATAACAGGGATGAGGTAATAACATAATCATAGGAATACAAAATTAAATGTACATTATGATAAGAACTATGCAAAAAATATGTGCATATAAAATAAGACTGAGGGGAATACGCAACTGTATAACAGTTGAATGTGCTAGCGTGGAGGTTAAGGATTTTGGGGTGATTTTCCCCAAATTTCCAATTATATTGCATTTCTTTTATAATTTAAAAATTAGTTTCAGCAAGCAGAAACAAGATAATTTGCATTAATCCTCTCTCAGTCATGATTTTGCAAAAGCTTACCAACAGAGTATTTTAGTCAGTACTTGGGGCAAATCTTTCCTAGGAACAAATGAACAGCATAAAAAGGGTCTTCTTTTTAATTTTTTCTGCTATTAGAATTTTCCAACATAGAGAATATAATGAGCATCCTTTGCCGTCACTGAGACTCAACATTTGTAACACTTGCTATCTTTTTAAAAAGAGACATTTTCTATACAGTTTTCAATACCAATAACAAGAGGCGCTAAATTATTTTAAAAAGTCACAGTCATTTGGATTAAAATTACGTACCTTAATTTTGGCCATTAAAGCATCAATAGAGATTTCCAGGTCCTTGACCTGCTTGCTCATTTCCTGTTTTCCATCTTTCAGGGCACTTACTACCTCGTTAAATTTGTCAAGCCGTTTTTTCAGTGTGCCCACCTTAACGAGGCCATCAATGCTATAAAGACAATGGGTCAACAGAGTTAATTTCACCAATCAATGCTACAAAGAGATTTTTTTGTTTTAATAAAATCTGAAACACTGCTAAACAATATTTCACCTCTGTTTTCACATTATTTACTTTTCTCTCTTTTTTTGATCTCTCTTGTTGAGGGTAAAAGATATCATCAGATATGGATGTGAATGACATTAATATCTGTCGAATAAGATTTAAATCTCCTACATTTACAATGAAAAACTGGAGAATTCAAAGTATAGGAGAACTTAAAAGAGTAATCTCTTTGAAAAAGTGTTAAAGATGAACAGTTATTCATGGAGTTCCGGTGGCGCAGCGGTTAATGAATCCGACTAGGAACCATGAGGTTGCGGGTTTGATCCCTGGTCTCGCTCAGTGGGTTAAGGATCCGGCATTGCCGTGAGTTGTGGTGTAGGTCAGAGATGTGGCTCGGATCCTGCGTTGCTGTGGCTGTGTCGCAGGCTGGCAGCTACAGTTCCGATTAGACCCCTACCCTGGGAATCTCCATATGCCACGGGTGCGGCCCTAAAATGACAAAAGCCAAAAAAAATAAAAATAATAAAAAATAAAGAACAGTTATGCAGACTTTCAAGGTCTAAATCAATGATAAAAGACTCAAATAAAAAAGATTAAATTGACAGTGACAAAATATAATTCTTACAGATAATCTTGAAAATTACGGCCAAAACATTGAGAGGTTTTTAAAAACAATGTCAGCTTGACATTTATCAATAAACTCGTCACTAAAATAATTAGAATAAAATAGCTTCTTTCAACCATTTCTTTCAACTTTTTAGTGTTTGCATTTTTGTAAGCTACTTCAGCCCTTTTATAGAATGAGGCAAGTAATGAATTAATGAAACAATTAATTACCTAATATAAAAATCATAAATAACAACTAAAGTAACTTTTTATAAAGAACACAAGGGAAAAAAAAAAAAACTCTGTTGAGTATCCAAACCGCTCTTCTGTATGGCTTCACACCATTTTATGTTAAGGTAGGTGCTATTCATCTTACCGAGGTTTGTGTCTCCTTTTGCAAAGCCACATTCGAATAGTTTTCTGCATTTTAATGCAGGCTTCGGCTCGATATTTTATTTTGTTTTTCACTGTGTTGAAGAAGAAAACATAATGCTAAAAGATTATTCGGTTTCAATCAGACATACAGTATCTTAAAAAAAAAAAAACACTCATTTCCACAATGCAATTCTAAAGAAATATACAGTCTTAATGAATATATTATACCAGAAACAAAACCAGCGATCTTAGCGTTTCTTTAATTCCTTATACTTCTTAAAATAAAAAGCACAGCATGTATACTGGTGGATGTAACATTTTAAGTGTATTATTTCATTATTATGCTACACTAATGCTTCCCAAACTGTTCTAGGCAATACTGGTCCAGGAAATGTGAACAGGTGGTGTCTTGAAAATAGGATGCACCTGTCAAATGAACTTAGGCGAAGCTATGTGCTACATCTCCTTTTGGAGATTCACAATGAATATATGCTGTGAAGTCTCTAAAACTCCTACAACAAAGGATTCTATTGAACTTCAGCTACCCAGAATATCCTACACTAATCTCATCTTCAAATATCTCTTTCAGACGTTCTTCATTAATATCCTACAAAAATCCTGCCTAATTACCGACTTGAACTTCACAACACAGTCCACAAATGAATGCTGTAGTAGAGATAACTTTAATATCATGTGTTTGCCCTCATAATGCAATGTTTAAAGCTAAAGGCATATAACTATAGTGACCGGTAGGTGCATAATTCACTTGCAAAGTGATGGGAAAAGAGTTTCTGTTATCTTTCCTCTTTGTTACAGTTTTATTTTTGTCTATATTACAAGTGACCAACAAAAGACTTCATGACTGCATGCATGTTGCTTGCGTGATTCCTTTTCATTAGGTCAAAGGAATATTTTTTTAATTAATAAGCAGCAGTTGAGTGAATCCTTTTCACGTGACTAGCTCTGTCCCAGGTACTGTGAAGAGTATGCAGATGAGGAGGCAACTACAAATTTAATCAAGTTATTAACACTAGCTCCCTACTACAGGTTTGCCAGAGACCCTCAGGTATCCCAAATACTCTGTTCCTCATTCTTGCTGTGGGTCAGAGATAAGCAAGCAGTTGCTCAACATCCTAGGACTTGAGACTTTGTCCTATATTAAGGGAAAGTCTTCATTAAAGGCCTTTCGTTAGAGACTCTGGGAAGCTAAGTCTAGGAAGTCAGGAAAATCAGTTTGGGAGCCACTGAAGTTAAGATGCAGAGGAGAGGCGTCCCACTAACACAGTGGCAATAAAGAACAAAAAAGGTCCGGTGTTTGGAGAGAGAATCAACACTTTGTTGACTGGCAAGATTTCAGAGACAAAAAAGAGACAATTACAATTCTGAAATGTTTAACCTGTGTGCTGGTGGTGCCTTGCAGGTGGCAAGAAAAGTTTTGGCTTAAGTCTGAGAGATTGGGCTACGGTGTGGGGATGGGGGAGGAAGAAAGAAGGAGGAGGACAGAGGGAGAGGGGAACAATCAAGACAGTGAGTTCTGGTTTTTTTAGGACACGATAAAATTAATTATCCTATAATACATGCAATTAAAGAAGTACTTGACACTCAAAAAAAACTTTTTTTTAAAAAGTCCACAAGTACCAACTGATCATCTACTCCATATAAGATGTTGCAAGAGGAACCAGGGACACAGTGAATAAGTGACACAGTCTCTGTTGTCCAGCGCTCAGCACTGAGACAAAATTTTAACATTCCACAGACCAATTCATTTCCAAAGTAATTCCAGATCTTGGAGTGGAAGAAAACACATACATTTGATGACTGAGAGCGAGCACCACTGAACTTTCTTCCAGCGACTGCAGATAAGCCAGTGATTGACTCTCTTAACCAGCTCTGCCAAGTGGTCAGGGTCGGACTTCATAATCTGATCAAATTCTGCAAACTAGGAAACAAAACAATTGACTATCAATATCAACAGACAGATGTGTTTAAACATAGAGAGAGGTACGAAATAACTAGAACTCAAATTCAAAATCTAACTTTCTATATATTTTTTTTTGTCTTTTTGCCTTATCTAGGGCTGCACCCGCGGCATATGGAGGTTCCCAGGCTAGGGGTCTAACAGGAGCTGTAGCCGCCGGCCTTTGCCACAGCCACAGCAACGCGGGATCCGAGCCACGTCTGCAACCTACACCACAGCTCACGGCAACGCCGGATCCTTAACCCACTGAGCAAGGCCAGGGATCGAACCCGCAACCTCACAGTTCCTAGTCTGATTCGTTAACCACTGAGCCACGACGGGAGCTCCTCAAAATCTAACTTTGTAGAAGTGGTCACAAGCCCGTGAACAGACATGTCTCAGTGGGTACACAGCAAACCCAAACCCACTGGGCTTCATTTTGCTGCCTTTCTCTTCCTTCCTCCAGGACCTTTTCTTTTGAGGGTTTAGGGGTGGGAGGAGTTACTTCTTGCTAGTTAGCAGACTCAGTAATAAAAGTAAAAAAAAAAAAAATCTTTCTTTTTTTTCCTTTTATAGCCACGCCTGCAGCACAGGGAAGCTCCTGGGCTAGGGGTTGAATTGGAGCTGCAGCCGAGGCCTACGGCTCAGTCACAGCAACACTGGATCCTTAACCCACTGAGCGAGGCCGGGGATTGAATCCACATCCTCACAGAGACAATGCTGGGTTGTTAACCCACTGCGCCACAATGGGAACTCTGAAAAAAAATCTTAAATGACAATTACAGATGGCTGGCAAAAAGGTTTTATGGAGAAAAGAATGAAAAAAGGGCTACTCTTTCTCCGATTTGGCTCATCCATGACCTCAGATAACTATACGAGTGAAGGTCAGCTTTAAAAATCAGGTACCACCAAAAGCACTGCAACCCTCCCAATCCACATCCTTAACTTGGTAAGAGATAAGAAATTGCTACGAAGACACAGGCAACACTAATAAAATATCTATTAGGTTACTGAATAATAAAATACATTATTTACACAATTTACTACCAATTTACATATTAATTTCTAACCTTTACCAAAAATCCCACTACAATACACTAAGGGCGTGACATACCTATCAAAATAACAGTCTCTTCTAATCATAGTTAAAGGTAACCAAACGAGGAGTTCCCGCTGTGACACAGTGGCCTAAGAATCCAACTGCAGAAGCTCAGGTCATTGCAGAGCTGCGGGTTCCATCCCCGGCCTGGTGCAGCGGGTTAAAGGACCTGGCATTCCAGCAGCTGTGGCGTAGGTTGCAGCGATGGCTCAGATTCAGTCCGTGGCCTGGGAACGTCCACATGCCGTGACTGTGGTCATAAAATTTAAATGAAAAAATTTTTTTAAGTAACAAAATGGGATTAAAGCTCTGTGAAAATCCGCCTTGGAGTTCCCGCTGTGGCTCTGCAGGTTAAGGACCTGTCTCTGTAAGGATGCAGGTTCGATCTCTGTCTTTGCTCAGGGGGTTAAGGATCTGGCGTTGCCATGAACTACAGCATAGTTCACAGATACGGCGTGGGCCCGGTGTTGCTGGGGCTGTGACGTAGGCCAGCAGCTCCAGTGCCAATTCAGTCCCTGGCCCAGGAACTTATATATGCCACAGGTATGGCCGTAAAAAGAAAATAAATTAATTAATTAAATAAAATAAAAAGACAATCTGCATTGCACTTCCACTGCTTCTTCAGACTGATTAATTTTTCTGGAGATAAGTAAGACCTCTACCAGGCTCTTAATTCTAAAATAATTACTACGGCCCTTGAATGAGAAATGTTGAGTTTATGATAAATAGGTATGATTACTAAGCCAACCAGGAAGACTTCTTCATTTTTTCTTAACTTTTTTCTCTCATAAGAGATGGTATAGGTTCTTGGCAGTAAAAATATTCATGGGAAAGTGTATATTATACACTGGTAACACACTAGACAGACTGCGTATCACGCCCCAAAATGTGAAATCAGATTTATTGACTCTAAGTAATTTAGCCTTCAAGCATTAGAGATATTCATTCATGATTCTGCTAAGTCAAACAAGTATAGTTGGCTATTACGTGATAAAAATCGTGTTAAGGAGTTCCCATCGTGGCTCAGTGGTTAACGAATCCGACTAGGAACCACGAGGTTGCGGGTTCGATCCCTGGCCTCGTTCAGTGGGTTAAGGATCCGGCGTTGCCGTGAGCTGTGGTGTAGGTTGCAGACGCGGCTCGGATCCCGCGTTGCTGTGACTGTGGGGAAGGCCGGCGGCTGCAGCTCCTGTTAGACCCCTAGCCTGGGAACCTCCATATGCCGTGGGTGCAGCCCTAGATAAGGCAAAAAGACAAAAAAAAATTGTGTTAAAAATTATAAGGATGTAATTATTCAATCAGTGTTACAGGAGTCAGGAATGGTGAAAATACTATGAACAGATTATGACAGTATTTAAGTATTACTGTATTGTATACATTTAGTTATGACATAGTCTATTGTCACAGACTATTGTCAATATTGTCATAGTACAAGCACCTGTAAATGGCACAAAAACAGAAAAGTAGTCCCATTTTCTGTATGTTATACATCTACTATGATCTAGTAGATCTCGTTATCACAATGAAGACTCAAAAGTACCATGAAATTTTTAATTACTGAAGACTGAATTAATAAGTTTTAGAAAAGCTTTCAACTGGTTTAACACAGAATTATTTTCTGGTTAACCCTTACATAAATAAAAAAATTCAATTAAACAACACTCTGGGAGTTCCCGTTGTGGCACAGTGAATCCAACTAGTATCCATGAGGACGTGGGTTCGATCCCTGGCCTTGCTCAGTTGGTTAAGGATCTGGTGTTGCCGTGAGCTGTGGTGTAGGTCACTGACGTGGCTCAGATCCGGAGTTGCCATGGCTGCGGTGTAGGCCGGCAGCTGCAGCTCTGATTCAGGGTCTCGCCTGGAACTTCCATATGTCGAGAGTACAGCCCTAAAAAGCAACCAAACTAAAACAATACTCTGATTCTAATACTTCCAAAGTTGAAAAAAACTGTATGGAGCATTAACATTGTAAAACTCTCACCAGTGGCAAAGTGATGTGTTATACGTATATGCACACCCGCAGTGACCATTTAAGAACATTCACTAAACACTTAAAAATATTCACTGACTCCTACGATCCTTATTAATTATGTTAAAAGTTTAAAATGAAAACAAATATTTACCTTGCCGGGTCTGAAAAATACTTTTGTTAACCCAAACTTGTAGTCAATCTCATTTAAGCCCAGGGCTTTAAAAAGAGCCTGAAAAATAGAAGTCAAATGCCAATGAGTCATTAATGAGAAAGACAGTTTACAGCTAAGACATCTCAACTAAGGTAGTCTTTGTACCTTACAAAATAGCCTTGGGTCTAATCTTGCGAGCTTATCCGGCATATACTTCTTATACATGTTGTAGAGTTCGTGAAACGAAGCCCGGGATGGAAACCCGCCTTGCATCAGGTCCAAAACAGACACCATACCTGGATTCACAAACACAAGCGGTTGTCACCCTCTGTGCACAAGCCCAAAGACAACTTGTAAATGAGCAAAGAATCTTAAAAATTAACATTTAGAGAGGGGTAGTTTATAGAGATAATGAGCAGTGAGATATTACATAGGAAATACCATACTTAAACTTAGTATGCCCCGACTTACTTACCACCTGAAACTACTGCAGCCAAATTTCACCTAAAACCTGCCTGACCAACGATTTTCTAGAGACAAACTATTGGTCTAGAAATCTCAAATCTAGTTTGTATACTTTTTTTCTTCTTTTTTCTGCAAGAAACCTGTGTGTCACAATCATAGTATGTGATGCAAAGACCAGCTACTTTCCAAGACCTGAGGTTACATGTGGAACACAAGATTCCTGATGGAGTTTCCAAGACAAGTCAGACACTTTCCCGGTTCTTAGCTGCACTTAAAGCAAATGGAAAAGAAAGGAGAGCTGTTTCACTACAAAGACCCCCATTCAGTCACCTCCCAAAGAACCAGTCCGCTGGGGCGAACAGTCTACATGCAGAATGACTCCAGTAAGTGACTGATTTCAGCCTTCAAGTCAATGTGAGCTTTTTATCTCAGGAGAAGCCTAAAATAGCCAGGGAAAGGCTCAACAACTATAGATAATGCCAGGACTTTCGTCTATTAAAAAAACCCTGAAATCAATGAAGAAACTAAGATTACTCGATAAAAAGTATTAGGACAAACGACTAGACATTCAGAAAACAAAAACACCATCAGATCCTTACCTCACTCCTTATACCAAAATAAATTTCTGCTGGTCAAAAATTTAAATGAGCAAGATACAATTTATAAAATATTAAAAGTGAGTGCATTTTTATTTTAAAATAATCTCATTGGAAAGGCAGCCCCTCTAGGCAATCGGACTGAACTGCAGCCTGTCTGCCTGGCAAAGGTGCAGAACCCCGGCCGTACTTAGTGATGCTGAAAGTGGAGGAAAACACAGACCTGCATTCTTAGTGGGAGAGAAAACCAGCACAACGATCTTAGATGGCGGTCTGGAATATTTATTTACATTATTAAATTCATATTAAATATTAACAACAGAGGTTTATTAGCCCTTTGGCAGAGCACTTTCCATTTCTATAAATCTATTCTACAATGCGCCAAATAGATTTCTATAAATCTATTCTACAATGTGCGCAAAGATGCACACGGAGAAGGTCTCTGTGTTCTCTGGGTCACTGCTGGTCATAGAAAGAAAACAGAGAAATAACTTAAATATTAATCGAATTATGTTACAACCCTACCACAGAATATGATACATTAATTAAAAACAACAGGACAGAGCTTTAACAAGTATAAAATGCTCTTTTTTTTTTTATGGCTGCACCCGCGGCATATGGAGGTTCCCAGGCTAGGGGTCGAATCAGAGCTACAGTTGCTGGCCTACACCACAGCCACAGCAATGCAGGATCTGAGCCACGTCTGCAACCTACACCACAGCTCACAGCAAAGCCAGATCCTTAACCCACTGAGTGAGGCCAGGGACTGAACCCGCAACCTCATGGCTCCTAGTCGGACTTGTTTCCTCCATGCCATGATGGGAACTCTGGCAATGCCAGATCCTTAACCCACTGAGCAAGGCCAGGGATCGAACCTACATCCTCATGGACACTAGTCAAATTCTTTTCTGCTGAGCCAGAATGGAAACTCAAAGACACACTCTTTAGGTCACACCAAAGGGACATGTGGAGGCTCAGACAGAGAATTCATAGCGAGGCATTCAGGGTGGCAGTGGCTATGTACAGGCTCTGTGGTGGCACTAGCACTAGCCATAGGTGACTAGGTAAATTTTTAAAAATCAAAATTAAATTTAAAACGTGGGACCTAAGTCACACTAGCCACATTTCAAGTGCTCCCTAGCCATAAGTATCTACAGGCGACCATACTGGACAACACAGATACAGAATATTTCCATCTCCATGGAAAATTATACTGAGTAGCACCGCTAGAGAGAAGGAGAGTAGGACTAACCCAAAGCCTAAAAGACTCTAACAAATAATATTCAGGTAGAAGATACCCTGCAGAGGAGGTGGGCAGGGCCAGAGAACTCAGAAGAGAAGTGGGGGAGTTCCCTTCGTGGCTCAGTGGTTAATGAATCCGACAGGGAACCACGAGGTTGCAGGTTCGATCCCTGGTCTTGCTCATTGGGTTAAGGATCCGGTGTTGCCGTTAGCTGTGGTGTAGGTTGCAGACGCGGCTCGGATCCCGCGTTGCTGTGGCTGTGGCGAAGGCCGGCAGCTCCAGCTCCTGTTAGACCCCTAGCCTGGGAACCTCCATATGCCACGGGTGTGGCTCTAGATAAAGGCAAAAAGACAAAAAAAAAAAAAAAGAGAGAGAGAAGTGGGGACATACGCGGTCTTAAGAGCCAATGGAAGGATGTGTTAAAGGGACAGATGCTGCTGAAGCTCACGGAGATGAGAACTGCAAAGGAAAGGTGACCTGGGAGCAAGGAAATGGCAGGTAACCTTTTCAGGAAGTATTCTGCTGGAAGCTGAATCCTCGCGGGTAAGGAGCCAGTGGAAGGCAGGAAAATAAGGAAGCAAGAACACAATACTCTTGGACAGAAAAAGAAAAACTCGGAGAACAAGAAGTGAGGCCAGAGATAGGGAGGCAGATGCATGGGGATGTAGGCGAGAATGAATAAAGACGACCTGACAGCATGTCTGAACGGCAACGGCAGAGATCCAGATCCGTCTCAAAGGTTCAATACAGACAATGGATGCTGAAGATTCAGAAGAAGGAGGTGGCAAGGGATGGGTCCATAGAGCTGCTTTCCTTTTTTTTTTTTTTTTTTGCTTTTTAGGGCTGCACCCGAGGGCATATGGAAGTTCCTAACTAGAGTCTATTGAAGCTACAGCGCCAGCCTACATCACAGCCACAGTAACTCAAGATCTGCAACCTACATCACAGCCCACGGCAACGCTGGATCCTTAACCCACTGAGCGAGGCCAGGGATCCAACTTGCATCCTCATGGATGGTAGCTGGGTTTGCTCCCTCTGAGCCACCATGGGAACTCCAACAGCTGCATCAAGACTACCTTCTTGATGAGGAAGTGAAGCACTTTCTACTTTCTATCAGGAGGGAAGTTACACAGGTAGAAGTGTTCAGCAGCAGACAGGTAAGGGTTTTAGCTTTTTAGTAAAAAAGAGGTGAGTGAGACTGTCTACTGGCAGATGCTCGGGGATTTTCAGAGAGCAGGGTGGGTCTGGCTCGTGGGGAAAAAGGGAACAGGCCGGGCAGGGAAAGGTGGGCAGCAAGGAGGAGAGCCGCTGCAGGTCAGTGATCCTGAATCCACAACGGGTGCCAGTCTGTCTTGCCCACCTTCTCTGTGCAGATGAGCAGAAAGGAGAAAATTACATTCATCCACAGTCTGGGTTCTGTAAGAGGGGGTCAAGGGTAAATCAGACTCGGGGAGCCTGATGCTTATGTGTCTGGGGAGGGCACTCTAACCAAAATAAAGGATGGAGCTACGAATTATTAAAGAACCGCTTTGGAAGGAGCCCGTTCAGATACAGCTGAAGCTAAAGCCACCTTAGCTTTGTAATGGGTCTGCCTCTGCGCAGAGCAAGATAAGGAGCCAGGGAGGGAAGAAATGTCCCCAGAGAGGAGAGGCGGGGCAGGTGGGGGGCGGAGGATGGGCAGCAGTGAAGGGAAACTGCGTGCAGCGCCCACAGCTCCTGCGACCCAACAAGGCAGACTCTGCCAGTGGCGGAGGAAGCGATAGTTCAACCGAGCACAGAAAAGCTCCCCAGAAGCTCAGGGCCCTGTATTGTTTTCCTTTCTTTTCTCCCCCCCCACCCCACCCCAGCGATGAAGTGGGAGAGCAAGAACACATCGTGGCTCAGTGGTTAACGAATCCGACTAGGAACCATGAGGTTGTGGGTTCGATCCCTGGCCTCGCTCAGTGGGTTAAGGATCCAGCCTTGCCATGAGCTGTAGTGTAGGTTGCAGACGCGGCTCGGATCCAGCATTGCTGTGGCTGTGGCGAAGGCCGGCAGCTACAGCTCCTGTTAGACCCCTAGCCTAGGAACCTCCATAAGCTGCGGGTGCGGCCCCAGATAAGGCAAAAAAAAAAAAAAACACCAGGACCAACCGCCTGACCCAGATGCTTGGGGCAGTAATCGCTGTGGAACTGAGAAGGCTGTGGACAGCAAGCCCAGAGGCAGATCCAGGTTTACAGTTAAAAGAGCGTTCATAAATTTTACTACAATGACAGAAAACAGTTTATTTTTTATTTCACGGTAAAACTCTACCCCAATCTTGTTCAAATACTTTGCTGGCCATGCTGTCCTTCCTCTCTCCCTCCCTCCCTTTGTTTCTTCCTTCCTTCCCTTTTTTTTCTGGCCACAGAACGCAGCGGCTTTACGGGGAATCTCAGTTCCCAGGCCAGACCGAGGGACTGAACCCGGGCCACACGGTGAAAGTGGCAAATCCTAGCCACCGGGCCCCAGGGAACGCCCAGTGCTCTTTTTATAAATGAAATAAACATACGATAAAAATTTTATTGCACTTAAAACTAATCAAGGTAGCTGTGAAGTATTTGAAAACACTGGACATGTTAAAGTGCCTTTGAACGAAGGCCCCTGATTCACACCGACACGGATTACAAAAGTAAAGACATACCTGAACATTGAAGTTGAGACAGAATCTGAGCGCCTTCAAAGTGGTGGCTTGTCATCTTTAAATTAGGTTTGATACAACGAATAAAGCTCGCTCCCTAGGGCGATAAAGGCACTTTCAAAAACAGTAACAGATAACATTCTTATTTTTCTAAGAATACCAGCAACTTTCAGAGTATATTATCATTAATTTATGAACCTCTTTTTTTTTTCTTTTTTTTTGGCTTTTGTCTTTTTAGGGCTGCACCTGAAGCATATGGAGGTTCCCAGGCTAAGGGTCAAATCGGACCCCGCCTTCGCCAGAGCCACAGCAACGCCAGATCCAAGCCGCGTCTGCGATCCACACCACAGCTCACGGCAACGTCGGATCCTTAACAAACTGAGTGAGGCCAGGGATCGAACCCGCAACCTCATGGTTCCTAGTTGGACTCGCTTCTGCTGTGCCATGATGGGAACTCCGTGAACCTCTTTTGAAATCATCACTAAGGAAACTAAAACAACTAGCCTACTGTTATAACGTAAAGCTTTTATATACCACTAATAGAAAAGTACAACAATTTTGGATTGGAGTGCCAAAAAATTGGGTTATTGTAAAAAGTCTTTTCTCAGAATGACACATGTGACTTTATTCTTTACTGAAATGTATTTATATGATGTTTCTGTGATAAGAAAACTGCTCTATGACAAGATGAGTAAATAAACCGATGCTTCTTAAAATGTAGGCCAAAGTGTTAAAAAAAAATTCTACCTTTCTCACCATTCTGTGTTAAAAATATAGGTTCCTGAACTGAACCTCTGCACATATGAAAGTTTTGTTTTTTTGAAAAGCTTAACAGTATTCATTTAGAATCAGTGACCAGATAATGTAATGCTGAATGGGGCAGAAAGAACACTGATAAGCACACAGTTAAAAGTGCTGGGTACTAAAGCTGGTGTATCAGACATCTCAGTAGCAGTTTCTCTTCAGAGCAGTCACCCTGCAAAGCTGAGTAAGTTATTGCAATAAGGATGCTTGCTGCGAACACTTTTAGAATGCTTTTTTAGAAATATCTTCCTGGAGTTCCCTTGTGGCAGCTCGGGTTAAGGACCTGGTATTACCACAGCAGGGGCTCAGGTTCCCATCTCTTCCACGTGGGAAGACCCATGTCTTCCTTTTTTTTTTAATATCACAAATGTAATCTAATCATTTTAGAGGGGTATATCTGGGTAATAAAAACAATTATGTCCTCACCAAACTTGGTTTTTAAACAAGTTTGGTCCTTAAGAGATAAATATTTGCAGTGAGAATGTTTTTAAAAAATGAGGATATTCAAAAGAATTTCCTAAGGGTTTCAAAAGCAAGTCTAACAGTAAGTTAAGCAATGACAGCACAGAGAAAATAAATATTTGGCTTTTCAAAATGACTATTTGAAAAGGAAGAGTACTCAGTTAAATTCTGTGGATTTGTTTTAAAAATAAGCTTTCTCTTGAAATCATGTCTCATTCACATAACCCATATATCAAATTTCTTCCTCTGGTGAATTTTTTTCTTTAAAAAACAGAGGGAACTAAAACATCTAATTTTGTTTTTTTTTTTAAAGGCTCCTAGGAAATACTGCTTATATTACAGACCATTAAAGTATTATGTCCATTTTTTCCATATCAACACCATCATTTTGGAGAATGCTACCACCAGAATAAAAAAATGAATTCCAACAGTTCCTGTCGTGGTGCAGTGGTTAACGAATCCAACTAGGAACCATGAGGTTGCGGGTTCAGTGGGTTAATGATCCGGCATTGCCGTGAGCTGTGGTGTAGTACCGTGAGCTGTGGTGTAGGTTGCAGACGCGGCTCAGATCCCGCATTGCTGTGGCTGTGGTGTAGGCTGCAGACGCGGCTCAGATCCCGCATTGCTGTGGCTGTGGTGTAGGCTGGTGGCTATGGCTCCGATTAGACCACTAGCCTGGGAACCTCCATATGCCGCAAGTGTAGCCCTAGAAAAGGCAAAAAGACAAAAGAAAAAAAAATGAATTCTATGCATTATCATTAATCCTAAAAAAATAAATTTTCTTCTCTATAATAATTATTTTCAGCTTTCTGAAGATATAGGCTGATCTTAATAACATTCAGAGAATCTATATATTTATAAAATAATTTGCACATAAATATCTGACCTTTCTTCAGAACAAACCTAACCAAAATGACAAGTATTTTAAAAACTGATTTTTTTTTAAATAAGGGAATTTGGTTTTAAGTGAATTTCTAATTATTCCAGGTTTACTATGCTTACTACTCTGCTAATTATGCCACATTTACTATGCTTATTTCTAACTGTTCCAGGTCTACTATGCTTATAATTGCTACTAGAGCTTAAGAGGACCATTTAAAACCCTTTTTATTTAAGTGTACTTACAGTACTTCGAAGTTTATCCAGAAGCAAATTTAACTGTGTCTGTAAAAGAAAGGAAATCATTTTATTATTTCAAAAAGCAAAACTACACAATATCATAAGTAAATATTACCTCTTTTGACAACAGAATAAAACAGCATGCAATGACACTGATACATAGCACATGACAATTTAACAGCTTCTGGTACACAAACTTTTTAACAGAGGGTAACATGCAAAAATACATGGCTAATATATAATACCAACGACAGTAACTTCCTTTATACATAACGTATATAGTTATAAAACTGAAAATCAGCAGTATTAGACAATGTACATGCACACTTGCAGGAAGAGTGAATGAGAAAAAAATACACAGGCAACAAAAGAAGTAAAAGAAAATGCTGGTGATGCATTCAACGAGGAAACAACTGAGCAGTAAGTGAATGTGTGACTATGTGGCAAGCTGGGTGTAGCTTGTATCAAACTCCAATGAAAATGAAGAGGTATTTAAAATATACACGAATGCTATACATTCAGTTTATTTTATATAATATCTATCTTAAACGAAACCATCCTGCCTACCAGTAGAAGCCCTCTTCACTGTTTTAAAGCTTTTCGCAGTTCAATTATTTTTTAAAGGCAAGGATAATTTTCTCAAAAAAACTCCTCAATGGACACTACAAGCAGTTACTATGCTTTCCTTTGTAAAATAATATGAAGTGATTATAATTTCCTTTGGCTTAGTTCATGAAAAGCATGTGTTTGCTCTCCTTCTCTGTAAATTAGGTAAAACTGTTCTACTGATTTTATACTGGGATGTTTATTGAACTACTCACCAAAGAAATTAAGATGCTAACTCTTCAATTTCAATATAACTATTTAATCATCATAACAGGTATAATTCACTGAATGCCTGGTATGAGTCAGGCACTGCTCAAAGCCTCTCACGGGCATTATCGTGCTGAATCCACGCAGCTTTAATTAAGGATATGTTATTAGTTGCATTTTATAGGTGAAAACGTGGAGGCCCCGAGAGATAAATGACTTGCCGAGAGCATGGAGGTTTAGGTGTGGCAAAGCCAAAATTCCAGCAAGGGCCTAGCAGCAAGGTTCATTCTCTAACATGCGATACTACGGCACACCTCAGACACAGGATTCGGTTATCGAATGGAGTGAAATTGTGGCTGGATTTAAAAAAAAAAAAATACAGTCACATCCCTCTCATCTGGCTGACAGAGTTCTGACTCCCCGAACCAGCCTGGGCCAGCACACGATGAAAAGCACTAACTGAACGGGCCACTGATTTGTCATAAAGCTATGCTTCTTCATCCATAGACCAAGCACAGGAAGTCTCCCCCAAAATGGGGATAAAGCAAGGCAGAAGAGTAGAAGTAGCAAAAATAAACGACAAGAGGAGAGGGAAGAATGTTAGTCACCAAAGAACAAGAGTCAGAGACCATAAGGCATAAAAGTAAAGAAACAGCCTTATGTAATACATGCTTTATTTGTGTTTCATCTTATTGATTGATTGATTGATTGATTGCTTTTTAGGGCCGCACCCGCAACATGAGGTTCCCAGGCTAGGGGTCTAATTGGAGCTACCGCTGCCAGCCTATGCCACAGCCGCAGCAACGCAGGCTCTGAGCCATGTCTGCGACCTGCACCACAGTTCACAGCAATGCCCACTGAGCGAGGCCTGGGATCGAACCCGCAACCTCATGATTCCTAGCTGGGTTCATTTCTGCTGTGCCACAACAGGAACTCCTATTTTATATATTTATCTATTTATATACATAGCTTTTTAGGGCCACACCCACAGCATATGGAAGTTCCTAGGCTAGGGGTCCAATTGGAGCTGCAGCTGCCGGCCCACACCACAGCCACAGCAATGCAGGATCTGCAATGTCTGTGATCCACACCACGGCTCGTGGCAATGCCAGATGCTTAACCCACTGAGCGAGACCAGGGATTGAACCCACATCCTCATGGATACTGACTAGATTTGTTTCCACTGTACCACAATGGGAACTCCTGTATTTTCTCTTTATTTTAAAGCATACAATTATTCATGTATATAATAAAAGAATGAGTTTTCCATCAAAAGAATTACTTTTTCAAAAATACAAACAGTAAAAGAATGATGTTTCAATAACCTGAAAAGGTCGCTTTTCAGTGGAAAACTTTTGGTTCTCAGGGATGCTGTGTATCTGAAGTATTAGTGTGAATGCTGGACTGTTTTGTTTTATTGCCTCATATAACTTGAATTTAATTTCATGAGCAATTCTACTATATTCAAAAATAAGAATTACTGTTAACATTTTATTTCAAAATATCTCGATAAAACATTTTGAAATCTTATCATTAATAACATTCAATTATAGTTTTCAAGCTTTTAAAGTGCAAGATACACTGTGTTGTAAATAAGCAGTTTTAGGGCACTTCAAACCTCAATACCTTAGTCTAAAGAATTTTAAGAATGTTTTTGTTTTTATTTATATTGTCTAAAATTTCAAGAATGTTCTTTTTTTTTTTCTTTTTAGGGCTGCACTCTCAGCATATGGAGGTTCCCAGGCTAGGGGTCAAATAGGAGCTACAGCTGCCGGCATACACCACGGCCATAGCAACACAGGATCTGAGCCGCATCTGTGACCTATACCACAGTTCATGGCAACGCCGGATCCTTAACCCCCTGAGCGAGGCCAGGGATCAAACCCACATCCTCATGGATCCTAGTCCGGTTTGTTAACTGCTGAGCCATGAAGGGAACTCCTAAATGTGACGTGAAGTTTTTAAACTGTCTTTTCCTATGCTAAATACTCCACGGTTAGAAGCAAACAATAGTGTTCCATCTCTAAGACATATCCCGTGACAGTTCCTTGTCAGACCTCAAAGAATAAATTCCTGATCGGAAATTAAAGAAACAAATGAAGGGTTCTCCAGTGTTAAATAAGCAATTTGAAGGGCCTATGCCACACAAAACATTTCTCCTTTACAGAAGTTATTAAAAGCATTAATCAAATCTTAGTGTAATATGCACACCCAAAAATGCACTATGAGAGAAAACCACATTAAAAATGAATTACATATACATAAAGCCACACATATTCAATGTATACAATTTGATGAGTTTGGACATAAGCATATACCTATGATATCACCATTATCAAGGTAATAAAATATCTACCACCTCCAAAAAAAAAAAAAATGAATTACAAACTGAACCGTTTACTCGAGCCGGGCTCTTCTGAGCACGGCAGCCACGCTGTAAGTAGGATTCCACAAAAGTGATCATTTACCTGAGGCCCCTGGCAGTGCCTGCTTTTCCTCTCTCAACTCAACTAGCGCCCTCTAGCCATCTGGAGCTGGACTACTCCAGCTACAACAAAACCGCTGAATGAGGAAGGAAACAGAAAACACATGGGAAAAGAGAAGGTTTGAAGGTCAACCAGACAGTAAGCAGAAGTAAGAACATTAGGAGAAGCATCAGACGTGTTAAATAAGCACCCAGGAAGAACGCATTCATAAAACCACACTATTTCTGCACGTCCAGTTACTACGCCCACTTTATGCTGTTTTGCATACACACACTGACAGCGCAGGGTCTGCTCCTGAATTTCACTAGTGGGACTTCTCGCAGAGGGACCCACGGTATCCAGTGCAGGGTACAAATACGGTTTTAATGCAGAAAATAAATTCAAGTAACACACTGAGCACAAATACCTTGAACTTGTTTCCCACGCTGATGAAGCTGAGTTTTCCTGCTTTTTGTTTAGTATCTTTGTTGTTATTCGTGGATGATTCAAATAATTCCCGGATGAATTTATCCCTGGATTCACATATCAAGGACTCGAGGGACATGTGCAAAGCGTCATTATTTTTTTCCACAAACTGAGTCTGAAACATAAAACAGACAGGAATGATTTGGTCCGCACCTTGTGATAATATTTCTTAATATGGGGCTAAGAGCACATTTTGAGGCAACGGAAACGTTCTGTATCTGGTGCTGTCTGACCCAGCCACCAACACTAATGGGGACATCAAGCACATGAAACGTGGCCAGTGCACTTGGAATCGAATTTTTTTTTTTTTTTGCTTTTCAGGGCCGAACCTGCTGCATATGGAGGTTCCCAGGCTAGGAGTCGAATCAGAGCTACAGCTGCCGGCCTACACCACAGCCGCAGCAATGCTGGATCCGAGCCGTGTCCTGTGACCTACACAACTCACGGCAATGCTGGATCCTTAACTCACTGAGCAAGGCCAGGGATTGAACCCACAACATCATGGTTTCTATTCAGATTCATTTCCGCTACGCCACAATCGGAACTCCTGGAACCGAATTTTTATTTAACTTGGATTTAAATAGCACCAGTGGTTAGACGTTCCTGTATCATTTTCGTGTGGCTTCAACATCGCGTGGTTTTCTCCAGGGAGAAGTTATACTCACGGTTTCATAGCAAACTGCCCCTGCGAAATGCCTGATAATGAAACCTTCGTCATCTCGGATGTTCCTGTGAATTGCCAGCTTAGACTTCCTAGGGATCTGAAAAGCGATACACACACCAGTTATTAAACGATCAAAACGATAGTCTGGAACTCCCCTTAGAAAACATTTGACATGTGAAATACTTAAAATTATGAAGGAGGTTTTCACACTTTATACAATTATATTGCCTTTTTTTTTTTTTGCATTTTAGGGCCACACCTATAGCATGTGGGGGTTCCCAGGCTAGGGGTCTAATCGGAGCTACAGCTGCTGGCCACAGCCACAGTCACAGCCACGCTGGATCCGAGCCACGTCTGCAACCTACACCACAGCTCACGGCAATGCCAGATCCTTAACCCACTGAGCGAGGCCAGGGATCAAACCCGCATCCTCATGGATCCCAGTCGAGTTTGTTAACTGCTAAGCCATGAAGGGAACTCCCTATACTGCTTTTTAAATACCTAGTAAGCCTTAAAGTACTGGTAAAATCTAGCACATATTTTTGGTTATAACTTCTTAGGAAAGAAAAAAGGAGTAAGACCAAAAACAAAACAAAACAAAACCAACCACACTATTTAGAAGAACATGCAAAACACAGGCATTTTATCAAGCTGACGGCCTGTGTCTAAAGTAGTAGTTCCTTGAGTTCCTACTGTGGTGCAACGGGATCTGCAGCATCTCTAAGGCCAGGACGCAGGTTCGATCCCAGGCCCGACACAGTGGGTTAAAGGATCTGGCACTGCCACAGCTACAGCATAGGTCCCAACTGCAGCTCAGATCTGATCTCTGGCCCGGGAACTCCACGTGCCACAGGGCGACCGAAAAAGAAAAAGAAAAAAAAGTAAAAATAAAGAAGTAGTTCTTGACCTTGGCTGTTGGATTAGAATCACTGAGAACTTTTAAAACTCCCACACCATTTACATCAGGCAATTCCTAGGGGTTGCCAAGGTTAAGAAGCACTGCTCTAAAGAAACACTTGAGGGGTTCCCATCATGGCTCAGCAGAAACAACTCTGACTAGTATCCATGAGGACACGGGTTCGATCCCTGGCCTCGCTCAGGGGGTTAAGGATCTGGTGTTGTCGTGAGCTGTGGTGTACGTCACAGACACGGCTCGGATCTGGCATCGCTGTGCCTGTGGTGTAGGCCGGCGGCTATAGCTGATTCGACCCCTAGCCTGGGAACTTCCATAAGCTGCAGGTGCAGTCCTAAAAAAAAGGCAAAAACAAAAAACAAAAAACAAAAAAAACCCCAAAATTGGCACAAGAACCCTTCCACTGACATAAACCATACATCCTAACATGCTAAATAACACAATGAACCTGGATGTATCTGAAGGAAATGAAATCATTTTCTGGCTGCGCCATCTCATTATAATATCTCATATTGATAACATATTTTAAAATTTCCAAAATAAAAGATCACATTTGACCATCAAAATAACCTAAGGTTAAGAAAGACAATCTCATTTAAAAATGCAAAAGCTGGGCAGTTCCTGTTGTGGCTCAGTGGAAATTAATCCGACTAGGAACCCCCATAAGGTGGCGGGTTCGATCCCTGGCCTTGCTCAGTGGGTTAAGGATCCGGCGTTGCCGTGAGCTGTGGTGTAGGTTGCAGAAGCGGCTCGGATCCCGCGTTGCTGTGGCTGTGGTGTAGGCTGGTAGCTACAGCTCCTGTTAGACCTCTAGCCTGGGAACCTCCATATGCTGTGGCCCTAAAATGACAAAAGACATTAAAAAAAAAAAAGTGGCCACACCAGCCTGAGTCAGAGTGAGGGCCCCCAAGTCAAGGTGCCAACGGGATTCCCAGATCCAGCATGTTCTCACTGCACTAAACATGGCAGGTCACCTAATCTCTCCGTCCCAGCCCCGTCTCTATAGCATGCAGGCAGGATCCAGCCCAAGGGCTTACTATGGAGATCAAATAAAGCACGTCAGGTAAAATGCCTGAAGGGCACGTGCCGAGTGCTCAATAAACGATTATTATTACTTTTACTTTCAAAGAACTACAACAAAAATAATGACCTGAACAAATGAGAATGTACTGTATTGCTCTTTTCTCTTTGGAGGAAAGTGGCCAAAGCCCATTTCTGAGGCTTTAGTTCACCATCCTAGGAGCTATGTGCCTCTGAAACCCTGGCAATCAGTACCTTTGATAAAGGTAACTGTGCATTACTTTTTTTTTTGTCTTTTTGCCTTATCTAGGGCTGCACCTGTGGCATATGGAGGTTCCTAGGCTAGGGGTCTAACAGGAGCTGTAGCCACTGGCCTTCGCCACAGCCACAGCAACGTGGGATCCGAGCTGCGTCTGCGACCTACACCATAGCTCACAGCAACGCCGGATCCTTAACCCACTGAGCAAGGCCAGGGATCAAACCCGCAAACTCATGGTTCTTAGTCGGATTCGTTAACCACTGAGCCATGACGGGAACTCCTAACTGTGCATTATTAATAATAGGACTGGACATATGCCCTCCCCCTTAGCATAAGTTTCACTGGGGATACATATTGTTTTATTTCTATCTCCGCTGCAGTAAGTGAGGCAGGCTCCATGGCTTGAGATTAAGGATCAGAGGAACTCCAACTCAACGGAGCGGGTGGCTGTGGGACTCAGTCCCCAGGGAAGGTTATCACAACCACATCAGTGTTTCAGGCACATGCATTCAGCCTATTCACGGTCTTGACTCAGCGAACGATGTATGGAAACAAGAATACTTGCTTTCATTCACACAAGCTCCTGGATCTAACCAATCAATGACTGTTACACCGTGCTACACCCTCAAAACAATAAACGGAGGAGGAAGCATCTGCGACTCGAAGCTGCCGTTTTCTTTTCCTTCCTTCCTTCGCTGTTCTAAGATGAGGCAGCACCCGCCTTCGTGGATGAAATCATCACCCCTGTTTCTTTGGGCTAGCCGGCTCTTTCTGGGTGCCAGGACGGAGCTGTGCCTGCATCATCTCAGGGTGCGATCGTTGAGCATAAAGATAAATAGAGAATTAGCCAAACTCCAGTCCTATGGTTCACTGCTGCAAGCAAGGGTTCCAGCACAGCTCTATGACCAGCGGCAATTTTGGGAACCAGGACCCTTTTAGATAATGTGCTTCTCACTTATGTCTAGTGCTCTCTGTGTCTGTTTTTCCCTTTAGCTAATTCCACTGCCTCAGCTTCTATGACCCTCTCTGAGTACTTCCTCTACGTCAGCCCCCTAGGAAAGAGCATCAAGATGGACTGGCTGATCGCTAACATGAACTGCTTCTGCTGTTCAGATCCTCAGCCACGAGCGCTGCTGGATTCACAGATCTGCAGACGGTGGCTGTCGGTGACTTCACGTGTTAACCCCTTGGAGAGGGATCAAGGTCACATGACACGGAGCAAAGCACCTGAGGGCCACTTGGCGCAGAAGGGAGAACGTAAAACAGGTAAATCTAGGAGTTGCCATTGAGACTCAGTGGTAACGAACCCAAACTGTATCCATGACGATGCAGGTGGGTTTGATCCCTGGCCTCGCTCAGTGGGTTAAGGATCCAGTGTTGCCGTGAGCTGTGGTCACAGACATGGCTCAGATCCTGCGTTGCTGTGGCTGTGGCGAAGGCCGGCAGCTGTAGCTCTGACTGAACCCCTAACCTGGGAACTTCCATGTGCCACAGGTGCAGCCCTAAAAAGCCAAAAATAAAAGGTAAATCTTTAGAATAAAAGGGCTCTGATTAGATCATCATCATCAAAAACAGACAAACAGTCATCTATAGAAGATACTGTTCTGGATCAGTTACAGAAGATGCTCGCGGTTGCTCCAAGTCCCACACAGCTCGGGATTCTAATCGTCCGATAGCTCATGTCTAGTACATCTCTCTAAAGCTTTTCCTCCCCCCACAGCATCTCGATTTTGAAACGGGAAACTCACAGAGAGTCGGAAATGGTCTTTGTGCTTCTGGTGAACGGCGGATGTAAAGTGCTGATCGCTTGGCTGGGGAAGGCGGTTTTCTTCATCCAAAATATCCAGTATCCCCACTAATCTTGCTTCAATTAAATCTATTTCAAAAAACCATGATTTGTTAGGGGAGAAACATAACAGTTTTAAGCCTACTGATCACAAATGTTGCGGCTGATCAGAAACAAGGTAACACGATTCTCTAAGTACTATGTTCTCTCAAAAGTTGCAGAGGACAGATGAATTCGATCTCCTATCTGGCAACTTATTAGAAAGTAACATCGTATATTTAACATCGGTCTTAGAAAAACAACCCCATAAAGAAAGTGACTACTGTTGTCACATTTGTAAGCCGGGACAGAGGCTGAAGAGCTGGAAGTGCCTCCTCTTCCAGATGAATCCACATTGGAAATAAAGTAAAACCACGGAAGCTTTTACGGGCTTCGCTTTTTTAAACTGCTTTTAGTAGGGATTCAGAGGCTTTCTGGCAAAACTTCATAAAAGGAGTTCCCGTCGTGGCTCAGTGGTTAACGAATCTGACTAGGAACCATGAGGTTACGGGTTCGATCCCTGACCTCGCTCAGTGGGTTAAGGATCCAGCACTGCTGTGAGCTGTGGTGTAGGTTGCAGACGTGGCTCGGATCCCGCGTTGCTGTGGCTGTGGTGAAGGCCGGCGGCTACAGCTCCTGTTAGACCCCTAGCCTGGGAACCTCCATATGCCACAGGTGCGGCCCTAGATGAGACAAAAAAAACAAAAACAAAAAAACTTTGTTAAGAGCAGATTTTTATGCCCCTTCTATTCATGTTGTTTGAATTCCCTGTGCCTGTTCAAATTTACTATAACCTGGGTTTGCCGGGGGGAGGGGGAGTGAGTGGGATGGATTGGGAGTTTGGGGTTAACACAAGCCAAATATTGCATCTGGAGCAGATAAGCAATGGGATCCTGCTGCATAGCACAGGGAACTATATCCAATCTCTTGTGATGGATCAGGACAGAGGACAGTATGAGAAAAAGCATGCCTGTAGATGTGTAACTGGTTCACTCTGCTGTACAGCAGAAATTGGCAGAACACTGTAAATCAACTCTTAAAAAAAAGATTTCAAAAAATTAAAACTAAAAATTCAAACTAAAAAAACCAAATTAACTGTAAAATATAAACTGCTTAAATAGGGTACCTAAGAACTGTTAAATGGGACGGACTCTAAAAGCTACAGGACATAGGGAAAGAAATCGAGATTCTAACTGCACTGGTTAGAGAACGGCACCTCTTGTGCCATTAGTGGCAGTGAAGAGAGGCATACTGGCTCAGTCGTAAGCTAGGCCATTCTGACAGATGGAGGATGGTGGAATTGCACTGAGAGATACACAGAAGGGGGAGTTCCCGTCGTGGCTCAGCGGTAAATGAACCCAACTTAGGATCCATGAGGATGTGGGTTCGATCCCAGGTCTCGTTCAGTGGGTTAAAGATCTGGCGTTGCCGTGCGCTGTGGTGTAGGCTGGCAGCTGTAGCTCCGATTAGACCCCTAGCCTGGGAACCTCCACATGCCGCGGGTTTGGCCCTAAAAAGACCCAAAAAAGAAAGAAAATAGCCATCACTGTAAACGGAAGAAATTTTAGGAAAATTTTCAGCACTGCTGCATTCAATGCCTTGGTAGGAAAAATAACTTCCAGCGACGTAAAACCTGTAGAAAACCTCTCACGGATATCATAGTTTCAAGTCCCCAGCTGGAAACACCAATTGCAGAGCACACAGAAATACTAACGAGGGAGTTCCCGTGTGGTGCAGCAGGGTAAGGACCCGGCGTTGTCACCGCTGTGGAGAAGGTCCGATCCCTGGTCCAGAAACTTCCCACACGTCATGGGTGAGGGGGCCCGCCCTAAAAAAGAAAATTACTGGTGAAATAAAAAATACATACCTATACAGTCCTGATTATCCACGTAATGTACTTCATTCACACCTAAACCTTCCTTTTGATAGAGTTCTTGTTCCTAGAAGGAAATAACCATCATCACAGACGTCTAGGAAACGAACCCACTGCTTTGTGCCATTATCTGATCATAACATTTGTTGATGAGTCAGCGTGCAAAGGTTCATACCAGCTGACTCCCAGGCTTAGGAGTCTTATAAAACGTCGGGGGAAAACAATCCTTGCCCCCCAAGCGAGGTGAAAGCAAAAATGACACAGCTGACATAATGTGGCTTCCACCTGTGCAAAAGTTCCCTCCTGCAGATCAGCACACTTTTTCTGCAATAAGCTGAGCAGCAGAGAGGCACAAACACAAGGATCTGTTTCTAACCATTCGGACCCGAGACAGGCCCAAGGGCTGTGAAACGTTTTTAGCCATTCGAAAGTTACATTTTCTCAGCAGAACAGATCAGGGCTCTGGGAACGTTTTTTCTGGGAGGCCCACAGAGTAGGTATTTTCAGCTGTGGGCCACGCTGTCTTTGTCACAGCTCCTTAATGAGGCCACTGCAGGGTGAAAGCAGCCCCAGTGAGGCTGCATAAATGAGGAGGTGTGGCTGTCTTTCAATAAAACTGCATTTGCATAAATCAACTAGAAAAGAAAAACCAAATCTGCATTTGCAAAAACAGGCGGCTGCTGGATTTGTCCCCAAAGCCACGGTTTAGCCTGGAATACACGGAGGAAAAGAACTTGCTTGGACAATTTTTAAACGCTTAAAATACATCTAAACATTCTAGCTCCCTCCTGACATGAAAATGTGTCTCTTCTCTATTCACAATAGTCCTAAACCGTTGTCCGAAGACAGGCAGAGCAGATTTATAACATTTATATACAAGCACTAAAATCAAGAAAAGAGCAGTTAACTGCAAATGGGCTCTAACAGCTACACAGCACTCTCTCTGTATATATGTGCATACATATACATACACACACACACACACACACGTATATATAAAAGGAATATATCATTGGGGAAAATAAATATAATTCGGAAGGATATTTTAAAAATCAAAGTTGAGGAGTTCCCATTGTGGCTCAGGAGTAACAAACTTGACTAGTATCCATAAGGATGCGGGTTTGATCCCTGGCCTCGTTCAGTGGGTTAAGGATCTGGCGTTGCTGTGAGCTGTGGTACAGGTGACAAATGAGGCTCAGATCCCAAGCTGCTGTGGCTGTGGGTGTGCCCAGCAGCTGCAGCTCTGATTCAGCTTCCAGCCTGGGAACTTCCATATGCTGCAGGCACAGGCCTAAAAAGCAAAAAAAAAAAAAAAAAAAAAAAAAAAAAAAAAAAAAAAGCAAAGTTCAGTTCATGGATGTAATTCTGCTTATATTCTTAAAATTTTTAAAAAAGAGGGGAGGGGTTTTATCACAGATGGATAAGCAATGCAATGAGCCTGCTGTGTATTTCAACCTTATTTTTCCCTGAATGTTTAAATATTTCCTCCATGAGACATAACTAGAAAGAGTTTCTGCCATGCTAAAAGGTGCTGTCCAGTTAAACTTGATCTGAATTTGACAGTCACATGTTTATTTTAAAGAACCGTCACAAAAATAACCAGAGGTCAAGACACTGTCTCTTCATGTAGTTTCTAGATAAAGCCTGCTTGGCTGGTATGAGATCGAAGAATTAAAGTATGTTAGGTGAGAAGCACACATGTAATGGAAGAACCAAGCCGGAAAAACCATTTTCAGAGAAAATAACTTAACTGATAAGTATGTGTTTTAACCTATTTTTGCCAGAAATGGTTCAACCATAATATATAAGAAAAGGTATAAAAGTCAGAATGTGCTAGGAAACCTATAAAGACAAAAACATAAAAATGGGGGAGGAGTTCCTGTCGTAGCTCAGTGGTTAAAGAATCTGACTAGGAACCGTGAGCTTGCGGGTTCGATCCCTGGCCCCGCTCAGTGGGTTAAGAATCCGGCGTTGCCGTGAGCTGTGGTGTAGGTCGCAGACGCGGCTCGGATCCCGCGTTGCTGTGGCTGTGGCGAAGGCCGGCAGCTACATCTCCTGTTAGACCCCTAGCCTGGGAACCTCCATATGCCACAGGTGCGGCTCTAGATAAGGCAAAAAGACCCAAAAAAAAAAAAAAGGGAAAACGTGAATAGGTTGGGAATAAGAAAGAAAAAGTTTCACATTTCAGGTCCAGTTAGAGCAGAGAAGGTGGAGAACAGAAGTGCTAACACAAAGGGAAGAGCCAGGAAGGTGGGCTCCGACCTTCGAGGGCCACCTAACTTCTGCAGTTTCTTCATCTGTAAAAGAAAGGGCTGCACCGGATCAATCCCAGGTTCCCATTAACGCTACTCCCTTCGCTCAGCACAGCATATGTCACGCAGCTCAAAGGAAGGCAAGGTAAGTGGATTCAAGGTAAGACACGGTGAGCCCAACACCAAAGCTACCTTCACGCACCCTGCACTCTGGAGTATTATTACGAAGGAACTTCCTAGACTCGAGACTGTGAGCACAGGCCAGGCCCACAGTTACCTACTTCGAGTAGCGGCAGGAACCTCCTTGCTGGACCCGAGACAGGCTCAAGCACAAACGCACAAAAGCGCTGGGCCATGGAAGAGCGCCGCCCGAGGGTACCCCAGGCCAGCGGCAGTGCAGTCACCTGACCTGCTGGCTTTCCTGCCATGCAGAGAGAGAGGGCACGCAGGTGGCAGAGGGGACAGAAGCAGACACACAGAGGAGTGAGAGAGGTGCCCAGTCAGGGGAGAGAGCAGAATGCTGTTTAGAAGGGGCGGGAGGAGAGACAGCAGAATCAGAAAAAAAGAAACCAGCAGAATTTCAAGTCTAGTAAAAGTCACCAGTAAGAAACAAGAGCCTTCACTAGTGAGGAAGCGCCGTTTTTCATCGGGTCCCCAAGACATCAGCTGTACCATTAACTCTTCTGATGGCTCTGAGTGATGGCTAAGCCCCTGGGGCCCATGCCCCAGGCCCGGCCTCTCCTTCCATCACACCCTGTGGATGGATTGATGGGGTAACTCTGAGAGGTCTCTGTGCCTTGAAACTGAAAAGAGCTTAATGTGGGTCTTTAAATTGCATGGCAATTACCTCCTTCAGAATCCGTTCATTAAAAAACTGTTGAAGTTTTTCATTGCAATAGTTGATGCAAAACTGTTCAAAACTGTTATGTTCAAAGTACTCTGAAAATAGAACCAGAATCAACAGTCATCATCAGATCAACTTCATGTTAATAAATTTAACTTAGGATAAAATTTTACTGTATCAATGCTTAATTTAACACCAGGTAAAAAAAAAAAAAAAAAGGTACATGTAATTGTTTCATACTCCCCAAATGCTCTTATTTCAAGACATAAATTTTGACAGCCACTAGAATTAAGTATTAAAAATACCTTGCTTCACTTGACAAAAAGCGAAAAAGATAAAATGACATAAGATAAATGTTATACAGTAAATGAGATAAAATATAAGCCCCTTGTAACATGTTTTTAAGCACAAGTGTTAATCTAATAAAAGAAGAAAAATGACTTTAAATGTAAGTACTTTATGATCTGCTGTATAATCAGTAAAACTGCAGCAAACAAAAAATTTTATGGGGACCAGTGCATTTCTAAATTTAGGGGATTGTGTTAGGTTCTTTCTAAGATCTCTGTAGTCTAAAATGTTATGACTCTGTGTATGTGTCTGTTACGCTAAAAATAGTGCAGACCAGGGAGCAAATGTCTGAATAATTATAAACCTTAAGTTGGTGTTGAGTGTTTCTCTATCTTTGAAGGTAATGATTTACTATAAATTGTAAAATATGTATCACATCAAAAACAAAACTCTGCCCCTGGCAAAAGGCAAACACTCTTCCTTTGTCCGTTCCCTTGGCAAAGGCAAATGAATGACAAAGGAGGACAAACACCAGGAATGCCAGAACGGATGAAGCCCAATATAAAAAGTCAGGTTTACTTTGAAATCTTTACAACGCGGTTATTCTGAACAAAGTCGCATTCAGGTATCAGTGACTCATTTCATTCCTGGTTTTTACAGCTCAGCAGTTGTTCTCAAATATTTATCTTGACATCTCATGCATTTGGTGGAAAATAATTGGAAATAGCTATCTGGAATAGCTACTCACAACTAACATTAATGACAAGTTTTTACTCATAGCAATGAGTCTGGCCTGTTGCTGGGTCAAACTGCACCCAGCCCTGTGCTGAAGTCAGTGGTTTTAATGACGTAATTCTCTTTATCAGCAGCACTCAAGACTTCACCTTGATTCAACTGTATTTATTTGAGAGATTAAAGACATATCCTACCTAGAGCAATTTTAATCAACACGTTTTAAAGTAAGCATCGGTGTGACCAAAATCCAGGAGTCTTTCCTTTTTTTTTTCTCTGAAGTATATGCTTCCTATTTAAATCATATTATGAAATGAAAGGTAGGCATGGACATATAACTAAAAACACATCGGAGTTCCCATTGTGGCTCAGTGGTTAACGAATCCAACTAGGAACCATGAGGTTGTGGGTTCAATCCCCGGCCTTGCTCAGTGAGTTAAGGAGCCGGCATTGCCGTGAGCTGTGGTGTAGGTTGCAGATGTGGCTGGGATCCCGCATTGCTGTGGCTATGGCGAAGGACGGCAGCTACAGCTCCTGTTAGACCCCTAGCCTTGGGAACCTCCATATGCCACAGGTGCGGCCCTAGATAAGGCGAAAAATACAAAAAAAAACACAGATCAAGGGAAAGGTATCACAAGGGGAAAAAAAGCTTTTTAAATTTTATGTGTGAAAAACACAAAAAGTATTAAACAGGAGTTCCCGCTGTGGCTCAGCAGTAACTAGACCCACGAGTATCCATGAGGATGAGGGCTCGATCCCCAGCCTTGCTCAATGGGTTAAGTATTTGGCGTTGCTGTGAGCTGTGGTGTAGGTCGCAGAAGCGGCTTGGATCTGGTGTTGCTGTGGCTGTGGTGTAGGCTGGCAGCTGCAGCTCTGATTCGACCCCTAGCCTGGGAACCTCCATATGCTGCGGGTGCGGCCCTAATAAATAAATAAATAAATAATTAAGCAGATGACAAACTCACAAATGAAACGGTACTTACCAAAACCAGCAATGTCGAGGACTCCAATAAAATAGGATGATGTTTCAAAAGGAAAACACTGATTTACTCTGTTCACCACATGATCAAAAAGATGGCTATAGACAGTCTTTGCCAAGGCATCCCGGGCGTTGTTGGCTTGCTCCACTTTCAGGGGTACCCTGCCAAGGAAGGAAAAGCCAGTGAAAACTCTTCATCCTAACAGGCTGTGAAGATAATGCCAGATCCCCAAGAACAAGGTATATCTACACATATTCACCCTGAAGAACTAAATAAACAGCTACAAAAGGTCATTTGTGAAGAGCGACCGATGAGTGGGGCCAAGTACCGTTATACAAGAAAATCATCCACAGTTAGACAAGAAGTCTATTACTGAGTAATAGAATGCTAGGTTCTCAATATCTTTTTAACCCTGATTTTCCCCACCGGACAGGACTTTGCCAGAGCAGTGCAGGTAGGAACTTACTTGATAACTGTTCCTTTGGCGCCCCCTGCTGTTGTCAGCATGACTCTTGTGGTTAAACTCACACGGAGATCGTCCTGATCCAAACCCAATAATTCTGCACAATATTCCAATGCCTGAGTAGATTTATTCTTCAGGTTACAACCACCTAATGAAAACATATTTTAATCTGAAGTTAACAAACGTTACGTAGGCCATGTTTTCAAGATCCATTCCCAAGAAGTACACGCCACTTAAAATATTCTTAATATTTTATGTATCAAGAATACACTTAAAATACATTCCATAAAACTATGCAATAGACAAGGCTTATTCTGTGACGTTCGGTTTCACCTCACTTGTCCCCCACCCCTTGTCAGGCGTCCACACTGCCAAGGTCAACAGGAGACCCTCACTCAGGCCCATCCCCCAAACAACACTTTTTGCCCATCCATTTTAACCTGTCACTGTTTCACTTTTTATGACCCTGCCAGGAAAACATACTAATGATAGATTATAATCCTTGTTAATATGTTGCATCTCTAGAATAGCAGCGGGCCTTATCGCTCACATTCACGTGACCCCAGAAAAGCTCAAGGAGTGATGTTAGCGGTAAATGCAGAGGGGTACTTTCCTAGGGCAGTGGGGGTGTGGTGTCTGTGCACGCGTGTGGGTGTGGATGTGCACGCGACATGCTATGCTCGTGACACAAGGGACAAAGGAAAGGGGCAAAGAGGCCACTGCCATTTCCTGTACGTCATTTCTATAGATTTCCACTTATGGAGGCTGCTTTTCAAAGTTTTTTTATAGAAAAGACAGCATGTGACAGTGTTTTTAGACTCTGGGCTATGAAGGCTCTATGACTTACTACTTGTGTGACCTTGAACAAGTCACGTATTCTCTTTGTTCAGTTTCTGCACCCATGTAATGAAGACAGTAACTTCACTCGCCTGTTATGAAGATTAAAAAGGTTTGGAACTATTCCGAAAGTGCTTAGAATGGTGTCTGGTGCATAGTAAGCATCATAAAAAGGTGAACTAGAATTATCTTATTACTACTAATACTAAAATAATAAACAGGTATTAATACTTGTAGGGCTTACTGTTTATATATGATTCATTTTAAGACTAATTTCAGGGAAAAAAAAAGAATGTGTGACATCATGAGAAGTTTACCATTCAAATTAACAAATTATTTAATAGACTGAGAAAGAGCCCATGAGATCTTACATAAGTAAGGGGCTGCCAAGACTATTCACTGAGGAAAGAATAGTTTTTCAGACAAATGGCACTGGACAACTGGACATCCACATGCAAAAGAATAAAGCTGGACACCTGTTTCTCAACATTTACAGAAATTAATTCAAAATCGATTGAAGACCTAAATGTAAAAGCTAAAATTATTAAACTCTCAGAGGAATACAGACATAAATCTTTGTGACCTTGGACCAGGTAATGGTTTCCTAGATGTGGCACCGAAAGGACAAACAACAAGAGAAAAAAACAGACAAACTGAACTTTATCAAAATGAAAAGCCTTTGTGCTTCAAAGACTACTCTCCAAAAAGTAAAAGGACAACCTACAGAATAAGGAAAAATATTTGCAAATGATGCATCCAGTAAGGAACTTCTATCTAGAATATATTCTTAAAAAACTCTTACAGCTAGATAACGAAAAGGCAACTCAACTAAAAAATGGTTAAAGAACATATATATCATTTCTCCCAAAAAAAGATATACAAATGGCCAATAAAACTCATGAGAAGATGCTCAACATCATGTGCCATCAGGAAAAGGCAAATAAAAACCACAATGAGGTAGCGCTTCACACACACTAAGAAGGTGAGACTGTAAAACGAGTCAGTTCCTCAAAAGGTTAAACAGGAGTTTCCTTCGTGGCTCAGTGGTTAACGAATCCGACTAAGAACCATGAGGTTGAGGGTTTGATCCCTGGCCTTGCTCAGTGGGTTAAGGATCCGGCGTTGCCGTGAGCTGTGGTGTAGGTCGCAGACGCGGCTCGGATCCCGCATGGCTGTGGCTGTGGCGAAGGCCGGCGGCTACAGCTCCTGTTAGACCCCTAGCCTGGGAACTTCCACATGCCGCGGGTGCGACTCTACATAAAAGGCAAAAAGACAAAAAAAAAAAGGTTAAACATACAATTACCACATAACTCAGCAATTCCATCTCTAGGCGTATACCCGAAAGAATGAACATATGCCCACCCAAAAACCTGTACACAAATGTTAATAACAGCATTATTCATAATAGCCCAAAGTGGAAGCAACCAAAATGTTCATGAAAGGACAAATGGATAAATAAAGAGTGGCATATCCATACAGTGGAATATTACTAGGCAAATAAAAAGAAATGATGTACTACACGTGCCAAAACATAGTTGAACCTTGAAAATATGCTGAGTAAAAGAAGATGGTCACAAAAGAGCAAAAACTGTATGATTCCATGTATTTGCAATGCCCATGGCAGACAAACTGATAGAGACAGAAAGTAGAACCGTGGTTGCCTAAAGGCTAGAGATTGGGGGGAAATGATGAAGGGTATGGGGTTTCTTTTTGGAGGGACGAAAACATTCTAAAACTGGTGATAGTGACTGTTACACAACTCTGAATATGAATTACATTTCCAGAAAGTTGAAAAAAAAGAATGAGAAATACTTAGAAGATATCTTAAGCTTTAATTCTACGAAAATAAGATCACTACTAATTTCTAGTTTATATACACGAACATGTTATCTAACATTATATAACTCAAAAAACTGACTATCAAGAACTGATTTTAATTTTAAATAACTTATCTTAAATAATATCTTTTTTTTTTACTATTTTGTGGTTTCTTACACATTTTCAGGAATCATGTCAGGGTAACATAAGAAAACATTTATTTTGAAAGTTCTAAAAAGGCAAATTACTGCAAAGTAATGTAAAGGTTTTCACGTCACTCTCCTACCAAAAGTGAAATTCTTTGAACACTTTTAAAATCTGTTATAATTATGTATATTTTTGTTATGTGGAATTAACAGAAACACAAGAAGTCCCAATAGATATTTTTTGCATTTCCATTACACAAAAAACTTTTAATACCAATGAGAGTCTTCTAAACGTTTACTGAAGAATAAATCCTGATAAAGCAGCTGCAAAAATATCCAGAGCCTTTTCAAATTCCAAGATCATACCAAAACCGAGCTCTTAAGGGCAGGAAAAGATCAATTCTATTTAGGACGATTTGGATCTATAAGCAGAATCACAAGGGGAGTTCCCGTTGTGGCTCGGTGGTAACGAATCCAGCTAGTATCCATGAGGACTTGGGTTTGATCCCTGGCGTTGCTCAGTGTGTTGGGGATCCGGTGTTGCCATGAACCATGGTGTAGGCCACAGATGTGGCTTGGATCCTGCTTTTGCTGTGGCTATGGTACAGGCTATAGCTATAGCTTGGATTCAACCCCTGGCCTGGGAGCTTTTATATGCCGTGGGTGGGTGCGACCCTAAAAAGCAAAAAAAAAAAAGGTCACAGGAAGTATGCACATAAATATTACAAAATCTTATCTATTTAAATTGAAATACCCTACTTTATCAGCTTCTTTGACTCACTACTTCATTCCAGTGTTCTCTGCTTTCTGCTCATTTTCCCTTCAACAGAAGGAAGTTTGAGAAAGAAAAAATAAAAGATAATGTGAATATCTGCTATGTGCCTTCTAATTAACCAGATCATGCCCCATTTAGCGCCTCCCTACATAGCTGCGTGTTCTACCACACGGGAACAGCAGGAGGTCTGTGGAAGGGCCGCCCATCAACTCTAACATTTCCAAAGCACATGTTGGTTAAGCTACACTTTCTTGCTATTACTTACAACTTTCACAAGCTTCCTTGGTATATAATGATGCTACAGAACAGACAAAAATGTATGCTAACATTCATTACATTTTCAAATCTCTCCAAAAAAAACTAAGGTCAAAAATGTTAACATGCACTAAGAACATATCTGATTTACTTGGTTTTCTTCTCTTTTTTTTGCTGCTGCTTTTTTTTTTTTTTGTCTTTTGTTTTTTAGGGCCAAATCCGCAGTATATGGAAGTTGCCAGTCTAGGGGTGGAATCAGAGCTACAGCTGCCAGCCTACACCACAGCCACAGACAGAGGGGATCCAAGCCGCATCTGCAACCTACATCACAGTTCATGGCAATGCCGGATCCTTAACTCATTAAGCAAGGCCAGGGATCGAACCCTTGTCCTCATGGACGCCAGTCAGGTTTGCGACCCTGAGCCCACAATGGGGTGAAACCCCCCAGACACAGTTTTTTAAAAAAGGATTTCTTTTAATTATAGTTGATTTACAATGTTCTGTACACCATTTTTAATGGCTTGTTTTCTCTTTTCTTGTGCCCCTTTCTTATATGCAAACTACTGCTGGTTACTTTATTTTAACTGGGTAACTTCTTAACTCTATTTCATCATTATCTTACGAGTGAAAAATCCAACGCTTAGAGAGCTTCTGAGACATGACACTAAAGCCCATGTTACTGACACTATATTAAATGGTGCTTTTGATTTTTTTTTTCTTTTTAGGGCCGCACTCGCAGCATATGAAGGTTCCCAGGCTAGGGGCCAAATTGGAGTTGTAGATGCTTGTCTACACTACAGCCACAGCAACGCAGGATCCGAGCCATGTCTGTGACCTACACCACAGCTCACGGCAACGCTCGATCCTTAACCCACTGAGCAAGGCCAGGAATCGAACCTGCATCCTCATGGATGCTAGTCAGATTCGTTAACCGCTGAGCCATGAGAGGAACTCCAATGCTTTTGATTTTTTAAAAACTCATTCTTCTGGTTGCCAAGGGGGAGGGGGCAGGGAGTGGGATGGACAGGGAGTTTAGGGCTAATAGATGCAAACTATTACATTTAGAATGGATATATAATAAGGTCCTACTGTACAGCCCAGGGAACTATATCCAGTCTCCTGGGATAAAACATGATGGAAGATAATATGAGAAATAGAATATATATATATGTATGACTGGGCCATTTTGCTGTACAGCAGAAATTGGAACATTATAAATCAACCATACTTTAATTAAATAATAAAAATTTTAAAAATTTTATTAAAACTGAAAAAAAAACTCATTTTTAGTATAAGATTTTTAAACAATGCATTTATGTAGGAGTTAACAATCTTTCTCTCCAAAATGTGAGGTTTCAGGCTTTTCTGGCCATGTAGTCTCTGCCACTGCAGCACCAAAGCTGGCAGAGACAAGACATAAAGGAGCGAGTGTGGCTGTGTTTCCACAACACTTTATTTATTTATTTACTTATTTACTTATTTTTGTCTTCTGTCCTTTTTTTAGGGCCACACCCGCAGCATATAGAAGTTCCCAGGCTAGGGGTCTAATTGGATCTGTTGCTGCTGGCCTACGCCAGAGCCACTGCAACTCCAGATCCGAACCGCGTCTGCGACCTACACCACAGCTCACGGCAATACTGGATCCTCAACCCACTGAGCGAGGCCAGGGATCGAACCCGCAACCTCATGGTTTCTAGTCGGATTTGTTTCTGTTGCGCCACGACAGGAACTCCTCCACAACACTTCAGTCACAAAAACAGGCACCTGGTCACCTGTGACCAAAAGCCAAGCCCCATATTCATCAATCAAACTTAAGGTTACATGGAATTCCCGCTGTGGCTCAGCGTAAACAAATCTGACTAGCATCCGTGAGGATGCAGGTTCGATCCTGGGCCTCACTCAGTGGGTTAAGGATCTGGCATCGCTGTGAGCTGTGGTGCAGGTTGCAGACGTGGCTCGGATCCTGCGCTGCTGTGGCTGTGGGGTAGCTGTGGCTGGCGGCTGCAGCTCCAATTCGACCACTAGTCCGGGAACCTCCATATGCCATGGATGTGGCCCTAAAAAAAAAAAAAAACTTAAGGTTACATAAAAAGTCTTGCTATTCACACAAAGATTAACATACTGCAGTTGAAAAGTTACTATCATGCGGGTATTTCAATGTTCTTTTCAATGAGTATCATGTTTAACTATTTTTATTTTCCAGTAATGAAATACATGGGCTTTGATACTGGCACTTATCCTGACTGACTCATCCAATGAACCAGAAACAGGTCAAAATGCCTTAAGAGATGGCAGAGAATTAGTCTGTTCCCTTATTGGAAAAGTGTACTATCAGTTGGAACTCTTAACCAAATTCGACCCTGGTAGTCTGAGTTCCTTAATCTTTCACAAAATGAGTTTATTCCTCATCAGCATTACGGATTTGTTCAAAACAGAACTCATAATAACGAATACTGCAGTGTCCTTGCAGTTCCAAGATTCATCATGTAACACAGTATATTCTGGAAATTATTAGGGTATGAACAAACCTGCACACAGAGCCAATTCAAACATGACAGCGAAATGACAGAACTTCTAAAATTTGACTCCTTCTTAAAACAAAACAAAAAGACCACAAAAAAATTAAAAAAACAAAAACCTGAAGTGCTGCCGGCTTCCTCAAAATCGATATTTCCAAGATGTAGGACGCCGGCTACTACCCGGAACAGATCGAGCTTTTCTTCATCATCCAAACCGATTTTTTTCATGGCTGTACACATTCTCACAAAGTCTCCATGGTCATCTAGCAAAGGGTCTTTCAAGGAACCTGCCTTAAGGTACTAGGAAATAAGAAGACGTCGATTAACTGCTGTTTACATTACTTAAGCATACAGACTATCCCAACTACACCAGGTCAACTAATGCACTCTATACATGCAAAAAATAAAATGTGTCGATGAGAAAACTTGAGTATGCTCACACATTTGATAACTGAATGACTGTGACTCTATAACTCCTTCAAAAATTTCAGGCAAAAACGGAATGAGACATTTTCCAATTAAATTACAACTTTAACTCTCATGTATCATAAAGCTAGGAGATTAGAGAAAAATATAAATTGAGTGCAAATTTCAGTGGTTGAAATAATCAACATGAAACCAGAGGTCAAAAAGAAGTGAGGTTGGAGTTCCCATTGTGGCGCACTGAAAACGAATCCAACTAAAACCGTGAGGTTGCAAGTGTGATCCCTGGCCTTGCTCAGTGAGTTAAAGATCCAGCGTTGCCATGAGCGGTGGTGTAGGTTACAGACACGGCTCGGATCCCATGTTGCTGTGGCTGTGATGTAGGCCGGCAGCTGCAGCTCCAATTCAACCCCTAGCCTGGGAACCTCCATATGCCTTGGGTTCAGCCCTAAAAAGCCAAAACAAAAAAAGAGCTGAGGTAAAAAATTATAATAAAAATTTAAATCCGACACTTAGCATTATTCTTCAGGTTGCCTTCCATCAACTGCACTGAAATTATACTCAGCAGCAATGAATAGTGGACAGGCTAACGACAACTTTCATGGGCAATTTTCATGGGTTTAGAATTAATTTCTAAACCTTTCTGTACAAGTATATATGAGATAAAGTGGATTAGTAAGCATTAGACTAAGACAGACTATATGCGAAAACATTTCAGGAAAAATTAAAGAGAAAATTTGCTTTCACTCCTAAAAGAACTTGCATCTAATGTATTCACTTATTAAAACCAATAACAAACTCAGAAAAAGGAAAGAGTCAGCCCTGCAAAAATCAAAAGAGAAAAATAAAAGTTACTGGACACAGAAAGACTGGACTAGCAATTTTCCAGAACTTGAGAATGAACAGGTAAAATAAAACTTAGGTAACAGCATCAGAATTAACTGGCCATTAAAGATGTTTCGAGGAGATTTTTTTTTTTCTTGCCTTGAGGTTACCAATTGCTTCCCAGCTAAAGTTGGAATTGCCTTTCCAGTGAAGTCTTTAAGATGTTTAACCATGCATGCGTGAAATTTCTGGAAAATGTCTAGACAAAGTTAACTTTATTCTTAAGCAAAGGAAACAATCACATGCAGCCAAACTGAAAAGAAAACACGTATCATGCAGAATTTTTAGTCTTGCAACTGAATGGTCACTTCCTTTAATAAAGGTTTCTCGTTAAAGGTCAATGAATATACCGCTCTCGTGGCAAACTAAAAAATACCGCATTCTCCTAAAAATGACACACAGCGGCACAAGCCAGTGCAACTAGGCAAAGGATTCTAGACAGTCAAAATGATCACCTCATCCTCCTGATCAAGAAGACAATAAAAAGTAATTTAAACAGATTAAATCCAGTATTCACTTATATATTTATATATACATAAACTCAATCACATGAACAAGATTCCTAACCAAGCACGCTGACTCTAGAATCAGAGAAGGCACATTTCGCTCTCAGGAAAGTACACCGAGTGCCACCGTTTGGAGAATCCAGTCAAACTTTCTCTCCTCTCCACTCAGTTTTGCCCACACCAAGAGAACAAATTTATATCTGTATGTTTTTTCCTTTAGGATTTCTGTAATAGCCCACCAGGAGCTGTCTCCATTGTCTTAGTGGAAAGAATACAATTTCTATATTTTAATGATGCCTTATAAAAATATAGGCTATCAAGACAAAGGGAGATAGCATAACAAATATTAATGTCACTTCTTAACGTTCTAACCACAGATGCAGCATAAAGGTTATAGCTTATAATTCAGACATCTGTGTCTAAAATGACAAATAAAATGTCAACCTAAAAATAAACTACAGACTCGTTTGCTTAGAATTTGAAAATAACAGGGATTTTTCTTTATAAAGATATAATTCACCTCACCGTTGGGAAAGGAGTCAAAAACATCTGACTCACAAAGGCAGGGGCATTAAAAACTGAGTCTAATAAAACTTTTGTTCAATTAAATACTCTTTTAATAAAAAGAATAAAGGCAATGTGAACTAGTCCCTATAATTAATCCTGATTTGCCATTTAGTATTTAGTATTTCAGCTCCCTGAGTAAATACAACTTAATGCTACTTATTATGTAAACACTGCATATTAAAAGTTATAAAGGTTGTAGCAGATTTCTTTATTTATTATTTTTTTGGCCATGCCCATGGCAGGTGAAAGTTCCCAGGGCCAGGGATTGAACCCAAGCCACAACAGTGACAACACCAGATCCTTAACCACCAGGCCAGGGAACTCCACAGTAGATTTTCTTAGGTTAAGTAAGGATTTAATGTTTTTAAAATAATACTTAACGGTATAAATATACCTAGTTACTCTTAAAAATATAATAATTTAGTAACAGCTATACATAAAACTTTTCATAATATATTACAGAAACATATTTCAGAGAGAAATAAAATAATACATAAGCATTAGTTTATGAGAAGGCTTACTCTATTTATCGTCTACATCAAAGCTTACTTCAGACTTGAACTTGACAGTAATTCATAAAGGACATATTTTACACTTAATCCCAAACGAGTAACAGGAGAGTACGTTTCAAAAATGTCAGCAAAGGATGGTTCTTCGGCAACGTGACATCCTCATGCTCGGTAAAAAAGGAAGGCAATGGGTCGAGGTCTCACCAAGAAGACCTAGAACCTGTGCTGCGGCTTCTGCAGATACCAGCAGGGGAATAAATTCTTTACGGTGACAGGCACGGTTACACATGAGCCTAAAAAAGGTAGGATACTTCACCCAGGATTCCAAAGTAAAAAAACAGAGTATCTCTTTCAGCATGATTTTTGTACTAGAGATTTTAATTAAAAAAAAAAAAAGTCTACTGTACCTCAGGACTTTTTCGGTTCTGTAAAATCTGTTTGTCAGTTTCCTTGTTAGCAAAATATCGAGTGCAGCCTCGGTTTAAATACTGTGACAGAGACATTTAAAACGTAATTAACAAATATGATCCACAGGAAAATGATACAAAGGAAAATATAACTTATCAAACAGTGCCAACCATAAAGAAGTTCTAAATATAACCTGCACACCACTTAATCTCTCTATTAAAATCAATACTTCTATATATTACAAATGTTTTACTCAAACTAGGGATGGTGAAAACCTTAACTGGAGTTCCCGTCGTGGCTCAGTGGTTAACGAATCCGACTAAGAACCATGAGGTTGCGGATTCGATCCCTGGCCTCGCTCGGTGGGTTAAGGATCCGGCATTGCCTTGAGCTGTGGTGTAGGTTGCAGACGCGGCTCAGATCCTGCGTTGCTGTGGCGAAGGCCAGTGGCTACAGCTCCTGTTAGACCCCTAGCCTGGGAACCGCCATATGCCACAGGTGCGGCCCTAGATAAGACAAAAAAATAAATAAATAAAACAAAAATATAGTATATAGATACCAAGAAAAAAGTCACAGAAAAATTCTGAATGATTTAGGGATAGATTAATATTTTAGATGATCAATGACTTATTTATCTCCTCCATTACAGTGAAATATTAAATTCTGTTAATACCCAAAAATAATATGCAATGATTTTTTTTTTCTTTCTAGCCTAGAATCTTGGGGAAAAAAAAAAAACTAAATTAGAAAGGAGAGGATAACACTGGTAAGCATTTTCAAATGACTCTTTCAAAACAGAGCTCTTTTATTTAGTAGGATAATATATGGAGCCAAAACAAGTGTTTTCTTTGCTGGCAAGAGTTTCATCTACCCACCCCAAGTGTTTTATCAAATACTTGGCTTCTGTACAGATGGATTTAATATTAAAATCTAGGAGAAAAAAAATGTTTGATTCTTCCAATTTCTCTGTAACTAGAAAGCTTTAACTATTCTTCTTCTTCTTTTTTTTTTTTTTTGTCTTTTTGCCTTTATCTAGGGCTGCACCCACAGCATATGGAGGTTCCCAGGCTAGGGGTCTAACAGGAGCTGCAGCCGCCGGCCTTTGCCACAGCCACAGCAACGCGGGATCCGAGCCGCGTCTGCGACCTACACCACAGCTCACGGCAACGCCGGATCCTGAACCCACTGAGCGAGGCCAGGGATCAAACCCGAAACCTCATGGTTCCTAGTCGGATTTGTTAACCACTGAGCCACAACGGGAACTCCAAGCTTTAACTATTCTTGCAGTTCACTTTCATTCTCTCCAAGCTTTATTTATATTCTAAGATCCTTATGTGACCATAAGAATGCTCTGTGGAACACATGCAAAGATAACTTTAAAATTTGGAACAATGCAAGCATTTTAGGCCTTTTATCTTCTAAAAATACACGCGCAGTTAATACGAACACTTTCAAACGGATGTACCTCTACGACTCACTACGCACTAATTTGGACAGAGCAGTGAACAAAAATGGGAGAGAGGGGTTCCCCCTTAGCGTACGGTTTCTCCTTCGTCTTTACAACTTTACCAATGAGCTAAAACTGGAGGCCTAAACTGAACCATAGAAAAAACCTAATGAAATGACCAACCCACTTTTAAGTCACTCCAAAAGCAGAATCGCTCGGTGGAAGGGATCCGGGAGGAACAGCCAAGATAACGTGAGTTTTGGGGTGAGAGGCAAATGATGCTCCCCTGGTTTCTTCTCACCTCCAAAAGGACTCCCTTCGGAGGAAGTCGTGCCGCCAGTTCACGCCACAGAGGCCAGAAACTCCCTGACCTGATACAAAGCTTTTCAGTAGCTGCCCTCTTTAGGATGGCGGCCGCTGTGCCAGGAAAGGCTGTACACTCTCAGGGGTAAAAAGACGCCTCCCAAGTCCCCAGGCAGAAAGAAATGCTGTATTAAGACAAGAATAGGGAGTTCCTATTGTGGCTCAGCGATAATGAACCCAATTAGTATCTATGAGGCTGTGGGGTTGATCCCTGGCCTCGTTTGGCAGCTTAAGGATCTGGCATTGCTGTAGCTGTGGGGTAGGCCAGCAGCTGCAGCACTGATTTGACCCCTAGCCTGGGAACCTCCATATGCCGTGGATGCGGCCTTAAAGAGCAAAAAAAAAAAAAAAAAGACAAGAATAGTCACATCACTTTATCATTAACTCGGTACTAACAAAGCCACATCATCATTAAACTCCATGATTCACAGTAATTCATGCTCTTTTTCTACAAACCACTGTAGAGAAACGCCTCTTCTACTTTCATAAAGTTAATAAATTCCAGTTAACCTGGTGAGTTCTAGAGGGTGAGCATTTCAGAATTGTATGAAGAGATGCAGCTATAAAACAGTTTAAAATGAGAGTTTTTTAAAATTTCGGAGTTCCCATCGTGGTGCAGTGGTTAACGAAACTGACTAGGAACCATGAGGTTTCAGATTCGATCCCTGGCCTTGCTCAGTGGGTTAAGGATCCGGCGTTGCCGTGAGCTGTGGTGTAGGTCGCAGACGCGGCTCGGATCCCGCGTTGCTGTGGCTGTGGCAAAGGCCGGCGGCTGCAGCTCCTGTTAGACCCCTAGCCTGGGAATCTCCATATGCCGTAGGTGAGGCCCTAGATAAGGCAAAAAGACAAAAAAAAATAAAAAATAAATAAACTAATTAATTAAAAAAATTTTAAATAAAAAATAAAATAAAGTTTCCAAATACACATGAGAAGAAATTGATTAAAGTAATACAGAAAAGCTGGGCTGCAAACACACAGAACAATAATGTCATATAAACAAGTGTCACAATCCTCAAAAAGAGGACTCCTGGCCGAAAAGGACTGTCCGAATCACCCGAAGAAAGCCACACCGAGCACTGTCCCCACTGCACGACATGATTCCTGTAAAGCCCACACAGGGACACTGTTTTCCAGCTGAGAGCCTGTGAACTACGCTGACCAGCCCCCCGTCGCCACTCCTGGAAACTCTACTGACTCGTGACTGCTGGCACCCTTGACCTTCCCTGTTCTTCTCCCACAACTCCACCTGCGCTCTCTTTCTTGGGCCACGTGTCACCTGCTCAGCCTCTTCAGCTCTGGAGTCCGGCTCCTGGCGCGCGCTTTTCCACACAATGCGGTCTCTCTTAGGCACCATCACAGCTCTCAGCACCACCAGCGTGTGGCTGGAGGCGGGTCCCTCCAGCAAGGACCTGACTTTCAGATCAGTACACCCAGCCGTCTTCCCGACAGTGTCCCTAACAGCTCCACTCAGATGACGCACGGGCACCAAGCGGACCTCATCCTACATGCCACACATCACCCACAGTTCTTCCATCCATCCGGTTGCCCTGATCAATTACTCCAGACTCCTCCTCCTCGCCAAATTCAATGCCCACCTCCTGTCAATTTTACCTCCTCTTTCGCACATCCCCTGCTCTGTGACATGGCCGTTGCTCAACCAAATTCGGGCACTGAGTAACCGCTACATCATCTGGAGCCACAGGTGCTCAGCCCATTTACCCATGGGTACGATTTCTATTCATTCCCTTCCCTGAAAGCTACCTTCCACGTCAGAGCCAGAGGTAAGTGCAGACGAGTTATCCAGCTTTCTACATCGAGCCCTTCAACGGTTCCTTCCTAACCACAGAAGGGAGACCAAACTCCAGCCTCACCTCCTCCACTTCCTGCCCTTCCCTTGAAGCTGTTTCCTGTTTTTCTTTGCTCACCTTTTTCAATGTACCAGGAATACCCTTGGAATGCTTCTTCCCCAAGTTAACACTGGAAAGTCCTTCAGGATTCTGATCAAGCATCAGTTGTTCCAGTAAAGGTTTTCCAGAATCACCAGCATCCTGTATGTAACTCCCACTTAGCATTCAACACATCAGTCGGGTGTGTGTGTGTGTGTGTGTGTGTGTCTATGTGTATGTGTGTGTGTCTGTGTGTATGTGTGTGTGTCTATGTGTGTGTGTGTGTGTCCGTGTGTGTGTGTGTGAGAGAGAGAGCCCCACCAGTTTCTAAGTTGCTCAGAAGCAGGAATTGTCTCTCATCTTTTTACCTTTGGCACAATGCCTAGTACTCAACAGGTAAGCAAAAAATGTTTGTCGAACTGAATTAAGGAAAACAAGTATGGGTCCTTTATTAATATTAATTCAATGGTCAAACTTTTTTTTTAACCAGTGAGTCAAAGGTAACTTGCAAGCCAGCATTACAGCACTATTATAAATTTCTTACCGAGTTTAGCATCTACTCTTTTACTTATCCCATTATGTACCCCTCAGAGAGTGTTATGAATTCAGCAGTAAATCTCAATAGAGATCTACCTGGTACAGAAGCCATTCCATTGCATTACACTAACTTTAATATAAGATATATGCAACCAGACATCAAAATCCATTGAAATAAGTTTTAGAATAGAAGGCGATTCAATGTGAAAAAAAAAAAAATGCATGAAATTTCTTTTCATCCAACCTACCCGAAAATTATCTGGGGAGCTCAAATGAAGTCTTTCCCTAATATCTTCAGAAGCACCAGCACACAACCTATAAAAGATATGATAATTCCTTTCCTCTTTGCCTTGAACACAGATTCGAGATTTCTCTAGAAGATAATGTGAAACAAATCCTCCAACAACGGAACTCTAAAAAGCAAAACAGAGAGAAATTACATTTTCGCATTTAAAGTCAAAGTGTAAATTGTCTTTCCTAATAAACATATGTCTATCAAAGAGGTAGTAATATTTATCAAATAAAGGGGTAAAACAGATAACTAAATGTAAGCCTGTAGTGTTTATAGAGATCATACACATTCTCCCAACTCTCTAAAGTAACAGAAAAATTTAAGTAGATGTGCCATGAGTTCAAATACAGCACCAATTCTTTTTTTTAATTTTGTGTTTTATGTTCATGTGTACAAGTTTCCTTTTATGTAACCAAATACGATGTTATTTTGTGATTTATTTTATTGGTTGTTTTTGGGTTTGGTTTTTCGTTTGTGGGGCCACACCCACGGCGCATGCAAGTCCCTGGGCCAGGGATCGAACCTGCACCACAGCTGTAACCAGAGCCACAGCGGTGATGGTGCCGGATCCTTAACCCCCGGGCCACCAGGGAACTCCTAGAGCACCAATTCTATCAAGAATCTTGTATTTGCCCCAAACATAGCATGCTGAAACTCACTCTCACCTACCTTTTCATTAAAATGTATCTCTACAAATTTCCCAAATCGACTGCTATTATTGTTGCGGACAGTCTTTGCATTTCCAAAGGCTTCTAGGAGTGGGTTAGCTATTGAAAAAGAAATGAAAATACTCAATCAAAAAATTAGCATGAAGGAACATGACAAAGTAATATGCATGGTATGTTTCCATTTATTAGTAAATATAAACTGGAAAAAAATTATCAGAAATGCTAACATGAAGGAATTCACTTATAAAATCAAATTCCACACATATTTATTGATTACCACTATGTCCAGGCCTATAAAGTGCAAGAGATGGAAAAAAATCTACTCAAAAATTACTCAAAATTCATATAAAGAAAATGTGTTATGGGAAAGACTACATTTTCAAAAGGCACTAGGTTACAAAATCTATAACTCAACTTGAAAAATTACCCCCTAGAAATTTTAAGGTTTTCACATCAGCCCCACAAGAGTAGTAATCAGCAAACTTCCTGCGATAAAATACAAGCAAGAAGTTACTAGCTGACTTACTTTTCAAAAATACACGTGAATAAAACTACCAGATTTAAGATTTTCACAGGCACATTCAATAAAATCTAACAAATCAGAGTTTATAGAATTACCTACAAAAGGTTCTCAGAACAATAGTTTTTTAAAATCTCCATGAACAGGAGTTCCTGTCGTGGTTCAGTGGTTAACGAATCCGACTAGGAACCATGAGGTTGCGGGTTCAATTCCTGGCCTCGCTCAGTGGGTTAAGGATCCGGCGTTGCTTTGAGCTGTGGTGTAGGCTGCAGATGCGGCTCGGATCCCGCGTTGCTGTGGCTGTGGTATAGGCTGGCGGCTACAGTTCCTGTTAGACCCCTAGCCTGGGAACCTCCGTATGCCGTGGGTGCAGACCTAGATAAGGCAAAATAAGATAAGATAAAATAAAATAAAATAAAATCTCAACGAACAAGTGCAAAAGGTTGTCTTTATTTCATAACCCCTCACACACACTCTCTCCATGGCTGTAAAAGGGTTACTAGGGTCTGTTCTTCTCACCAGTCTCAACTATAGGCAAAGCAGGTTAGTGTCAGTCTTACACATTCCATCTACAACCTCATAAACTGCTTCATATGTTTATTGCTAGAGTATTTCTTATGAAATCTTTTAAAGTCCATTTCTCTTACTCTGTCTACAGTGTAGAAAGCTTAACTAGTTTCCAAACCCTTGGAAAGGTCACTCCCAGGTTGCTTCACTTACCAAAATGGGAAAGTATTAAAATTAAAAAAAATGAGAGTTCCTGCTGTGGCTCAGCGGTAATGAACCCAAACAGGATCCATAAGGACGCAGGTTCAATCCCTGGCCTTGCTCAGTGGGTTAAAGATCCAGCATTGCCGTGAGCTGTTGGGTGGGCTGCAGATGCGGCTTGGACCCCGCGTTGCTGTGGCTGTGGTGTAGGCCGGCAGTTACAGCTCCGATTCCACCCCTAGCCTGGGAACCTCCATATGCCGCGCCTGAGGCTCTTAAAAAAAAAAAAATTTTACTTAGTTTACCACACAGTTAAGATGCCTGGGTTTATGTCCCATTTTCACAACTGATGAGCTATCTGCTCTTCAGCAAATTACTTAAACTCTTTTCACCTTAGTTTCTCAACTATAGAGCAGGGATAAAACAGTACCTCCCTCACAGTCTGTGAAGATTTGAATTAGGCAGGAGAGCTGAAGCAGATCGGACCCCACCTAACACATCTGACATATGTCAGTATCATCATCCTGCCTAAATGCCTATGGGGGTAAGAGAAAAAGGGGGAAGAGAGTGTCCGAAGAGGCCTAAAACCTCAAAGAACCACAAGGAGACCAGTTGGACTACAGCCTAAGGATTCAGAGGAAGCACAACTCAGTCACCCCAGGGGAGGCTGAGGCCAGGCCACACACAGATGACAGGAATCTGGAGCTTTATCCTGAGGGCAGTGGGAGACCAACCCAGGGTTCCAAGCAGAAGACATCATTCCACTTCCACCCGGAGAAAAGACTAAAGGGCAGCAGGACTGTAAGAGGGAAGAAGGATCAGAGAGGAGCCTGGGATGCAGGAGGCCGGGCCAGCCCCGGCGTGACAGCAGCCTAGGGCAGCAGTCTGCAAGCAGGTTCCACGCCGGAAGACCGTCTAAGGGGTACACCAGGCACTGACGGCTTAAGGAGGTCAATTTCCAGACTCTCACTTTCCAAGAGAAATTATGTCCTCCCCAAAGCACCTCAATTCCAAAGAACCCTTCTCCCTTTCTCCTTTATGAAGAGCAAGGTCAACAGAACAAACAGGAGGCCAGAGGGCTTCCTGTACCTTTCATTCATCCAACAGATATTTATGGAGCATACGCTAATATGCCAGACGTTTCTCCGGAGGTTTGGGACATATAACAATCCCTGCCCTCTCGGCACGTGCACGGGACCACGAGGAAACAACAAATGTTGAGCGAATGAGAAGATGGTATCTGAGCAACGATTTGGAGGGGACGGGAGGGTCTTTTCATCTCTGGGAGAACATTTCAGACCACCTACAGGGTTCTTCTAAGTTAATTTCAGCACATATCTGACAACAGAAAATAAGAACTTAACAATACCTTCAACAATTCTATCATCAATATCTTGACCGGTTCCATAGGATTCAGTCAGGTACCTGTTTAAAATATAGGACAAAAAAATTTAGATCACAATGCTATTGCATATATTATATTTCTGATTTCAATATTATTTAACACACCTAAAATTTAAACCTGGATCATCCACTGGAACTGTCCACTGAAAATGCAAAATTTACATTTAAATGCAACTACTACTGTTATTGCTTTTTACATACATAAAATTCTATTTGCATAGTCTTCAACATCTAAATAGACTTTTTTTTTAAACTTTTAAAAAATATTCTGACTTTAACCAACTATTTGGCGTTAAATATAACACACATTTTACACAGAAATATTCATCTTCTACATGACATTACAAATCTTTTGCGACAGCCTATTGATTCAGTCTTTAGAGAAAGACTGAATTAATTGAAAATAGGATAGGGACGATAAGGTGATCTGCCACTGAACAGCTAAGAAGTAACCACCTGCTGTTGTTCCATAAAACATGACAGAACAACTTGCCTGGCACATTTCAAAACAAAAAGTCATCTTTGATTTACGATTCAAGCATAGTTTCTTAATTACCCGTTCATTTTTTAAGGTGTATATTAACCACAGACTCATCATATGGCTACTACATACAGGAGAGAGAATAAGAAGTTAAACCACTTAGAATTCCAAGAGTATTAGGAAGCATTCATTTAACCAGAATTGCATATACGTATCAGGCAATAAGAAACTCTTAAATCAGTTTCATACAAGTAACTCTTAATTGTGTATATATATTTGCATACAAATAGCAAAATTTCAAAAAGGGACCCAGGATGCAGCAATGAACAAAAGAATTGTAACAAAGTGGGAACAAGGCTGGAGAGGATGCAGAAGTACCAGGAGCAGCGTCAACACTAGATGCAACACTGCTGGGCGTGTAAACTGAAGGGCCAGCTATAATGAGCGCTACGGTCCCTCCCATATATAAAATGCTATAATCCTACACAAAGAGTGACGCTTAATTTGATGGCAGCATGGGGGACACACGGGGAGGAGGGCTGTGGGGAGACAGAAATAAGGGCGGCATCATAAACTTGAGGTTCAGAAATGAGTTCAACCACTCCAGTAACTGGAATATTGAAAACAGAATGTGAAGATGGCATTTTGAAGGAACAGTCCTAGATCTCCCTCTGCCCAACCAGCGTGGTCTCCTCCAGGGTCCTCAGGAGAGTAACAGGCCAGAGGTCGTTCTCAACAATCTACAGCTTAGCTTCCACATAAGGTGTCTGTTTCTGTAAAAAGGATAGAGCCTAGACCTTTTCAAGGCCAGTCATCACAGCACGCAAGAGTACTCAAAGCCAACCTGTTCAAATCTCAAGGAGATACATGCTCGCAGGTGAGACGATTCACAACAGCCAAGAGGCAGAAGCCGCCCAGGTGCCCACGGATGGATGGGTGAATAACAAAAATGTGATGCAGACACACAATGGAATATTATTCAGTCTTAAAAAAGGAAGAAAGTTCTGACACGTGCTACAACCTGGACGAATTCTGAGGACAGTGTGCTAAGGGGAAGAGCCAGTCACAGAAAGACAGAAAGCGTATGACTCATTTACATCGGGAATCTGGCTAGAGTGGTCAAAATAACAGAGGCAGGAAACAGAAGGGTGGTGGGCAGGGGCTGAGGTCGGGGAAGCGGGGAGCTGTTCAACGAGTACAGTTTTAGCGCGGCAGGATGAAAGGTTCTGGAGATGAGCTGAAAAACACTGAGCGTTGCTGAGTGGTACACTTGGAAATGGTTAAGATGATTAATTTCATTATCACATAAAAATTGTTTAAACTTTTAACCACAATTGCAAAAAAAAAAAAAAAAACCTTTTCAAACTATCCTCGGTCATCTAAGCATTGCTTACCTTAGAACAAATTTTGTGTTTTCCGTCTTGCCAGCTCCTGATTCTCCAGATACAATGATAGACTGGCTCAGCTTTAGCACCTTCATGTCTCGAAAAGCCTTATCAGCTGGAGTCGAAATAACACAGCACATTAGTGAGGAACAGGTATATAAAGTTCAAAGTCTCCAAATGATAAAGTCTGTGTACCATCGAGGAGTGCCTGCTCCCAGAGAGATCATAAAAAACTGTGTCTGCAGTTACCACCGTTTTAGAGTAAAATCTTCTAGAAGTGTTCAAAACATCTCTCAAAGCATACACTATTTCAATCATTTATTTATCTATTTTGTCTTTTTGAGGGCCGCACCCAAGGCATAGGGAAGTTCCCAGGCTAGGGGTCAAATTGGAGCTACATCTGCCGGCCTACACCACAGCCACAGCAACGTGGGATCAGAGCCACATCTGCCACCTACATCGCAGCTCACGGCAACGCCAGATTCTCAATGCACTGAGCGAGGCCAGGGATCAAACCCGCATCCTCATGGACACTAGTCGGGTTCATTACCGCTGAGCCACAACAGGAAATCCATAAAAGCGTATACTTTAAATACTCTAATTATCCTGACAGCTAAGTAGTACGAAATCCAAAAGGACAACAATTCTTATGTGTGTTCTAGAACGGCTCTGAGCCGTGGCTCAGCTTTTCCTAACACCAGAACAGATCTGCAGAGAGACGAAAAACACTCACTATGCGTAACTAACGACATCCTCAGAGAAAAGGAAAAAGTAACGAGCTACCAATTAAGAAATCCGGCAGCCAAATTTTCTACTGGAGGAAAAAAAAACACACCACTGCTGAATCAATCTGCTTTTTTTTTTTTTCTGTAACAGTACTGGAATACACACCTTGCAGACTTTATCAGCATCTCAAAAGCAGGCAGAATTGCTTTAAGTTTTTTAGATCTGCCATTGTTTACATATATATAATTTTTAACTATCTTCATTATACTCCAACAATTTGGGCTATAAAATGTCTTTAAGGCTACAAAGACAAGATGAGCACAGTTTAATTCGGTTAAAGTGGGCTCAGATTAAAAGAATTTTAACTGAGAGTGCCCACTGTGGCTCAGTGGCAACAAACCCGAATAGTGTCCATGAGGATGTGGTTTCAAGCCCCTGGCCTGGCTCGGCGAGTTAAGGATCCGGCGTTGCTGTGAGCTGTGATGTAGGCAGCAAATGCAGCTCGGATCCCGTGCGTTGCTGTGGCTGCAGTGTAGACAGGCAGCTGCAGCTCTGATTGGACCCCTAGCCTCGAATTTCCAAATGCCATCCAAAAGAAAAAAAAAAAAACGCAAAAGAATTTTAATTACAAACTAGGGCTTGAGCAAAATGCTCCCTAAGGCAACTATTTCTCACCTCAGACATGTGCAACCCACACTAGGGAAGGAGGTGCTTCAGCTTTGACTCTAAGGACCAAATGCAAACTACAGGCAAGAGTATTCAGATCCTTCCAACCGCTTTACTGACAATCTGTTCCAACTGGTTTTGCAGAATCACTTTCGGTGGTTAAACAATGAGAAACAAAATCTGGTTTATTTACATTTTGTTTGTTTGTTTGTTTTTGTGTGTGTGTGTGTGTGTGTGTGTGTGTGTATTTCCACTTTTTTGGGGTTATTTTACTTATTTATTTGTCTTTTTTTTTTTTTGCCTTATCTAGGGCCGCATCCGCGGCATATGGAGGTTCCCAGGCTAGGGGTCTAACAGGAGCTGTAGCTGCCGGCCTTCGCCACAGCCACAGCAATGTGGGATCCGAGCCGTGTCTGCAACCTACACCACAGCTCACGGCAACGCCGGGTCCTTAACCCACTGAGCGAGGCCAGGGATCGAACCTGCAACCTCATGGTTCCTAGTCAGATTCGTTAACCACTGAGCCACGACGGGAACTCCGGTTATTTACATTTTAAACATGTAACTTCCGTCCGGTGATGCGCTGGCTCACTTTCAGGGTCTAAGGATTTTGCGCCGTTTGGCCAGCTGGCAGACGCAGACCAGTGCCCATCAGAGCGTCAGAGAACCAAAGTCAAGGTGCTGCCGCCCTGGGCCTGGCCAACACACATTTGCTGTCTCGTAGAACACAGCACAACATCAGCCAAATCTGGGGGTGAAGCCCAGTTACGCCAAAGCACAGGAGTGAAGAGAAACGAACACTACGAAGACCCAGAACCCAAACGTGCTGTCGTCTACCTGCAGGTTAGGTCTGGATCCCAAGCTCAGCTGACGCCTCCGGCGACAGAAGAGGCCTGTTAAACAGTCCGCCCCTGCTCTTCAGTGTGAAAGTGCTTCAAGAGGAGAGAGCGCCCGAGAAAGGCAGAGATAGACGTGCCTGCCTTTCCAAGTGGACTCCCCAGCAATACGAGGCACGGATCACTGGTGCCTGTTTGCAGTCTCTACAGCCCGGACGCAGGACAAAGCAGACGGACGTCTGCTCTCACCGCTCCTGTCTGGCCCAGGCGACACACTCCGCAGTGATGACGGGGGCCACAGCCGAGGAGGGCCTGGGCCTCCTTCCTAGTCGTGGAAGGAGGACACCTTTAGGATGGAGTTAAAAAGAGAGCTCCCGTCCTGGCTCAGCAGCAACGAACCCAACTAGTGTCCATGAGGTTGTGGGTTTGATCCCTGGCCTCGCTCAGTGGGTTAGCGATCCGGTGTTGCCGTGAGCTGTGGTGTAGGTCAAAGACACAGCTCAGAGCTGGTGTGGCTGTGGCTGTGGCTGTGGCTGTGGTGTAGGCTGGCGGCTACAGCTCCAATTCAACCCCTAGCCTGGGAACTTCCATATGTTGTGGGTGTGACCCTGAAAACACCGAAAAAGAAAAAAGGAAAGAAAGAAGGAAGGGGAGGGGGAGGGAAACACTAGGTCAGCTTTTATTATGACCCACTTTTTTTTTTTTTGCCTTTTTGTCATTTTATGGCCTCACCCGCGGCATGTGGAGGTTCCCAGGCTAGGGGTCTAACAGGAGCTGTAGCCGCCGGCCTTTGCCACAGCCACAGCAACGCGGGATCCGAGCCGCGTCTGCAACCCACACCACAGCTCACGGCAGCGCCGGATCCTTAACCCACTGAGCGAGGCCAGGGATCAAACCCGCAACCTCATGGTTCCTAGTCGGATTCGTTAACCACTGCGCCATGGCGGGAACTCCTATTATGACCCACTTTCAACTGGGTGGACACACTTAAGAGGACAGGGGCATGTAACAAAGGTCATGAGGTTCAGATGCCCCATGAGTTGGCTGCAAAAGCATTCTAATCCACCCTGTGTCAGGCACCTGCTCCCAGCAATGGTACCTTTCATTAATCCAAAAGGAAAACTGAGTAAATCTGTACAATTTAAAGAAAAATCCAAATTAAGATACAGCCAAATCACTTACCAATTGCAAAGACATGAGGGGGCATGGTCCCAAGAGATTTTCCTTGGTAGGACTTTATTGCTTCCGAAGAGTAGACTTTCGGGATGTCAAAGTATGGGTTCACGGCAATCAGAATGTTGGCCACGTACGTCTGAGCAGGAAAAGCACACACGTGAAAGGTGCCAGTTTCCATTTCAAACTAAACAAGGCTCCCAGGAGAAAGAAAACGGGGCAAACAGACACCCTCAGATCTTTCTATAACTAGAACCCTCAAATCTGCGTTTCTGGTCCTTATCTAAAACTCAACACGTCCAAAATCACAGCAATCTCTCCTGAGCTCCCTCTGCGTCCAAGGAAACACGCCCCTCCCACCTGCTCTCCGGGTTCTGAGCATCAGCACCAGGTCAGCATGGGCAAATTCTACTCAAATTTAAGCTCAGAGCTTAGTCTCTAAACTCAGACATCTTCTGTCAACCCCACTTATGAAATCTACTCTCCTGGGTCTATACCTGTAGCCTGACTTTTGGTTATTTGCACTGGCTCACCTAGCCTACTGTCTTCACCCTGCTACTGAAGACTTTAATATAGTTCAGAGGGCTAAGCTCCGAGGCCCCAGATTCTTGCAAAAACAATATATGCTAACCATTCCCTAGCATGCCGATGGGCTGAAGGTTTAACGAGCAACTGAAGCTTGCTTTTAAATTTGGAGTTTGACTGTGGCTTCCAGAGACCAGAAAAAATGCCACCAACAGGATTTATAAAATTCCTTGTGGGTAGAAAGAAAGTTGTGGTTTAGCAATTAGCTGCGGTTTGCTGGCCAAACTAGGGCACACGGAACCACACTTTTTTCTGCTTCCAGTTGTAGAAGGGAAGCGATGCAAAATCCCCAAACTCTCAGGCTTTTAATCTAAAATTCAATCAGCGCTACCGAAGATGTTTCCTGGGGTGGGGTAATAAAATAGCAGATAATAATCTTTCAGTGGGAGACCAAAGGAAAGGAACAGACACTAGTAACCAATGAAAACATTAAATGTGAATCAGCTATTGTTCTACTCAAATTTAAGGGAGAACGGTGGCAAATCTGGTTGGTGAGAGTATAAAAATACCGTGTTTATTCTCCCCTCACATATATTACAGTAATAATAACTCTATTTGTGCATTGCCAATATTGAATGGTTTTTATAACCAAAAGGCATTATTAGCCAGGCAAAAACACCCCAGCCATGGCTTTCGTTAACTTTGAAAACACCGGCTTTCCAAAGATGAGCTGATGCTGCTAAAGAGCCTCTGTCTAATAGAGGTCACACACCCAACTGCACACAAACCTTCAGGAAAGGAGGGCAAATCAGCTAGAAATGACCTTAAAATTCTCCAGCATGATGCAGACGTCATACGTGAGAAACGGAAAAACTTAAATTTCACAAATAGGTTATTATTTCTAGCAAGCATGCAACTTAGCAAAGACCTGTAGGTCAACCAAACACAATGTGAAAAAAAGACAACAATTTTTTTTTAAAAGTACAGTGAATTCTGCAGGTAAATCCTCATTTATCTATGGTCGCAGTCAGCAAATGTACAGCCACTGAAGCACAGGAAATAATAAAAGGTCAGTGAACATCCCACGGGTCTTAAGCTTTTGTATAAATATCCCAAATAAAAACAAAGTGGGAGTTCTCATCGTGGCACAACAGAAACGAATCTGACTAGGAACCGTGAGGTTGCGGGTTCGATCCCTGGCCTTGCTCAGTGGGTTAAGGATCCGGCGTTGCCGTGAGCTGTGGTGTAGGTTGCAGACGCGGCTTGGATCCCGCGTTGCTGTGGCTGTGGTGTAGGCTGGCGGCTGTAGCTTCGATTCGACCCCTAGCCTGGGAATTTCCACATGCCATGGGTGTGGCCCTAAAAAGAAAAAATAAAATAAAATAAAAACAAAGTATCTCCATTTTTTAAGTAAGATTTTACAGAAATTATATAACATTCTGTAAAGGCAATTTTTTTTTTTTTTTTGCTGCACCCACAGCACGTGGATTGAACCTGTGACACAGCAGTGACCCAAGCCACTGCAGTGACAATGCTGGACCCTTAACCTGCTGTGCCACAAGGGAACTCCTGAAAAGGTAATTTAAAATTTCTTAACTTCAAGAAGCAGATATTAAAACAATTAAAATTTGCTCAAACAAGGCTGTTCCACTACAACCAAGTGATGTTAGACATAGAAAGAAAAAAACAAGTGGCCAGTTCTACTTGAAAGACGGTTGCTTCGAAATCAACTTGTAGCACCTTATTACAAGAAAAACTGCTTTAACCGATGAACTTTAAAAATTTGTATTTTTGGTACCAAATACACTAGTTAGCACACTTTAGATACTCAGTATTAGTCTGCTCATGAAATGAATTTTGCTTCCAAGTGTATTTCCAAATAAGAACAGCTATATATACATACATGAACCTAAATATACTATTCAGTTGGTTTTGAAAAAAATCCTGGAGGAAAATTAAGGAGACTTGATATAATCAAAAGACTTAATATGATCAGAAGACTTACTATAATCAAATGACAGCAAGTAAACTCTTTTGGAAAGACTAGACTGGTTCTATTTCCCAGCTGTCACTACTTGGACAGACGGCAAAGACTAAAGGTAATTTAGTCAGAATTAAGTAAGTACAATTAGGCAAATTGATAGTGATATAAAAGATTAAGGCTGTCATTTGATCTAGGATGTGTCAAAGAAGCCATGTGTTTTCTTCGTTCAAAAATAATGAAGGGTCCATCTTTAGAACGGGAGAGCTACAGGGGGTGAATTACCTCCAGCCGACAGGAATTTACAGCGAGGTCCTATCAGAATAAAACCTCATACATGCCTCATACATCACTAATAAAAAATCTGGTTTAAAATTATTGTCTTGCGGTAAAATAAAAACCAGAAATGACTGTAAATGAATAATTACAATTAAAACAGACTAGTTAAGTAACCATCTGAATGCTTTGGTGCAAACCCTATCTACATGAAAAGCACTGTCTTTCCTTCTTTTTACTATCCTGGGTTTTTAAGGTAAGTTTCCTATGTAAAATAAAGTATTGCAACTAGGTAGACTCTATTATCAGCATTTCAGTGTTACTGATACTCTATCGTGGATGTCTTCTAATTTACATTTTTTGGTATTCCAAGTTTCAAATTTCAATATGTATTCCATATAGTTCTGCCTTCAATGTTTTGCAGAACAAAATGGAAAGAGCCTTAATGAAATAGAGCTATAGATATATACCAAAAATGAAAAATCAAAACTCAATTAGTGTTTTTTAAAAGTAGCCAAATTGGACATTTTAGGGCTGAAAGATATTAGATGATGCTCTGAATTCATTATTTCATTCTGCAAATACCTGTTAAGTGCCTCCTATGTACCATGCATGCCCTAAGCCCTGGAGTTGGAGGAGTGAAAAAAATCCTTATCTTAATGGAGCTCACATTCTATTCAAGAGGCTCAGATCAAGTACGAGTTCCTATTAGAAAACTTCAGGTCAACAAAATCACACAACAGCATGTAAAATAATTATCCCCACAGAAACTTAGACCACAGGTAAAATACTTACATAAATTCTGTCTTTACTGTACCGAACTTTGATATTATGGAGGAGTGTGGCTTCGTTTAAATACATTAATGAACCTGAGATATAAAATTTGTAAATCATTAGATAGTTTAAGGGGGGAAAAAAAAGTAACACAAAACAGTACCATCTTAATTTGACTCACTTTGGTCCAAGCTAAATTTTACCTGTTGGGTTAAATTTAATTCCCAGTGCTCCAAAGATGCCACTGATTACGTTGCACCACAGCCAGAACTCCAAAAAAAAACTAGTTTAGACGGTGCTGACTTTAATATACTTTTGACACAACAAAGATTAGTGGAGGACACAAATCCAAACTGAGGATCAGAATTTTACAGTCAAAACACAAGAGATAAAATTTTAGAATGGGGAATTCCCGTCGTGGCTCAGTGGTTAACGAATCCGACTAGGAACATGTGGTTGTGGGTTCGATCCCTGGCCTTGCTCAGTGGGTTAAGGGTCCGGTGTTGCCATGAGCTGTGGTGTGGGTTGCAGACGCGGCTCGGATCCCGCGTTGCTGTGGCTGTGGCGAAGGCCGGCAGCTGCAGCTCCGATTAGAGCCCTAGCCTGGGAACCTCCACATGCCGCGGGTGCGGCCCTAAAATGACAAAAGGAAAAAAAAAAAAGAAAATTTTAGAATGGGAAAAGGACCATGCGACCATACAGTCAGTGCCTCACAACAGACATAATGGAATAAGAATCCTGGAGAGACTAGATTTTTTTTTTTTTTTTTTTGCTCTTTAGGGCTGCACCCACGGCATATGGAAGTTCCTAGGCTAGGGGTCGAATGGGAGCTGTAGCCGCCGGCCTTCGCCACAGCCGCAGCAACGCGGGATCCAAGCCGCGTCTGCGACCTACACCACAGCTCACGGCAACGCCGGATCCTTAACCCACTGACCAAGGCCAGGGATCAAACACGCAGCCTCATGGTTCCTAGTCGGATTCATTAACCACTGAGCCACGACGGGAACTCCCATGCTGCCTTTTCTTGACAAGGCACATGGCTGAACGATCCTGCATCTCTCGCCTTCCTCTGAGCCCCTGGGGTGTAGGAAACACTCTGTGTCTTTGAAGGAAGCACTCCTAAGCCCACAGTGCAATTCCCTCCAAAAGGCTCGTCAACTGAGGCTAGACGGCACGTGAAGGATGGTTTGCTCTCTCCTTCCACACTCACCACCAGCTTCCCCGGGGGTCTCTGAGCATTTTAAACCATGTAATTCCCTAACTGTTGGAATACCTGTCGACGACAATAAAAATCTGGACAAGAGGGTCTTCCTCTTAAATTGTACTACTCAGACTACGCCACTGAAAAGAAGAGGAGTTCCTGTCCTGGCTCAGTGGTAAGGAACCCGACTAGGATCCATGAGGATGCAGGTTTGATCCCTGGCCTCACTCAGTGGATTAAGGATCCGGCGTTGCCGTGACCTGTGGTGTAGGTTGCAGATGTGGCTCGGATCCTGCATTGCTGTGGCTGCGGTGAAGGCCGGCAGCTGCAGCTCCCAGTGCATCCCCTAGCCTGGGAACTATGCCCCATATGCCGTGGGTGTGACCCCAAAAAGTAAAAAATAAAATAAAATAAAGAGTAAGACATGGAACAAAAGACAGGACAATATTTATGACCCTCAGTTTGCCAGAATGGGAAATGGTCCATCTCAGTTGCCTCTGCATCCCAGAAGGCGTCCTGCAGAGGTTCAAAAGGGCCTCAGAAACAACCTCCTGCTCTGCTGAGTTCCCGCTCTGCCCTCCTCTCCCAGTGGCCACTCCAACACCACCCGGTTTGGCTACGATCATGCAATACCTCAGGGTGAACTGTCTGCCTTTTATGCCTAATTATTCATAGATTTAACTATACTCCACATTAAAGTTTTAAAAAATAAGACAATCAAAAAACAGACATGTTTCTTTATAAATTCCATAAGAAGAATTTTTGTATAGTTAATGTATACCAAGCACACCAAAAGTTTCTACTGAAGACTGGATCTGACATCTTAGTTATTAAATTTAGGGATATGACTAGGGAGTTATCTGAGCACTGAAGAGTCTACTTATTTGCTGCAGCTCTGGTTCACTGAAAGAAAAAAAGAAAGCACCCACAAACAACTTCAACACAGGAGTCCATCAATTCTTCAGTCACACTGAAGAAGACATTCCATTACTGAAAAAGCAAGCAACCTTTGGGATTCTTTATAACATTATAGTTTATACTCTATTATCCTCAACTTCTAACAGTGATTATTCAGGAAGATTAGTATACTCCACGTAAGTTAACGGTAGCTTAAAAATCAGCACCAAAGGAGTTCCCATTGTGGCTCAGTGGTTAATGAATCCAACTAAGAACCATGAGGTTGTGGGTTCGATCCCTGGCCTTGCTCAGTGGGTTAAGGATCCGGCATTGCCGTGAGCTGTGGTGTAGGTTGCAAACGTGGCTCGGATCCCGCGTTGCTGTGGCTGTGGCGAAGGCCGGCGGCTACAGCTCCTGTTAGACCCCTAGCCTGGGAACCTCCATATGCCGCGGGTGCGGCCCTAGATAATGCAAAAAGACAAAAAAAAAATCAGCACCAAAAAAAAAAAATGCTGACTTTAATTACTGACTTCACATCACTGATTATTTTCCTATTCTGGCATTAATACCCATCAAGTTAAAAGGCAAAATCAACGTACTAATCTCCACATAGAAAACGCAGAGCTAAAACTAGATAATCGATCTTGCTCCACACTGTCACAACACTCTCAAAAGTTAACTGTGTTTCTGTTCCGATAATATCTTTACCACATGGTTCAGAACGCTCTGTAGACATTAAGCTTTTAATCGTCACATTATTATCATGATACAGAGAAAAGGACTTCAGAAATATGCACATGGGACACAAAGAAATAATGCCATGTGTCTTTTGGCAGAGGACAGCCGTGTCCTGGGTAAGCCAAGCCTCGGACAGAAGAACTAATAAGTGATGCAACCTGTATTCTAAACTCAACAATTAAAGCTGTCCTAATGCTATTGGTTTCGGAAAGGGGACTTCAGGTAGGGCTGGCCGACAGTATGGTGAGGTGAGGATAATTAATATCCTCATTAACATTCCTGCCTACGGGCATCAGTAAAGGAAATACCTGCAAGAAGCAGCAAAGCTATGGTAAGACCAGGAAAACCAAACTGTTAGGCAGGTATATCAGGATGAACCACGCAGGAGGAGAACATCTTAAAATATTTAGGAAAGGGATTAGAAACAATTCAAAACCATTTATGTTTAGCTCCATCTCGATATACAAACCACCAGACATTATCTTGATATATGAAAAGGATCAATTCCGATTCTGAATGCCCTGGCAAGTTTGAACAGAAAAGAATTAATTTATTGACTTACTGGCCGCCCCAGTGGCATGCGGAAGTTCCTGGGCCAGGGACCGAACCAAATCACAGCAATAACAACGCCGGACCCCTAAAACCGATGCGCCACCAGGGAACTCCCCTTTCTTATTTTAGATTCCACAGACTCTCATTCTCTTTTTGGTTGTTGTTCTGATTTCTGGTCAGAAAAAAAAACTATCCCATCAGGAAAATTCTCTAGCAATTTTGGAAAGGAAGGGAGCTGCGCATTTTTTTTCTCCCCGACCTCTTACACCTAAAAATAACAGATACTATTTATTGAGAGACGGTCAGAGGTCAGGCACTACGCCAAGCATTTCAAATGTATCAGCTCTAAGCATGGAACATAATTACACGCATTGCACAAGAGGAGAAGCTCAAAAAGAAGGAAGCTACCCACAGACACACAGCTTCCTAACCGAAGGGCCAGAGTCTGAACTCAGGGCTCCCTCGTGGCTGCTGGACCGCACGCTGCCCCAGTCACACCAGCGATTGTACAGGCTTACTCAGACGTGGACTCCAGAGAAGGCCAACTAGACCAAACAGATTTCCTTCTCCTACTTCTCTTCTTTCAATGGAGAGCTGGTTTTGGCTGTGGTTTTTTTTGTTGTTGTTTGTTTTTTGTTTTTGTTTTTTGTCTGTTTAGTGCCACACCCACAGCATATGGAGGTTCCCAGGCTAGGGGTTGAATCAGAGCTGTAGCCGCCAGCCTACACCACAGCCACAGCAACGCAGGATCCAAGCCGTGTCTGAGACCTACACCACAGCTCACGGCAACGCCAGATCCTTAACCCACTGAGCGAGGCCAGGGATTGAACCCATGTCCTCATGGATACTAGTTGGGTTCGTTAACAACTGAGCCACGACGGGAACTCCAGATGGAGAATTTTTAATGTCGGGTACCTTGAATGGGACCCCGGAAATCTGGACATGATTCTTAAATCTTACCACATAAAAAATGAAACGTGATTATTGCCATATCTTGAAAATGCAAGGACATAGCCTGTTGCTCTGGATGCAGTATTTTTTTTTTCACCGAAAATTCTAAGACAGTTGTAAGTCAAATTAATACTGTACTGTAATGTTCTGAAATCTGGTTTTCAAGTAGTATTTATTACATAGCATTTTTTTTTCATGTTTGTTTCCTTCAAACAGTATCTTTAAATGGGTCCTCTTGACTCGTCTTCCAAATTACTGAACCACATTTATGACTATAAAAAGCATCTGATTCCAGATGAGGTCCAAAAAAAAAAAAAAAACCAAGAGATCTTTAGTTTAGGCTTCAAGCAAAAGAATTATTACCATTCCCTATGCGGACACAACTGAGATAACACTAAAAAGACAATAAAGACACTCTAACCCAAGTGCAAATACGAGACAATCATGCCTCTAGGACTCGGTGGCTCCTGCGTTCCCAAGAATCTTCATGCCAAAGGCTGCACTTCTGAACCCGTACAGAGTCCCCAGGAATATGATCGCTCGGACGTTGTTTTGAAGGGACTGTTTCCTTTTATGTCAGAACTATTTTTAAAATTGACACTCACAGTTATCTTCCACATCTTTCTTACTGTCCTCTTCTGCAGGGAACACTTGGTTTATGAGAGCCAAAAAGGTCTGAAAAACAGAACAAGCGCTCTATACTTTAGAAGCTTATAAACGGTAAGAAAAATAAAGGAGTCTAATTGTTTACACACGTCGTAATACTGGCAATAATATGCTCTTCGTTAAAATATCACACAAGATGCTCCTATTTAACAAGCCATTAGCACAAAGGCAGGATAACTTTACTCAAATATATTACCCACTATTACTATGAATGTGAAATCAATAAAAATCCTATGCTCTAACACCTAGAGTGGGACAAAATAAGTATATTAATATCAAATTTACATATAGGTATGCTATTTAACATTTTTTTAAAAAAAAGAAAAGCTTTAATGTTTATATATGCAGCAAATTTCTTGTTTTAAAAAAGGAAAAGTAAATTCCAATCGGTCAGATATACCAACAGACTATTATTTAATTAATGCTATTGTTTGAGTAAAACACATTAGACTCAGATTGCTATACAGGAAAATGTGTCAAAAATATAAACAGTACCTAAAACTATTAGGTCCGGAAAACTACAGATTATCTATGAGTAAATCTGTATTTATCGTTTAAATGCTACAGTAGCGGAGTTCCTGTAGTGGCTCAGTGGCAACAAATCTGACTAGTAACTATGAGCATGGGTTAAGGATCTAATGTTGCTGTGAGCTGTGGTGTAGGTCGCAGATGCAGCTCGGATCTGGCGTTGCTGTGGCTGTGGCTGTGGTATAGGTCGGCAGCTGTAGCTCCGATGCAAGCCCTAGCCTGGAAACTTCCAAATGCTGCAGGTGTGGCCCTAAAAAGACAGTAAAAATAAAAATAAAAATAAATGCTATGGTAGAAACTCTAGAATTAAGATGGTATCTTGTAAGAACAGATGATCTCGAATTACATCTATACATTTCTATTTCTTTTTCTTTCTTTTTTTTTTGTCTTTTTGCCTTTATGTAGAGCCGCACCTGCGGCATATGGAGGTTCCCAGGCTAGGGGTCTAACAGGAGCTGTAGCCGCCGGCCTTCACCACAGCCACAGCAACGCGGGATCCGAGCCGCATCTGCAACCTACACCACAGCTCACGGCAACGCCGGATCCTTAACCCACTGAGCGAAGCCAGGGATCAAACCCGCAACCTCATGGTTCTTAGTCGGATTCGTTAACCACTGAGCCACGAAGGGAACTCCCTATACATTTACATTTCTCAAACTATTATAATTACTCCTGGGGGTGAGGTTTCCAGCCACATCAAACAAATCTCTAAGGAAAAGCTGCTCAATGATTTTAGAATAATATCTGTAAGCCTATATGTGTCTATACACACGCAGGAGTGTTAAGACAAGGCTACTACTGCGGTTCACGGAGTCTGACCAGGCTTCTGGTGCCGCCTCCATTCAACGTCACACCCAAATTAAAATACTGTGATGCCACGAAAACTTTAGAGGTTAACTATTTGGAACCAGTATACATGCTCTTACTGTTACAAATGAGGAAAAAGTTTAAAGGATAAATGCAAAATAGGAACTAATCCATCGTGCACATTATTAACGGCACTATAAAACAGCCAGGATTTATTAAAACGATTCTCTAGGAAATCAGAAATTCAGAAGTAACTGGCAATGTCACAGATCAATGTGCCACTTTCACTGGCAAGGACTCTCCAGACTCCAGGGCTGGTTCGGTCCTGTTTGGAGCCTCCGGAGAGTCCAAAACCGGGGGTAGGAGGAGGAGAAAGCGTTCCTGGAGTGGGACGGTTCAGCTCTGGGCTGAAAGGCCTGTAATAAGTCCTAAAAGGTAATTTCTCTCGGAGTTCCTGTTGTGGCTCAGTGGGTTACAAACCCAACCAATATCCACGAGGATGTGGGTTCGATCCCTGGCCTCAGGCAGTGGGTTAAGGATCTGGCATTGCATCAAGCTGCGGCGTACGTCAGATGTGGCTCGGATCCAGCTTGGCTCTGGCTGTGGCGTAGGCTGTAGCTGCAGCTTGATTCAGCACCTAGCCTGGGAACCTCCATATGCTGCAGGTGCAACCCTACAAAGAAAAGAAAAAAAAAACAGTTTCTCTCCATCCTTTTTTTATCCCCCGATTATTACCAGCCCCATCTTCTCCCCTTTGCCATCCACTCGGTGAGAAAGAGGAGATTTGTTTCATTACGGCAACTGTTTTCTCTTTGAGGAAAGAGGCTTTTCCTCTTATCAGCAGACCACTCACAGAGCACAGGAAATGCACCATGCAGCAAACACAGTGCCTACAGCGCCATAACAACGCGGACAAACAAAATATCCCCTGGGCTGGAGATGACGTCAGGCTAGTGGGAGGGGGGAGAAACGTAAACAAAAGTCTCCAATAAAGACTATACAGGGGGAGTTCCCGTTGTGGCTCAGTGGTAAACGAATCTGACTAGGAACCATGAGGTTGCGGGTTCGATCCCTGCCTGTGCTCAGTGGGTTAAGGATCCGGCGTTTAAAAAAAAAAAAAAAAAGACTACAGGGGGTTAAGGATGGATGCGGTCCCTCCAAGGAAGGGGAAAGCGTAATCAACAGTAAACTCTGCTTCATGGGAGGAGGAGGAAGAGCCCGGGCGTCTGTGGGAAAATTTCATGAAGGAGGTGACCTCAGTCAGTCTTGAGGGACAACTGTGTTTGGTGAGCACAGGGCTGCAGAGAGTGGCACTGCAGGCAGAAGGAGCACCCAGGAGTAGTGACACAGGGCACCCGGGCCCGCCTGGATCCCAGTAAGGACCTGGGAAACCATGGGGAGGAAGGCGCAAGAGGAGAAGGAAGACACCCCAGACCCAGCGGAGGGCGAGGGTACGCGGGGAGACTCCTGGCTGACAAAAGATAAGACAGCAACATGGACCTTTAAATGCCACGTGTTCAGCCCGAAGGACAATCGGCAGCAAATATGCAACATGAAATCAACTGAGAGGTTCCGGATGGCATTTTTAACAGAATAAAAGACATTAGAAAGCAGCAGAACGCATCGTGTACGGTAAAGAGGTGTCATTTGAATACAAACACACGTACTTGCTGCCACATAAAAGCTATTTGTTATCAATACACATGTATGAAAAATGCACACACCTAAAGCAGTGTAAACATCTGTTTCTTACGATGGGCCACAATCAAAAAACTTCAAAAGGCATCATCAACGTCATGTTCCCCAGCAGGGAGCTGGCTGTTCCTTCATGCTTCTGCTGCATCAGCAAGCAGATCTGCTCGACTTGCTCGCTTGCTGTACACACTTAATTCCTCAACATTTAAAACCTGATGATGTCTAGAGCATGAATTATCCAGGCAAAAGACTGCTTCTCTTATGGACCTTTTTAACCACATGGTCATCAGGACACAAACTTTATTAAGATCCTGATCAGAACGTGGGAGGGAAATTAAAATGAAAAAAAAAAAAAATCCCTGAGAACCTGTTCACTTGGAAAAAACTTTTGTGCAAAGAAGCTTCAACTCTAGTTTAAAAATAATCTACAGATCCATAAAGTTTTCGTGACTGCACAATTTAAATTCCAAGTGTTTTTTATTGGGTCTATGTGTGTACTTGATTAATACTAACAAGGCACAGTGGAGAGCACATAAAATATCTAAAATGTAAAAAAGCAGATATCCGTAAATCAAGTTTCTTCTACGCCTGAACTGAATTACCTTGTTACTTACAGATATGAGAGAAAACATGCAACAGAATATAACCAGGACATACATTTCTCATTTCAGAAGTTCCCGTCATGGCTCAGCAGAAATGAATCTGACTAGCATCCATGAGGACGCACGTTCGATCCCTGGCCTCACTTAGTTAAGGATCCAGCGTTGCAATGAGCTGTGGTGTACATCACAGATATGGTTCAGATCTGACATTGCTGCGGCTGTGGTGAAGACCGGCAGCTACAGCTCCAATTCAACCCCTAGCCTGGGAACCTCCATATGCCATAGGTGCGGCCCTAAAAAGACAAAAAACAAAAAATAAAAACAACAAAAAAATACTTTTCATTTCCTTTGGGTCTTTCGATTGTGCCTATGAAATATGTTAAAGAAATCTAAAAAAAGACTCTGAAGGATAAAGAAAGGCTCACCATATTCCCATCGCCCCCAAATATGCAACTTTAGCGTACTGATTATCTCGAGTTGAAAGCACTTTAGAAACAGCAGATGCAAGCAGGGCCCTGCGAGCCAGGAGATAAAATTCCCACGGGAAAGGTGCTGTCCCCGTACTAGCAGGAATGAGAAGATTTTTATCACCAGAGGAGGGGAACTGAGGCCATAACACCTGTACAAACCAGCCCGGCCCTCCACACCAACCCTAACCCTCCTACAACCACTTGTCCACAATTCACTACCCCAAACCCCAACCCCTCGGTCTTCTCAAGTCCTCGCACACTCATTGTTTCTTTGTCTAAAAGATATACAAGCTTCCAGCTCTAGCTGCTTCAATTCTTTTTCTCTTACAAAGGCTGCTATGTACATGGAAAAATTTGATAAAAGTTGTTTGCTTTCCTACTGAGAGCCTGTCTTGTGTCAATTTAATTTTCAGGCCCAGCCAGAGACCCAAAAGGGTGGAGGAAGATTTTTTCCTCCCCAACAACTTATATAAAATATATTTTAAAATACATATATATATTGGAGTTCCCGTAGTGGCTCAGTGGTTAATGAATCCGACTAGGAACCATGAGGTTGCGGGTGCGATCCCTGGCCTTGCTCAGTGGGTTAAGGATCTGGCGTTGCCGTGAGCTGTGGTGTAGGTTGCAGAGGCGGCTCGGATCCCGCGTTGCTGTGGCTGTGGTGTAGGCCGGCAGCTACAGCTCCTGTTAGACCCCTAGCCTGGGAACCTCCATATGCCGCGGGTGCAGCCCTAGATAAGGCAAAAAGACAGAAAAAAAAAAGGAAAACATATATATATAAATACCTGAGCTCATTTTTTCAAATCTTTCTTTTTTTAAAACACCGACTACAATTCAAGTACAAATAGGTACTTGTTAATAAGAGGAAAAACTAGAAATGCTTTGTATTTTCTTTCCTGAGGGTAATTTTAATCGGCCTCCTCTCACACGGCACATTATGTATTATGCATTCAGGTTCCCGGGTTGTTTACAGTAACAGAATAGTTTTCTCTGTGAAAAGACCTCATGAGAGATCCACCTTGTTTTTCTAAGGTTCCCAGAAGGATGGCAGTCGTATGGCATTAGTTAACCATGTACCAGTAGAATATAAATTATTCATGAACACTGGCAGAGGCTAAAGTAAACAGAAATGACATCGACAAATTTAATTCAGCCAGATGTCCTATGTAACAGGAAGAGTCATTAAAACGAAAACTGCGAGGTTCTCTCATAAAATAGACCCCAGGAAGGCAGAAAAGACTGCAGGTCACTTTTTCCCCCAAACTTTCATTTCGGGGGGCTATCTAGTCCATGTCTAAGCATAAAAGGAAACAGATAACATGTGGACAAATTTAGAGCACGTTTTTATGTTTTAAGAAGTACTATGATAACAAAAATAGTAATAGACAGTTATGTTTAAGACTTAAGTATCTTTACTTAATAGAAATATATTTACCCAATCACATGCTAATAAAGTTAAGTAAATAAAAAGCTTTTTTTAAAAAAAATCCAGAAGTTAAGCAAAAAGAAAAATTTGCTAACATAATTCCATTCACTTTTCACATTTTTATTTTGTAACAGGTTTGAATATATCACAAATATGTTCATAACTGTGGTGATGTGGCCAAAAGGAAGAAAAGTGTTAGTATTTTATCATGTAGCTATTTCTTCCTAAGAATATGATAATGAAAGGCTTACTCAATCACTGCCTGATTTTATGGCCATATATCATTTTCCCCCTAGGGTATGTGCTTCTGATTTCATCAGGTAACAGCAGAAAACTAAGATTCACTTGCCAAGGAAATTGCTTTCCCCTATACTGTACTAAAAAAATACCTGCTTAAAGGAGATCCAGCTGTATAGTATAGGGAACTACGTCTAATCACATGTGACAAATCCATATATGTACTTGTAACTGGGTCACCACGTGGTGCAGTTGGAAAATTTGATAGACATCTGTAAACCAGCTATAATGCAAAAATAAATAAATAAAATTAAAAAATACCTGCTTAATTCAGAAGGGAGACACCTCCAAAAAGACATCAAATTCTGCAGTCGTTCCAGGAAACTCACCTTGCCTTTCTGATGCAGGGGTTCAATTGTTAGGCTGTCGGGGCCGATGTCCATGATACTGCCCAGCTGAAAGCCATCTGTAGGGTGCGGCGCCCAAACGGGCTTTCCATCCTCCATTCTGGAACGGAGTTAGTGATCCACTATCTCCTGTTTCAAGGGAACCAACAAAGCACCATGAAGAAATCTGGACATAGAAAGAGAACACATTTTTTTCAAAAAAATAAAAATAAAAAATAAAGTAAAAAAACAAAAAGAACACATCTTTTTTCTAGGTTAACATGTAAACCGATCACCCCCCCACCCCACAGGTAGTCGCTGCCTCCTGCCATCATGCTGCTCCCACCCCCCACCCCCGCCAAAACCTTTAGACCAGGACCAAGCTGAAGCTGCTCTGCCCACAGGTAACACTTGCTCTGCTGCTACCTTTCCTCTGGTGGCAACCACACTCGGAGCAGCACAGAAACAGTCAGCAACAGTCACGGGGTTTGTTTTTTTTTTTTTGGCCGCACCTGCAGCAGACAGAGGTTCTCAGGCTAAGGGTCTAATCGGAGCTGCAGCTGCCAGTCTACACCGCAGCCACAGCAACGCGGGATCCGAGCTGCGTCTGCGACCTACACCGCAGCTCACGGCAGCGCTGGATCCTTAACCCACTGAGCGAGGCCGGGGATTGAACCCGCGTCCTCATGGATAGTCGGGTTCGTTAACTGCTGAGCCACGACGGGAACGCCTAGTCACGGTTTTGACCTGCTGCCCGCTGAAACCTGTAACAGCACTCCTTTTTACGACCCCAAGTATCCTGGAATGCACGATAAAGCTAACAGCCGTCCTAGGAATAGACATTACTGTGTGGAGTTAGCTGAGAGTTGAACAGTGAGTCTATTTTGGACCTGAGGGATAAAAACGGGAGGTGTGAGCGGTTTCTTCCTCTGGGAGCGTGTCCTGGCAATCGGAGTCTAGGAGGACATGCTCCCCACGGGTGTCCTCATGGAACCGTTCAGCGTACTGGGGGTTTCTGTTCGGGCTTTTAAATTTTTTTTGTGATCGGTGACCTCTTGCTTTATTATTCTCACTTTAAGGAATAGTTTATTTACAAGGCTGTCATTCAGCATACCTTAATTATTTTCTTACTGAGGTAAACTTATATGCAGTGAAATGTACACATTTTAAGGATACAAGTTGATGAGTTCCAACATACGCCTGTATATGCATTTAATAAACAGCCCAGTCAAGACATTGCTCATTTCCATTACCCCAGAAAGCTCCCTCACGCCTCCTTCTGGCCAGTTCCTAGACCCCACAGGCAGCCACTCTTCTGGATCCTACTGTCATAGATTAGCTTTTGCTTTTTCTGGAACTCATAGAAGTGAAATAATACAATATGTTTTTTTCTCTTTTTTTTTTTAGGGCCGCACCTGTGGCATACGGAAGTTTCCAGGTTAGGGGCGAATCGGAGCTACAGCTGCCGGTCTACACCACAGCCGCAGCAATGCAGGATCCGAGCCGCATCTTCAACCTGCACCACAGCTCATGGTCACCCCGGACGCTTAAACCCACTGAGCGAGGCCAGGGATCGAACCTGCGCCCTCATGGATACTAGTCAGGTTCGTTTCCGCTGAGCCATGTCAGAAACTCCCAACAGTATGTCTGCTTTTGTGTCTGGCTTCTTTCACTTGACACAATTTTCTCATCCTCAGCCACGCTGCTGTGGACACCAGGTGCTGAGTGACTGTGCACGTGAACACCTGGACTGTTCCCAGTTTTTGCCGATTTTGAATTCTAGTCCAGTTTGTCAAGTTTTACCAGAAGGCTGCTTTCATGCTTGGCATTCTCCGACCCAACATGTATAATTCTGTCTTTTACAATTTGGATACAATTCTTCTGTATCCCAAAGGATCCATAACATGTAAAATATTTCATTTTAATGAGCACGGATTCCGTGGGACCACTGTGTAACAATGCATCAGCTGGTGAGTGATCCCACGTGTCCTTGTTTCAGCACCTCAGTGGGAACTTATTTTTTCTTACTTATCTACACTTCCAGAGGCATCTTTCATAGCTCTCCTCTTGCGTGGCGTTCTCACATCTGATATTTCCCATGTGGATGCTCCATCAGGTCCAGCCTCATGAAAGACAGGGATTGACCCAGTATATAGTTCAATGTCAGAGCTGCTAATGGAGTTCCCTAGTGGCTCAGTCGGTTAAGGGTCTGGTGGTGTGAGTGCTGTGTCTTGAGTCACTGCTGTGGTGCAGGTTGATCCCTGGCCTGGGAACTTCCATGTGCTGGGGGGAAAAAAAAACTGCAAAGTACTGAAATATTTGCAGTATGCTTGCTGGCTACTGTCACTGCTTGCTGTCATACCATGGTGACAACATGATGGGGTCTCCTTGCTTATGCACTAAATGCTATGTACTTTTTTTTTTTTTTTTTTTTGCTTTTTAGGGCCAAACCTGCGGCACACGAAAGTTCCCAGGCTAGGGGTCGAATCGGAGCTGCAACTGGCAGCCCACACCACAGCCACAGCAACCCGGGATCTGGGCCTCATCTGTGAACCATACCACAGCTTGTGGCAACACCAGATCCTTAACCCACTGGGTAAGGCCAGGGATCAAACCAACCCTCATGGATACTAGTTTGGTTTGTTACCGCTGAGCCACGACCGCAACTCCAATAAATGCTACTCACTCAGTGTGCTTCTGAATTAAGAAATTAACCGAGGATTCTCCATAGAAACGAGTCAGCAACACTGCCTCAGATCTGCACTATCACACTTCTATATTCTTTTCCTAAATATCCTTCAACAGAATCTACACGTAAGTGATGCCAAACTTACTTCTCCAGCACGTGACACCTCTGGGTTCCCAGACAGACACCTCCTCGTGGAGATTCCAGCAGATGGCACGTTGTTATTACATGATAGCTACTCTGTTCCACCATATCCCTTCCACCGGTAAGGGCACCAACAACACGTGTTTCAGATCAAACCTGGAGTCATCCTCAGTCTTCCAGCTCCCTCCAAATCCCCATCCTCCCGTCCCCCAATCCCACCGCTCCGCAGCTCCCCAAGAGGTACCCCACATCCCCCCACCGCTCTGCATGTCCTCTGTCACCCTCGTCAAAACCAACACAGCCTCTGAGCAGGACCCCTCTAGTTAACTTGGCTGCCGGCTCTACTGCGGCCCACGCGGCAAGGCAAGTCTCATCACGACAGCCCGCTGCACCGGGGCACGGACTCGGTGGTCCTCCTTGGGCCCCCTGGCCCAGCACGGAGTGGGTAACTCAATACCTCGACACCCCCTGAGCGAATGAACGAAGCGTCTACACAGTCTGGGGAGAGTGAAAGCAGACGGCAGCCCAGGAAGGCCTCAAAGGTCTTCAAACCGAAGCTTGAAATGAAGCTCCGCGGCCGCCTGACCAGCTCTCCAGCAAGTTACTTCATCTCTCCGATCGTTATCTTTATCCTTACCCATACGTGACAGTATCACTTACCTTACAGAAGTGCTAGGAGGATCAAGTGACGTAAAAATGAGATCCCCGTTTGAATGGCACCCAAGAGACACTAGTGACACCTCCTCCCCAGTATGTCCCCACACCCATCATTGCAAACCAAAGGCCAGTTCCAAGAAAATGGCCTTGTGATCGTCTTCAATGCAAAGAGAAATGAGAGAATGGTCATGATGGATCATTGAGGAATCAGTAAGTATCCGGGAGAAAAAAAAAAAAAATCACAGTAAAGCAAAAACCCCCAAAAGGCCAAAGAAGAATGGCAAATTTCCTTGAAGTACTCAAACTGTTTTCCGATCTTCAGTCGTTTGCTGCAGCTTCCCAGTTAAGGTAACAGATTTAAAGGTGTTCCTGATGCGGCACAGAGGATTAAGAAGAACTCAACTAGGATCCATGAGGATGCGGGTTCTACCCTTGGCCCCCGATCAGTGGGTTAAGGATCTGGCATTGCCGCAAGCTGTGGTGGAGGTCACGGATGATGCTCAGATCCCATGTGGCTGTGGTGTAGGCTGTCAGCGGCAGCTCTGATTCGATCCCTAGCCTGGGAACCTCCATATGCCTCGGGTGTGGCCCTAAAAGGCCGAAAAAAAAAAAAAAGCATAACAAAAATACCTTTAAGGCAAGAGGTTAAAGAATCTCATTTTTAAAAATAAAATAAAGGTACACAGCTAACACTGTTCCTTCATCAAACCCCTAAAACGAAAGAGTCTCTAAAAGAGCATGGGACCACAAGGATGGGGAGAAGCTGAGACGAGATACGAGCAACAACATTCTGGAAGTTGGGAGGCTGAGAGGCCACTGATTTTGCAAACCCCAGCGCCAAAGAGTAAAGAGGGAGGGGAAAGATGAAAGGTGACCCAAATTCCAGCACTGGATCTCAGAGGACATAGGAACCACAGCTCAAAGCTCCTCTAGGTGAAAGCTGTCAGAGAAAGGCTTCCTGCAGACTCACCGCACACAGTCCGCACTGCGGGGCAAACACCTGCTCCTCCACCAAGAGGCCAAAAGGTTATTCTCTGGAGAAGACGGAGGGCTCCTGGACGGAGAGACACTAGGAGCGGCTCGGGGCGTGCGTCCCAGAACTGCCACGAGCTGACAAAACTCCCTTCTTGACCCAAGCTCTGGTTAGGCTCCTGTGAGCCCTCTTCTCTCCAGCCACGGCCCCTCCTAGTCAGTCCTCCTGCGACCCACAGAGGCTAGTTGCAGCAAGAATCCTGCTGGGCTGGTTGGACAAACTCCCTCACCCTCGACATGTTATCAAGCTCCCTGTCCCCTTAATGTGTTAAGTCTTTAATCTGCTTTCAACAAGAATCCTCCACCCTTGCTGTTTCCACTTAATTATTTTGCACCCACTGTGTTCTGCTCACTGGCTACAAGTCGGTGAGCCTTTGCTGGATGCAAAGTGAAGCTGCGTCCCTCTCGCTGTCAAAACACCCCTTGTTCTAAAATGCATGTACGTGTCGTCCTGTCCCTCCAAGTCATTGTATGCTGAATCTCCTGTGTGGCCGTAGTTGGGGACAGGGCCTCTGGGAGGTTAGATGACATCCTGAGGGTGGGGTCCTAACCCAACAGGACTGCCAGCCTTACGCAAAGAGGGAGACACCGCTCCAGGCACACACTGAGGAAGGGTCACGGGAGGGACAGGGGCACAGCCGCCACACGAAGGTCAGAAGCTGACCACAGAGCCAGCCCCAGAACCGTGAGAAGGCAAATGCCTCTCGGCTCAGCCACCCAGTCTATGGTCCTTCATGATGGCAGCTGGAGCAGACGAAGAGAATCCTATTGCAACAATCCTGAAAAAAGTCGTCTTTGTCATTTCAACAAGTGTCAGAACCATTTCTCTTTTAAGAGCCTTGTAGCAGAAACGAAAACAGAGCTGAGGCAAGTTTTTCAGAAATCCAAGAAGAAAAAAAAGACAAAGTTGCTGGGGGGGGCAAAAAAGAAAAAAGTAGAAGAAAAAAGGATAGGAAAATGAGACAAGTAAAAAGATTCAGCATCAAAACAGTCAGAAAAACAGACATCCTGCCCCCTTCCAAGTAGAGAAGGGAGAATGCTCTGAAGTAGCCAAAGAAAATTTCACCAGAACTGAGAGGCATGATTTTCTAGAATCTAACCAAAATGCCCCTTAAGTTTTCAATGCAATAAGTGGAAAAAAGACAAAAAGACACCATGTCAAATTTCAGAACACCAGAAACAAAGAGAAGACTCCACACATTTCTAGAGAAATGAGAGGAAAAAGTGAGGAAAAAATATCCAAAGGATCATGTATCAAAATAGCTTCAGAAACACTGAAAGCAGAAAATCAGTGAAGCAGTGCCTTCCCAATTCCAAAGGAAGGAGTTCCTGCTGTGGCTCAGTGGGTTAAGAACTAACATCCATAAAGAAGCAGGTTTGATCCCCGGTCTCGCTCAGTGGGTTAAGGATTCGGTGTTGCTACAAGCTGCAGCGTAGGTTGCAGACACAGCTCGGATCCCGCGTTGCTGTGGCTGTGGCATAAGCTGTAGCTACAGCTGGAGTCAACCCCTAGCCTGGGAACCTACATATGCTGCAGGTATGACCCTAAAAACTTTAAAAATAAGATAAAATTCAGAAGGAAAATCATTTCCAATCTCAAACTCGTTACTTAGGCAAATGACTGCTCCAAACTGGAGCAGGGTGACTCTTTGGACAAGGTCAGGCTGGCCCAGATTCTGATCAGAACTTTTCTTACTGTAATTCTGTGACGACGTAACTTGTGCCTAGAGAAACGATTAACATTCCCCGCCCCCTCAGATTAAATATTATTTTCTACTGAGTGCAAGGTTCTCATTAGAATAAAACCTCTTTTAAAATAAGGTTTCACTGGAGTTCCTGTCATGGCGTAGTAGAAACGAATCCGACTAGGAACCCCCATAACGTTGCAGGTTCAACCCCTGGCCCTGCTCAGTGTGTTAATGATCCAGTGTTGCCATGAGCTGTGTTGTAGGTCGCAGACGCAGCTGGGATCTGGCGTTGCTGTGACTGTGGTGAAAGCCGGCGGCTACAGCTCCTGTTAGACCCCTAGCCTGGGAACCTCCCTCCATATGTCACAGGTGTGGCCCTAAAAAGACTAAAAAAAAAATATATGGCTTCATTTAAGATTTTTAAGACTCAATTATTTATAATAAATTATCCTTCATTAATGAAGTCTGATTTACTGGCTCCACAACAAAAAATTCTTGTATACATATTGCAATTTGTTCCAAGAAAACTATTCTGAAAACCTGCACCATCCACACTCATATATATTAAGCATGTCTGCATATGGAGAACACTTAAACAGGTGCTGTTGTACCAAAAAACCACACACATATCAAAGGCTAAGTATGCCTAGCAGGAATGCAAAGGAAAAAAATGATAAGAAGCAGTGGGGTGGGCTAGGCAAATTTTAAATTCCTGACATTCCTTAAGTCATTCAGGAAGAGACGGGGAGTGCTCTGCAAGCCCCCACCATCAATTAAAAACTACCTCCTCTTTAGCACTGAATTGACAGCTGGCATTTTTAAAGTAAGCACTACAGTAATTAAAAGAAACAACCTACAGAAGGTAATCTGTATGCAGCCTTTTTCAGAGGTCCTGACTTTTCATTTAGGTCTTATGAAAAGTGAAAATCCGGAGTTCCCATCGTAGCGCAGTGGAAACGAATCTGACTAGGAACCATGAGGTTGTGGGTTTGATCCCTGGCCCTGCTCAGTGGGTTAAGGATCCCGCGTTGCTGTGGCTGTGGTGTAGGCCGGCAGTTGTAGCTCTGTTTCGACCCCTAGTCTGGGAACTTCCATATGCCACGGGTGCGGCCCTGAAAAAAAGAAGGAAGGGAGGAAGGGGGAAAAAATCCTATCACAGGGAGGCTCCTTGGAGAGCAGGCATATTGGAGGCTATGGTGACAAACGCATACGCACCTGAATTCTGTTTTCTCTCAAACTCCAGCCGTGATCCCAATAGTGACCAGAGGCCATAAGCAGAATGTGTAGACACAGACCACAGAAAACGAGCCACCACCTCTATGTCACCCTCACCTTCAAAGATTACCTTTTAATTATAATTGTGATACATGACAATGCCTTGTGTTTAATTAGCTCGGGTATTAGAAAGTGAGCCCTAGCTAAATTCGATTTAGAATCGGGCTGAAAGAGTGGGTTATAAAACACCAGAGAGGAAGGAAGAGGCATTAAACAGAGAAATCTGAAGAATTCTGAAGAATCACAAGACTCCCTTCCATAATCATTCACTTAACCTGTTATATACCACCTACAGCTAGGTGCTGGGGGCGGGGAAGGGAGGGAGGGAAAAAGGAAAGAAGGGAGGAAGGGAGGAAGGAAAAAGAAAGACATGATGTGGCCTCGGGGACCTTTCAACAGGTAACAATCACTTGGAGTGGAGCCGTGAACAAACTGGCAAAAATCCCTGCCCTACAGGATCTTAAAATTCTACCTGGGGGTAAAGGAGTGGCATAAACGCATCAAATTTCCTTTTAGATAGAGTACTCTTTCATCTGGCCAGGCCCCAGCCCTGTTGATGAAAAGAATGCTATGTGCACCTCTGGCAGACAAGCTTTACACTGGCATCTTCTCTCGCCTGTATCAGGGTGTCCTGAGGGCTCTTAGCTTCCCTGGTGTCCAGACACTGAGAAAACCGGGCACCAGGGAACCACTGGCCGTGGCTGATGCGTTCGGCGTGTACCCAGCACGATCTTTTATTTACATAGCATTTCAGTTCCCTAAGAACTTATCTGTACACCAAAGTTCTCAAAAATATTTTAGCAGGTTTCTTCTGCACAGCAAAGGAAACTAAACAAAACAAAAAGACAACCCACAGAACGGCAGAAAAGATTTGCAAATGATTCAACTGACAAAGGATTAATCTCCAAAATTTATAAACAGCTCCTACAGCTCAACACCAAAGAAACAAACAACCCCATCCAAAAATGGGCAGAGGATTTAGGCAAACAATTCTCCAAAGAAGACATGCAGATGGCAAATAAACACATGAAAAGATGTTCAACATCGCTCCTCATTAGAGAAATGCAAATCAAAACCACTACGAGGTACCACCTTACACCGGCCAGAATGTCCATCATCAAAAAATCTACAAACAATAAGTGCTGGAGAGGGTGTGGAGAAAAAGGATCCCTATTACACTGTTGGTGGGAATGCAAATTGGTGCAGCCACTGTGGAAAACAGTATGGAGATTCCTCAGAACACTCAAAATAGAATTACCATTTGATCCAGCAATCCCACTCCTGGGCATCTATCCAGAGGAAACCATGACTCGAAAAGACACACGTACTCCAGTGTTCATTGCAGCACCCTATGCAATAGCCAGGTCATGGAAACAACCTAAATGCCCATCGACAGAGGAGTGGATAGGGAAGATATGGTACATACACACAATGGAATATTACTCAGCCATTAAAAGGAACGAATTACCAACATTTATAGCAACATGGATGGACCTAGAAATTATCATGCAAAGTGAAACCAGTCAGACAATTAGACAGCAACACCTAATGCTACCGCTTACATGTGGAAACTAAAAAGACACAATGAACCTTCTTACAGAACAGACAATGACTCACAGACTTTGGAAAACCTTGGTTTTTCAAATAAGACAATCTGGGGGGTGGGGGAATGCACTGTGGGTTTGGGATACAAAATCTGTAAAATTGACTTGTGATGATTTATGTACACCTATAATTGAAATAAAATCCATTAGGGAAAAAAAAATATTTTAGCAGGTTTCCCTTTAGTCACTAAATTACCTTTACAAAAAAATATTTTTATTATAGTTGACTTACAGTGTTGTGCCGATTTCTGCTGTACAGCAAAGTGACCCGGTCACACACACACACACATATATATACATATTCTTCTCATACAATCTTGCACCATTTTCTATCCCAAGAGACTGGATATAGCTCCCTGTGCTGTACAGCAGGACCTCACTGCTTACCCATTCTAAATGTAATAGTTTGCATCTACCAACCCCAAACTCCCCATCCATCCCACTCCCTCCCCATCCCCCTTGGCAACCACAAGTCTGTTCTCTATGTCTGTGAGTCCGTCTCTGTTGTGTAGACGGGTTCATTTATGCCATATTTTAGGTTATCTTTTAAGAGCTTCCTAGAAAAGATTTCCTAGTTAATCTTGTTCACGTAGTTATAAAGCTGGGAATTACTTAATTGCTATAATACCATATCATGCATCCACTAAACATTCCTATTAAAATTTACTGTGAATATCTTGGTTTTATCAATAATAAACATTCATTAACCATGGGGAGAAAATACCTACCACTAAATACAAACTCCTGACAAAGATATAAAATAACATTTCAAGGTACTATCTAAAAATGGAATACTGGAGTTCCCATCGTGGCTCAGCAGAAATGAATCTGACTAGCATCCATGAGGACGCAGGTTGGATTCCTGGCCTCACTCAGGGGGTTAAGGATCCGGCATTGCCGTGAGCTGTGGTGTAGGTTGCAGACGCGGCTCGGATCCCGCGTTGTTGTGGCTGTGGCGAAGGCCGGCGGCTACAGCTCCTGTTAGACCCCTAGCCTGGGAATCTCCACATGCCGGGGGTGCGGCCCTAAAATGACAAAAAAAAAAGGTCAAAAAATTAAAATAAAATAAAATAAAAATTGAATACCTCAATTCAATTAAGAGATAATTTTGGTATTCACTCATTTATTTTTTCAATGTGTATTTACTGAGTACCTATCAAGTGCCAGCTACAGTTCTACAGGCTTAGAAACTGATGAGAAAATACAGAGCTCTAATTTTTGTTACTCTAAGACATAAAAACAGAGCAGCAGCTAGGCCAGCTATGACACTCCTTCTCCTCTTAGTAGAAGCAGGTCCAGTTGATCACAGCCACGGTCCCAATGAATGACTGTTTTTACAAAGGTTATACTGCACTTCCAAATACAGAAAGCCCAGTGCAGCCACTCGTTTAAAGCTAAGCCCATTACGCTAGGACTCTTAGAGAGAGCCTCAGAACACCAAGGCTAACTTTAGCTTCACTGGTATAACTAAGATTAACTTCCTAATAAATAAGAAGCCAAAAAATAAAAGCAAATATTTTATTAATAAGTTTATTACACTGTTATTAAATATTTAAGGTAGTTTACATGATGATTTGAAAACTGATACACCCAGGCAAATTACGCCAAGTATATATAATCTGAATTATGAGAAACAGTCTGTCGGTCTTTCAAAAGAGGAGTTTGTAAAAGATGAAGACTTTTTCATTTTCTCCACCGAGGGACAATGGCAGCTTCTCAATAAGTAATAAGGGTATTGAAAAGAACAACCGAATTTCAAGAAACTGGGAGTTCCCGCTGTGGCGCAGTGTAAACTAACCCGACTAGAATCCATGAAGACGTGGGTCTGATCCCTGGCCTCACCCAGTGGGTTAAGGATCCGGCACTGCCATGAGCTGTGGTGTAGGCTGCAGACACGGCTCTGATCTGGCGTTGCTCTGGCTGTGGTGTAGGCTGGCAGCTGTAACTCCGACTCAACCCCTAGCCTGGGAACTTCCATATGCCTCGGGTGCGACCCTAAGAAACGCAAAAAAATTTTTTTGCAAGAAACCGAATTGGTCTTCAAACCAAAGAAAGGCCTTCTCTCTGGAATGACTGCCCGTGTCAAAAGGCCCCACTCTGCTCAAACTGAAACAGTCTGCAGTTCAAACTGCAGACCCGGTTCAGTGTTACTCAGATTTTTCAGAGACTAAAAGACCTGTGTGAGAGTGAAGCCACAAGCTAGACTATACACTACCATTAATCGCGGTGGTCAGAAGCCTGAGCAATCCTTAGACCTTTAAACACCTATGTGACATCTCTGGTTCACCTACATGAACCCCCCTAAAATAGCCCAAAATAAAAAGCGAGTATTTTTACCTACAAGCAACAGGGCCATTTTAAGAGGTGATCCCAAACCCAAACCAATTTGGGCCACACAGTTCCCCTGAGGTAGGAACTTGTTAAATGAACACACAAAGTTTCTCAAGTGCTACGATCGGGAGCAATAAACTTGGAGAGACACACAAATTAAAAAGAAAGGGTAGGAGTTGTTGTTCTACTGTAATTTCTATCATTCTTTCATAAATGAGCCAATATCATCTAGAATATTCAACGGCGTTATCATGTAGCTTATAAGACGAAGGGTTTTTTGTTTTTTTTTTTGGTTTGTTTTTGTTTTTTTGTTTTTTTTTAACTCTACTCACTTGGCTTGTGTATGCAAGTGTATTCGCACACAGATCACACCAAAACAGGAACTGAAAACAAACTGAGTTTTCTTCTCACAGCTGGCACAGAGCATATTCAGCTGATCAAAGGAAACCACAGAATCACAGCCTTTCACAGACCTCACACTAAAACCCTCCAGCACGTTATCTCAGTTAATGGTCACGACTCTGGGAGGCAGCTACCATCTCTGTTGTGAAACGGAGGTTCAAGAAGTCCGGGCAAGCTGCCCAAACAGCGATGACTAAGAAATAAATACAGAGGCAAGATCAGAATCCTGTGTGAGCACAAGTGCAGATTCACTGCACTACACAGCTTCGCTTCATCAAGCTGCTTGTGTACGCCAGTGTCACCAGATCTGGAAAAACACCCAGCCGCGGACATTACGTTGTCCTAACCCAAACAGGTAAAATGGCATAAGACATAAATGAAATAATTAAGTTTAAAAGCTATGCAAAGGTTTTAAGAACACCCTCTTATTGCTTCTTTCATAAACATTAACGTGTTATTTTTTTATTTTGCTTTTTTAGGGCCGCACCCTCGGCATACGCAACTTCCTCGGCATACGCGTTGAATCACTGCTATGGCCGCTGGTCTACACCACAGCCACAGCAACACCAGATCCGAGCCACATGTGCAATCCACACCACAGCTCAGAGCAACGCCGGATCCTTAACCCACTGAGCGAGGCCAGGGATCGAATTCGGGTCCTAATGGGATACCAGTCAGATTCGTTTCCTCTGGGCCACTATGGAACTCCAACAGGTTATTTCTGATTCATCAAGTCTTCACTTGGATTAAACTCTTTAACAGGCAGATTACGGGGAAGTATGAACTAGAACTTCTTGGCTCACTCAGGTGCTTTGTACTAAAAGGTAAACATGATGATATATGGAGTTAATTTTGTCTTTCAGTTGATGCTGCATTTAAATGACTAGCTGATGTGGCTGAGGGGCAGGCCAGCAGCTGCAACACTGATCTGACCTCTAGCCTAGGAACTTCCATATGCTGCATGTGTGGCCCTGAGAAAAAAGAAAAAAAATTTTTTAAATGACTAGCTTCGAGTCAGAGATAATCAAAAGGACTGGAATTTGTTTTCGTTTTATTGATTCAGTTACAAAATATTTTTATATTGTTTTCCTTCTGAGTTGACTTTTCAATAAAAACAAGAATGTTCAGCTATTCTACAAAATGAGAAATGAGGGAGTTCCCATTGTGGCGCAGCGGAAATAAATCCGACTAAGAACCATGAGGTTGCGGGTTCGATCCCTGGCCTTGCTCATTGGGTTAAGGATCCGGCATTGCCGTGAGCTGTGGTATAGGTCACAGAGGTGGCTCGGATCTGGCGTTGCTGTGGCTGTGGCGAAGGCCAGCGGCTGTAGCTCCAATTTGACCCCTAGCCTGGGAACCTCCATATGCTGCAGGTACAACCATAAAAAGACAAAAAAAAAGAGAGAGAGAGAGAAATGAACTACTTTTGGAATTTCTTTTCAAATTTACTTAACCCCACTCTACAGCAGGCTTTGATGGCAGTATCGCAAGCTATTCGTAAAAATTCAAATGTTCTCACTTTTGAAAGCAATCAGGTATTCCCTGAGCTTTCACCAGCACACACACGCATCCATCCGGATCTGCACCCTCATGTTCTGCTTTCCCATCTCTTGCTGAGGCACCTGATTCTTCCTCATGCCTAGGACCCATCCCTCTACCCCCCTCCAGACCCTACCCCCAGGCCCTTTGGCTCAGCAGCCTCTCTTTCCCCCGGGACCCCTGGACGACCCCTCTCTTCTCGCCCTCTCCTGAACCCACTCCTGTCAGACTTGGCTCCCCGTCCTTCATCACCACCGTGCCCTCCGTGGTCTCCGCGCCCTCCTCCACACACCGCTACATCACATGATTGGCGTTCAGGACTCCTCTGACAGGTATAAGCAGCACCTGAGGGAGCTGATCACCGCCCCCTCCTGGAAGCGTGTCCTTCGCAGACCTCAGGGTACCTGGCTCCTCTGGTCTGCTCCCTGTAGGTCCTCAGCTCCTCTGGCTGGGGTCTCCGTGTGTCTTCACGTCAGAAACTCTTGGGGGAAAAGATCCTTAAGCCTTTTCTCTGTCTCTTCTCATCCGCTGGCCTGTCCCGTCTAGTTTGGAGGCTCTAAGCACGACCCATTCTCTGATCGGCCCACATTTCCCCCCCAGCTGACTCCTTTCCCCCGCAGCTGACTCTCCCCTGAACTCCTGGCGCCTGGAGTCCACAGCCCCCGTCCCTATTTAGGGGAACAACGGATCTCTAAACGACCTCCTGGCCGTCATTTCAACGTACCCCTCCGGTCCCGGTCCTCCCGTTAAGGACCGTCTCACCCTTGCCCCTGCACCTGCCGAAGCCCGTGAAGTCGCGGGCGCCACCCCTCCTCCTCCACCTCCCATCCTTCCGCCAATCCTGTGGCTCTCTCCTGAGACTCCACCCAGAACCTGAAGAGGTTTGACCCCTGCAACCAGCTCCACCCCAGCCCTCGTCCACACCGCCTGGAGACTGCGGCGGCCGCTCCCGCCCGCTCTCCCGCCTCAGCCCTCGTCCACGCCACCTCTCCCTGGGGCTCCCGCGGCAGCTCCCGCCTGGCCTCCCTTCGTCCTCCTCTGCCTACAGGTAGCCAACCGGACCCTTTCGGGACTTAAGCCCCGACACTCTCTGCATGCCCTCCATCCACTCACAGAAACGCCTGGCCCTCGCCGTGGCCCATGGGACCCTTCGCAAACGCCCTCCCGAGCCCCGAGCCCTCTGACGTCTCCGCACTTACTCTCCCTCTCACTCCACCGACCTGTGTCTCAAACACACCAGGTATGTGTTCATTTCAGGTCTTGGGTATTTACGGATGCAAGCTCTTTGCCTGCAAGACAGCTTTCTCTGTACCTTCCTCGGGACTTGGCTCCACTGTCATCTTCTCACACAGGATTCCTTGATCATCTTTTTTTGGGGGGGAGGCACCCCTGCAGCGTGCAGAAATCCCAGGCCAGGGATTGAACCCTTGCCACAGCAGCGACCTGAGCTGCTGCAGTGACACCAGGTCCTTAACCCACTGTGCCACAAGGGAACTCCTCGATCATCTTATTTAAAATAGAAACCCCACCCACCCAAACCCAGCATGCCCTCACACTCTCCCCTGCTTTGTTACCCCTACAGGATTTAACATATTTATTACACATTTTAGTTATTTAGAATATAAGCTTCCTCAATTCAGGGGCTTTACTCACTGCTCTGACTCTGGGAGCCCAGAACAATGCTGAACACAAAATAAGTATGTTAAGCTGCGACAAATTAATTTTATGATCCGGCTAACTGTAAAACAGCTGGTGTTACCGCCGTGAGATGAGACACCAAAAACTAAGAAACTTGACGCTTTAGTAGGCCCACTCCGGTGCCGTGGGAGCAGACACAATCCTTCCATCAGGCTTTCGGAAGGACTGAGAATAGCTTACAGAGATCCACATGGACCTCGGGGTCCTTGAGATGGGGGACCCCCACCGGGAGGGCGCCCCCGGTGCTGGCTCCTCCTGACTCCTCATGAGGCAGGTCTCTGAACAAGGCGCTCATCCATTCATGTTACTCAGCCTCGGGCCACTTCTCAAATGTCCTTGGTCAGAGGTAAGGGCTGGTGTCACATGTGCTGTGTGACTCAATATAAAGCAGACGGGGAGTTCCCTTCGTGGCTCAGTGGTTAACGAATCCGACTAGAACCATGAGGTTGCGGGTTCGATCCCTGGCCTCGCTCAGTGGGTTAAGGATCCGGCGTTGCCGTGAGCTGTGGTGTAGGTCGCAGATGTGGCTCGGATCCCGCGTGGCTGTGGCTGTGGCGGAGGCCGGCAGCTACAGCTCCTGTTAGACCCCTAGCCTGGGAACCTCCATATGCCGCGCGAGCCCAGCATTCCCAGTCCACAGGACGTGGGACTACAAAGCTCCACGTGGCACCACTGAGCTCATTACTGACTGAGCTGGAGCCCTGCCTGAACGTTCTTTAACAACCACAGAGTCCGACAGGAAAGCAGCTTTTCAACAGGCATAAATTCTGTTTTTAACGTTCAATTAAAGTCATAAATAAATATGTCCTCAGACACATGAGTTTTTTAAAAAAGCAAGCAAGTGTAACAGAATCATAAATTTTTTTTCCCCAAATTAATTCTCAACAGTGTCCTAAGATTAATGGGTAGAAGCCTCATAGTCAACCGTACATTGTTCAATAATATTTTCTAACACTGATTTCACTAGCTCTGGAAAGACAAACTAGAAAACATTTAGGGACTTCAGGAACAATTATTCTAGCTCAACTCCCAGCCACAGTAGGGCACACAACTGTCAGAGCACGAGCGTGTTAAGTCCCAACAAATCTGTTCAGAAACAGCTCCTACAGAAAGTATGGAGCAACTCAATTCATGTCTTCTCACTTTTATAATTGGAGGAACTACACTTGACTTAAATATTAACTATTAGAAGTGGTTACAGTATGATGATGAGGCTCTCAAGTACTTTAAAGCTATGTCTTCCTATGAAACGTAATCTCTTAACACATGACATCACACAGTCATGCAGTGAGTGAGTCTGAAGGGGGCTCTGATTGTGAATTGGCCTGATCACAGATGCACTCTACATTTACTGAATTCCTATTACATGTTAGACACAGCACCAGAAAAAAAAAAACAGTATTTATCATCCTACTCAAAAAAAATGAATAAATAAAAGGAAATGTATTTTTCTTCAAAAAAAAAAAAAAGAACACATAGAAACTTTAAAAACTACAAAGTTCTCTCCCATGGCCATTAAAAGAATTCAAACGAGTTATTTTGGATGGAGTGGCAGGAAGAATAACTAAAGTGATAACATCCCAGATACCCAAATGCCGGAGGTGGGGGGTGGGAGGGTGGCACACAAAGTGGTCAGAAAATCGGGCCCTAACGCGGCCCCTGGGCGCTGTGAACTTAGTCCACACAACCTTCTCTTTCCTTATCTTTTCCTCATCTGAGGACACTAACTCATGCCCCCCAAAACAGGTAAAAATCAAGATGCAGCAGCAATCTTAATTCCTTGAGATGAAGATTCAAACCCCAAGCCACACAAATCCTACCTGACAGTAACTCCGGGGGGAGAAAAACCAAAGCCAGTATTTTCTTGCTTTATAAACAAGTCCACCTTTGCTTGACTGGTTAACTGCCTGGGGCAAATGTGTTTTTTAAAATACTATTTAATACTATCCATTCAAGAAAAGGATATTACAATCATCAATATATATGCCCCTAATATAGGAGCACCCAAATACCTATAACAAGTACTATCAGACATAAAAGGAGAAATAGATGGCAATACAATAATAGTAGGAGACTTTAACACTCCACTCACATCAATTGACAGATCCTCTAGGCAGAAAATCAGTAAGGCAACAGAGATCCTAAATGACACAATAGAAAAGTTAGACCTAACTGACATTTTCAGGACACTACATCCCCCCAAAAATCAGAATATACATTCTTCTCAAGTGCACATGGAACATTCTCAAGGGTAGATCACATACTGGGGCACAAAACTAACCTCAACAAATTTAAGAGTATAGAAATTATTCCAAGTATCTTCTCTGGCCACAAAGGCATGAAACTAGAAATCAACCACAGGAAAGGAAATGAGAGAAAACATACTACATGGAGACTAAACAACATGCTACTAAAAACCGATTGGGTCAATGAGGAAATCAAGAAGAAATTAAAAAATACCTTGAGACAAATGAGAATGAAGACACAACCACTCCAAATTTAGGGGATGCTGCAAAAGCAGTGCTCAGAGGGAAGTTCATGGCATTAGAGGCCTTCCTCAAAAAAGAAGAAAAATCTCAAGTTGACAACCTAACCCATCACCTGAATGAATTAGAAAAAGAAGAACAAAAACACCCTAAAGTCAGCAGAAGGAAGGAAATCATTAAGATCAGAGAGGAAATCAATAAAATAGAGTCGCAGAAAACAATAGAAAATATCAGTAAAACCAAGAGCTGGTTCTTTGAAAAGGTAAACAAAATTAACAAACCTCTGGCTAGACTCACCAAGAAGAGGAGAGAAAAAACCCAAATAAACAAAATAACCGAAAAAGGAGAAGTCACAACGGATATTACAGAAATACAAAAAACCATGACAGAATACTATGAACAATTGCATGCCAACAAATTTGACAACCTAGAAGAAATGGATAACTTTTTAGAGACTTACACCCTGACAAAACTGACTCGGGAAGAAATAGATCAAATGAACAGACCAATCACTAGAAATGAAATTGAGTATGTCATCAAAACACTCCCTACAAATAAAAGTCCAGGACCAGATGGCTTCACAGGTGAATTCTACCAAACATACAAAGAAGAACTCATATCCATCCTCCTTAAGCTTTTCCAAATGGCTGAAGAAGGAACACTCCCAAAGACATTCTATGATGCCAGCATCACCTTAATTCCAAAACCAGACAAAAACACCACGAAAAAAGAGAACTATAGGCCAACATATTTGATGAATATAGATGCAAAAATTCTCAACAAAGTTTTAGCCAACCGAATCCAACAACATATCAAAAATATCATACACCATGACCAGGTGGGATTCATCCCAGGTTCACAAGGATGGTTCAACATACGCAAATCAATCAACGTCATACACCACATTAACAAAAGAAAAGTCAAAAACTACATGATCATCTCAATAGATGCAGAAAAAGCATTTGACAAAGTCCAACATCCATTCTTGATCAAAACACTTACCAAAGTGGGAATACAGGGAACATTCCTTAACATAATAAAAGCCATTTACGATAAACCCACAGCAAATATAATACTCAATGGAGAAAAGCTGAAAGCCTTCCCACTAAAATCTGGAACAAGACAGGGATGCCCACTCTCACCACTATTATTCAACATAGTATTGGAAGTCCTAGCTACAGCAACCAGACAAACAAAAGAAATAAAAGGCAACCAAATAGGAAGAGAAGAGGTAAAACTGTCACTCTATGCAGATGGCATGATACTTTATATAGAAAACCCCAAGGACTCAATCCCAAAATTACTTGAACTCATTGACAAAGTCAGCAAAGTAGCAGGATATAAGGTTAACCCTCAGAAATCAATCGCATTTCTGTATACTAACAATGAAATAGTAGAAAAAGAATACCAAAATACTTTACCTTTTAAAATAGCACCCCAAAAAATCAAATACCTGGGAACAAACCTGACCAAGGAGGTGAAAGACTTATATGCAGAAAACTACAAAGCATTAATCAAGGAGATCAAAGAAGATACAAACAAATGGAAAGATATTCCATGCTCATAGGCCGGGAAAATCAGTATTGTAAAAATGGCTAAAATACCCAAAGCAATCTACAGATTCAATGCAATCCCTGTCAAATTACCCAAGACATTCTTCACAGAACTAGAACAAACAATCTAAAAATTTATATGGAAAAAAAAAAAATAAATAAAAATTTATATGGAACCACAAAAGACCCAGAATCTCCAAAGCAATTCTAAAGAACAAAAACCAAGCAGGAGGCATAACTCTCCCAGACTTCAGGCAATATTACAGGGCCACAGTAAACAAGACAGTGTGATACTGGTACCGAAACAGACATATGGACCAATGGAACAGAATAGAGAACCCAGAAATAAACCCAGATGCCTACGGTCAACTGATTTTTGACAAAGGAGGCAAGAACATAAAATGGGAAAAACATAGTCTGTTCAGTAAGCATTGCTGGGAAACTTGGACAGCTGCATGCAAATCAATGAAACTAGAACACACTCTCACAAAAATAAACTCAAAATGGCTTAAAGACTTAATTATAAGACAAGACACCATTAAACTCCTGGAAGAAAACATTGGCAAGACACTCTCAGACATCAGCCTCACAAATGTTTTCTCAGGTCAGTCTCCCAAAGCAACAGAAATAAAAGCAAAGATAAACCAAAGGGACCTAATCAAGCTGACAAGCTTTTGCACAGCAAAGGAAACCAAAAAGAAAACCAAGACAACTTACAGAACGGGAGAATAGTGTCAAGTGATGCAATTGACAAGGGCTTAATCTCAAAAATATATAAACAACTTACACAGCTCAGCAGCAAAAAAACCAACAACCCCATTGAAAAATGGGCAAAGGACCTAAATAGACAGTTCTCCAAAGAAGAGATGCAGATGGCGAACAAGCACATGAAAAAATGCTCGGCATCACTGATGATTAGAGAAATGTAAATCAAAACTACTACGAGATTCCACCTCACACCAGTCAGAATGGCCATCATTAACAAGTCCACCAACAACAAATGCTGGAGGGGGTGTGGAGAAAAGGGGACCCTCCTGCACTGTTGGTGCGAATGTAAGCTGGTACAACCACTATGGAAAACAGTATGGAGGTACCATAGAAAACCATACATAGAACTACCATATGACCCAGCAATCCCACTCTTGGGCATATATCCAGACAAAACTTTCCTTGAAAAGACACCTGCACACGCATGTTCACAGCAGCACTGTTCACAATAGCCAAGACATGGAAACAACCCAAATGTCCATCGACAGATGACTGGATTAGGAAGATGTGGTATATATACATGATGGAATACTACTCAGCCATAAAAAAGAATATGATAATGTCATTTACAGCAACATGGATGGAATTACAGACCCTCATACTGAGTGAAGTAAGTCAGAAGGAGAAAGACAGATACCATATGATATCACTAATACCTGGAATCTAATATACTGCACAAATGAAGCTTTATGCAGAAAAGAAAATCAAGGACTTGGAGAACAGACTTGTGGTTGCCAAAAGGGTGGGGGAAGGAGTGGGATGGTAGGGGGGTCTGGGGTTAATAGTTGTAGACTGTTGCCTCTGGGATGGAAAAGCAAGGAGATCCTACCGTATAGCACTGGGAATTATGTCTAACCGCTTGTGATGAATCCATATATGTATGTGTAACCCTGTCGCCACGCTGTGCAGCTGGCTATAATGGAAAAAATAATAATAAAAAACTGTCAAATAAAATAAAATACTAATGTGGAAATCTCAAGCTGATGGTATTCATGGTGCTGCTCACACTGCTTCTTCTGGATCCCTCCCAACTACAGACACCTTCGTTCTCCCCTGGCACAGTGTTCTACGTAAATAAGAGACCGAAATAAATAGCCTTACGTGGGAGCATTAAGACAGGGTGACGCTGGCTGCCTGACTGAGGTCAACCCAGGGAGACTCTGACCTGAGAGAGAAAACAATTTAAGTTGGTTTGTGAAGGTCCAAGGATTTCGGCAAACAGGGAATTAGGAAGGGATGGTCTAGACAAACGAAAGCGCAAAAGGAGAAACTCAAATATGTGAAACTTAAAACTGGAGGGTGTACTGAGAAGGAGAAGAAAAATAAAGAGGCTGGGGGAGTTCCTGTTGTGGCTCAGTGGCAACGACGCTGACCAGTATCCAAGAGGACAAAGCTTCGATCCCTGGCCTCGCTCAGTGTAAGGAGCCAGCACTGCCGTGAGCTGTGGTGTAGGTCGCAGACACAGCTCAGATCCCGCGTTGCTGTGGCTGTAGGCCAGCTGCAGGCCGACAGCTGCAGCTCCGATTTGGACCCCCTAGCCTGGGAACTTCCATGTGCTGCAGGTGCCACCCTAACAAAGACGGAAAAGAAAAAAAGAAAAAGAAAAAAGAGGCTGGAAAGGCAGATAGATCCATGCCAAAGTATAAAGGGACTCAATTCTTTATTCTGCTGGCAACAGATAATCAGTTCTGCATTTTAGAAAGTTCACTGTGTTCTAGTAGAAGAAACTGCATGTAACAATTCAAAATGATGACGGGGGGAACCATCAAAATTAGGGCGGTATCAGAGAGAATGACTAGATGGGATAGAAATCAGAGAACAGTAAATAATTACCGAATGTGTGAACACACCACCAAACAGGGAACAGGGTTATTAGCACTGACTGGATGTTTCAAACAAAATTAAAAGAAAATTGACTGTTACAATCGATTGGACTGTAAATAGCCCTCCAATCAGATATATTCATTGCTTGCCATCCAATTTAGCATTTCACACAAATGTGCTGGATAAATAAAATTAAGGAAATAGAGCAACATACAGACTCTCAAAACATGGGTAAAAACAGTTTTCCCGAACGGCTGGCAAAGTTTAGGTGAGAGATTTTTTTTAAAAAACGTAGATTTTGATTAAAAAAGTATAAACAGCCAAATAAATCAAACACTGTAACTGGGATTTCTCTGGATGGAAAAATCTAACTAGATTTTTTTTTTTAAATTGAGGTACAGCTGACTTACAATGTTGCATCACTTTTTGCCATACAGCAAAGTGACGCAGTTATATATACTTTCTTTTTCATACTCTTTTCCATGATGGTTTATCTCAGGATACTGAATACAGTTCCCTGTGCTAGACAGTAGGACCTTGTTGTTTATCCATCCAATATGTAATAGTTTGCATCTGCTAACCTCCAACTCCCAGTCCATCCTTTCTACCTGGATTTTTTATTTTTTAGAGTAAGACTTGAGACAGATACAATTTATATGTTACTATGGTCCCTTATAAAAATTATTGCATAGGAGTTCTGCTGTGGCACAATGCAGGTTAAGGACCCACACTGCTGCGGCTGTGGCAAAGGTCACAGTTGCAGCTCAGATTCAATCTCCGGCCCAGGAACTTCCATATACAGTGGTACAAAAAAAAAAAATTGTCCAGGCACTTAAAAAATTAATCAAATAGTGGACTTTTCAAAAAAAAAAAAGAAGTAATCACTCTAAAATGTAAAATAGTGATTACACGACCCAAAGATGTGTTCATCTTCCCAGATCATAAAACATGACAATATCTCAAGGAAATGCTATTTATGGGATTAAAGGGCTTCAGTTTTCCTCAACAGAGTTAAAAGTAAGCAGCTGTTTTGTTTTTGAATTAGATCTCACAGCAAAAACCCTCCCGGGCACTGCATTTTGGGCACTCTGCCTTTACTCCAGCGTAGCTATGAATGGTTTCCTTTAAAGCTGCAGCTTTCCACCTACACCAGAATTCACTCTTGAGGTTTTAAAGTAACAACTTTATTTGCAAAGTCGCCAGTTATTAAGGTCAACTGAGTCCAAAGCTTTAAGTCGGAGCAGTGTGTGTACTCGGTTACTATTTTTCTAATCTCAGGCATCTTGTGGACATAAGGACACAGTAATTATTCAAGAATTAAAATTCAACTCAGCTACTGATTTAGCCTCAGTTCACAAGAACTGCCATCCTGGGAGAGAATCTGCTGGAACGACTGAGTCTTCCTCATGAGGAAAGCATTTCTTCCCTCCCTGATTCCAGCCTGCTTTTTCCCCCTTCTGTTTAGTTGTTCACGTAGAGTCACAGTCTTCTTATAAGTCCTATTCAATACTGCCTGAAAATGCACTTTATATTCAAGTTTTTATTAGAGTGATAAAACAGGTTTTCAAAAAAAAAAAAATACAATATTTTAAAAGGCTTATATAACCAGCACCAAGGCCCTGCCCTCTCCCCTCGGCCCAGCTACTCTCTGGACCTGTCACCCAGCTGTCACCCTGGGTGTACACTGGAGGCTTTTCACGACACCTTCATACTTAATGATTGGCTGAACACACACCCGCAAAAGTGAATTCCAGGCTGAAAGCCATTTTTCTTCTGGATTTTTTTTTTTCAGGGGGCCACACGTGTGGCATATGGAGGTTCCTGGGCTAGGGATTGAATTGAAGCTATAACTGCCAGCTTACACCACAGCCACAGCAACCTGGGATCCGAGCTGTGTCTGCGACCTACACCACAGCTCACGGCAACGCCGGATCCTTAACCCACTGAGCGAGGCCAGGGATCGAACCTGCGTCCCCATGGATACTAGTCAGATTCGCTTCTGCAGGGCCACGACGGGAACTCCCCCGGCCGGTGGTCTTTAGTCTAAGGGAGCCGGGCAGCACTCAGGCTTCCTGAGGGCAGATCCCCATGCCGGTATCTGCTCCTCTTACTCTGCTCAAGTTCCATTTTCCAGAGAACGAGGCCTCTGGGCTCTGGCCAGACAGCTGTGCAACTGGACGCCTGAGCTCTTCCCATGGAGCCTTGCAGCCAAACCCACCGTTTTCCGCCCTGGGACTTCACCTTCTGGACCATCGATACTTCCAGATCCTAAGCCTTACAGAGATGCTTCAGTGTGACCTCATCTCCTCGTGTCGGGCTGTTTTCTCTGCGAGAACTCCCAATACAGTTACATCTGGTAATAGTCCTTCACGGAAATCTGCTGAAATCCCTCATCTGCTGCTGCCTTCTTCTAAACTCTCTGCCCTTACAGATTTATCTTCTTTTATTCCTGTGCTATCATTTTAATGAACTCTCAGGGGAGAAAGAAAAGATAAACGTATGCAAATAAGAAATTTATGTTTAACAAAGAAAAAACATTTTTTACAGAATAAATTATTATTAATTATAATTGTTATTATTCTCATCGTTGCATCAGGAATGCCTAACAACGCCTATTAATCTGACACTTCCACAACGTTTGAATTTTATTTTTTTTTTTTTGCCTTTGGGGGGCCGGCCCAAGGGCATATGGAAGGTCCCAGGCTATGGGTTGAATCAGAGCTGTAACTGCCATCCTACACCACAGCCACAGCAACGCCAGATCCAGGCGGCATCTGCGACCTACACCACAGCTCACAGCAACACCAGATCCTTAACCCACTGAGTGAGGCCAGGGATCGAACCCGAGTCCTCATGGATACTAGTTGGACTCATTACCTCTGAACCACAACACATCTGAACTTACACGTTTGAAATTTAATCACTTAAAAAAAAAAAAGCCCCAATACTTTATTAACACAATTACTCATTAAGAGTTTTTTAACTTAATTTTTTTAAAAGACTGCTATTGCATGCATTTCAAGCAAGAGAATTATGGTCTCACTGACTTGTCATCTCACTACTTTTTATTATAATATTAGGAACGTGTTCTCCAAGAGGAAAAAGACTTAATTCCAGGTAGAGTGCAATCATTTAGTATCTTTTACAGTTTAAAATCATTAAAAGAAAGTAAGCTTCTCAGAAATGTCAACAGAAATACTCAAATCTATACAATACATGAAAAAGTAAAACAAAGGAAAAATATGAGTTCCCAAAGCCAGCAGGATCATCACTCTCGCTCATCCTTCTTCCATATACTGTACTCCCCACCACGGCCTAAAACCCATAAAAGGCCTAAAACCTCTGCATTTTTGCATTATTTCAACATTCTCCACTACTACCATCTAAAGACCAACAGCTGGATAAAAACAGACGTTGACAGATTCAGGAAACTCCACAGAAGTTCTACCACTCTGAATAATCTCCAGAGAAAACACCCTTTTTTTTGTTTGCTTTTTAGGGCAGCACGCGCGGCATATAGAGGTTCCCGGGCTAGGGGTTGAATTGGAGCTACAGCTGCTGGCCTATACCACAGCCACAGCAACGCAGGATCCGAGTCACATCTGCGACCTACACCACAGCTCACCCCAACGCTGGATCCTTAACCCACTGAGCAGGGCCAGGGTACAAACCCGCGACCTCATGGTTCCTAGCCAGATTCATTAACTGCTGGGCCACGACGGGAATTCCATCCTGTTATATTTTGCCATGACAAAAATACATGTTTGGGATCTTCATTTCTCTGGCACAAATTCTTTTTTAACTCTGTAAAAATAATGATATCCTATTGTACAGCACAGGAAACTATAACCAGTCTCTTGGGATAAACGTGATGGAAGATAAAAGAGAAAGAATGGAAATATATGTATGACTGGGTTGCTATGCTGTACAACAGAACTTGACACAACACTGTAAATCAATTATACTTTAATAAAAATAAAATGAAAAGAGCATCAAAAAGGAGGAAAAAAAGAAAATCTTGAGACACACAGGAGACATTTTTTGGTTTCTTATTTCACATGGAAAGAAGATCTTGTCATTGAGTGTTTCAGAATTATCTGCTGTTTTCCAAAAGGTTAAAAATAAAAGTTCTGAAAAAAAAAAAAAAGACAGGAGTTCCCATCGTGGTGCAGCGGAAACAAATCTGACTGGGATCCATGAGGACGCAGATTCGATCCCTGGCCTCACTCGGTGGGTTAAGGATCTGGCATTGCTGTGAGCTGTGCTGTAGGTCGCAGACTTGGCTCAGATCTGATGTCACTGTGGCTGTGGTGTAGGCCAGCTGCTGCAGCTCCGATTCGACCCCTAGCCTGGGAACCTCTACACACCTCAGGCATAGCCCTAAAAAGGGCAAAAAAAAAAATTAAAAAATTAAAAATTAAAATTCTGCTTAATCGGAGGAAAAAAACTATAAAGTCCAATCTACTTCTAGAGAATCCTCTTATCTTGCCAACAAGATACTGAAAACCCCTATCATCATCCAGGGCACCCCAATATTATCAACAAAGCAAAATCATTTAAAATGTGCGGGACTGGATCAAGCCATGACATGAATTCATCTTAAGCCAAAATGTAAAAAACTCAGAACCAAACAGCAACAGTGACCGGTGGGCCAGCTCTTCAGCAGAATTAAACTGTTCCTACAATAGGTTCATTTGTGTTCATTTCCAAATGCGAAGACAAAGGCAGAGGAAAGTTAAGTGACTCACCCATGGCCATATAACACCGAGCACGAGGACAAGGCTCCTTTGTCCGGCCAGTAGGCTGTGCCAACCCTTCAATGTGCTTTAAAAAAATCTGTTTCTATCAGGACTCAGTGGAGGAAACATACTATGCCTGAAGAAAATTCTGCATTTTCATATATATTACTTAACATTCAATTTTTTTGTCCCCCCCCCCAAAAAGGATCCCCACACGCACTGCATTACTGATGAAGGCCGTTCAGAAACAGCATAGAGTTTGGCTCAAGATAAATCTTTTTAAATGTTCGACCCAAATGCTTCTACTTCACCAGTATTCAAACAAAACTTTCCAGCTGTATAGCATAGCGAACTATGTCTAATCACATGTGACAAATCCATATATGTACATGTAACCGGGTCACCACGCGGTGCAGTTGGAAAATCTGATATAAATCTGTAAACCAGCTATAATGCAAAAAAAAAAAAAAAGACACAAGATCAAGGTGAAAAATACTTTTTCATTCTTATATCAGCTGAAAAATCTGTGTCCTTATTGAAGCATTTTTTATTAATGGAATAGAATCAGGAGGAAAAGAGTTTTAACAGGTTCTTTTTACTATCAACAAAGTCCTAAAGATTTTTTTATCACCTGGTAGAGCATATCTTATTACATTGTAAACATATACTACTGTAATTTTCATAATTTTCAGATACTTAATCAGGTTTTACAACAATTACAATTTTATCCCAGCATTAAGAGGATCATAAACATTATGCATACCAAGTGCATTAATTCTTCAAAAAATGAAATCTCACTTAGAAAAATCCACAGTGAGCAAGAGATCAAAATAAGAAATTCAACAGGCCTCCAAAATTTTCTAATTATTATTTACAATTATGCCTTACAATTAAAAATCTAGCTACTGGAGTTCTCGTAGGGGCTCAGCCAGTTAAGAACTCGACTAGTATCAATCCCTGGCCTCACTCAGTGGGTTAAGGATCCAGCATTGCTGCAAGCTGCAGCATAGATCACAGATGCAGCTTAGATCTGGTGTTGCTGTGGCTGTGGTGTAGGCCTGCAGCTGCAGCTCCAATTTGATCCCTAGCCTCGGAACTGCCATATCCTGCAGGTGGAGCCTTAAAAGGAAAAAAAAAATCTAGCTATCAAGCTCCTGTAGGGGAAAAACACATCTAGTAATTTAAAACATCATGACAGCAACATAATTACATCTGTACTTTATTTATAATTTACTCATAACCACAAAAAATTTCTAGAAACTTATACATTAGTGATAAACTCCTATAAAAATTAACGTGAAGAAGTCTTCAATCTAATAATCCAAAAAATGCAAATTAAAATGAGATATCACAGAGTTCCCGTTCTCGTGGCTCAGTGGTTAATGAATCCAACTAGGAACCATGAGGTTGCGGGTTCGATCCCTGGCCTCACTCAGTGGGTTAAGGATCTGGCGTTGCCGTGAGCTGTGGTGTAGGTTGCAGACGCGGCTCGGATCCCGCGTTGCTGTGGCTGTGGCGAAGGCCGGCGGCTACAGCTCCGATTAGACCCCTAGCCTGGGAACCTCCATATGCCGTGGGTGCAGCTCTAGATAAAGACAAAAAATAATAATAATAAAATAAAATAAAATGAGATATGACTTTTGCCTACAGAATTAGGGGGAAAAAAGCTTTATTGTAATAACCAATGCTAAAGAAGTTATGATGGAACTTATATCTTCAAGCACAGTTGTTGAAAAATACACAGTGGTACTACACTTTTGAAAAGCAACATGGTTAAATGCACATATTAAGAGTCTTAAGAATGTTTAGACTTTTTGATCTGGTATTCTTTTTTTCTTTTTTCTGTCTTTTGCCTTTTTAGGGACACACCCACGGCATATGGAGGTTCCCAGGCTAGAAGTCGAATCGGAGCTACAGCTGCTGGCCTACACCCACAGCCACAGCAACGCCAGGTCCAAGGTCCATCTGTGACCTACACCACAGCTCACGGCAACACTGGATCCTTAACCCACTGAGCAAGGCCAGGGAATCGAACCTGAAAAGTCATGGTTCCTATGCGGATTTGTTTCCGCTGAGCCATGACGGGAACTCCTGATCTGGTATTCTTATTTCCAGGCATCTATACTTCAGAAAATAATCAGAAGTCTAGCTATAAAAGATATTTTTGGAAGTATGACCAAAAAAAGAAAGAAAAGAAAGGAAGAGAAAAAGAGGACAAAGAAAAACCTCTGAAATAAGCTATTATAAAGGGCAATTAACTAAATTATAGTACTGCGTAATTCAGCATCTGAGGAGTAAACAACCACTGGTTTGAATATTCAGTATGAGCTACTCTGAAAAACCATGACACAGTGATTTATAAGGGAGCAAGAGCTACCTAAACCTGCTATTAGGAGGATTAAACGAAATACTATGTATCGCAATGACTCTATGCACTTTTTTCATATGCCAACACGTTTAGAAGGAAGATGCATTTAGCAGTCAATGGTGTGTTATTTTTTCTTATTCAGCGGTGCATAAAAAAAAAAAAAGGGTGCGATTTAGAACTGATGGTTATTAGAACGGGAGCTAGATTCGACGCAACCTGGCAGTGGACTGAAGAGGCCGGCAAATCTGAAGGGCAGGGCGCGCGCCGAGAGTGGAGACCTGAGCGGGTCACGGATGTGAGCAGGCCTGCAGGTCCAGGCAGCTTCCCTCATTCCTCAGCTGCACCTCTTACAACAAACAGAGGAGTCCTCATCCTTGTGTCCAGCTGAAGCCCGCACCGCACAGGAAGGCCTATCACGCTGCCTTCGTTTGTTTCACTCCTTCCAGCACAGGGCAAATGCTTGCTTCTCCAGGCAGTACTTCCTCCAAGCCCTGCTCAAGTCAGCACTCCAGGCTGAGCCAACCCCCCAAGCCTTTGGCTCAGATGGGGCTGCCTCTGACAAAATCCTTCCAGAACCAAGGTTCTGGCACACCTTTCTCAGAAGCTTCTCCGGCCTCCCTCAGCCCAGTCTCCTGTCACCACTCTGGCTCGTCTTTGGTCCCACTTTATCCCACGTACAATGTCCCATGTGGGCGGGAGATAAAGCTGTTACTGCTGCTCACTAATGTGCTTCCCCCAGACTGAGGCAACCTGATGAGGGGGATTATCTGACTCACATACGTGTACATGCTAGGCAAGGACACAATAAACCCCCTACAGATGTCACACTACAGAGAGGGGTTCAGAGGGCACCACACGTAACCTGCAGAACTAACTGTATCCCTGGATACGTCAGAAATATTTCAGTTGGCATCAGAAAAAAAAATGTTTAGCCCTGCATGTTTATACCACAAAATAAGAACACGGTTCAACTTTTCTTATACACTTCAATGTCCCAGTACTTTCTCAAAAGAAAATAATTCCTTGGGAGTTCCCTTCGTGGCTCAGTGATTAACAAATCCGACTAAGAACCATGAGGTTGCGGGTTCGATCCCTGGCCTTGCTCAGTGGGTTAAGGATCCGGCGTTGCTGTGAGCTGTGGTGTAGGTTGCAGACGCGGCTCGGATCCCGCGTTGCTGTGGCTGTGGCGAAGGTCGGCGGCTACAGCTCCTGTTAGACCCCTAGCCTGGGAACCTCCATATGCCGCGGGTGCGGCTCTTCATAAAGGCAAAAAAGACAAAAAAAAAAGAAAGAAAGAAAATAATTTCTTGAGAAGTAATACGACATACTTTATACAGCCCTCATGCAAAGGATTCCACAATTCATACTAAAACAAAAACCCTAAACAAAAGTAGGAGCAAATCAAACCCAGCAAGAAATAAAAATTATGATATATCACAACTATATTTTGTTTATTTCAAGAATGCTACTTTGTTTTAACATTTAAAGAAAATAATCAATTGACTTACCCACCTGCCTACTCCTGCAGGCTGAGGCTTTGGTGTTCCAAGGTGGCGGTGCTGGTGAGGGAAGATGGCCAGTATTTTCTAAAATATCTCATACCTAGTTATGCTGCTGGATCAATAATTGGAAAGGGAGGACAGACAACTGTTCAGTTGCAAAAAGAAACTGGAGCCACCATCAAGCTGTCTAAATCCAAAGATTTTTGCCCAATCCTGTGATTGGATTAAGATGGGGGAATAGAAGGACTGGAGCTCAACTTCTCTCCCAAAAAACAGCAAAACTACAACCAAATGCCAAGCAACCTTCAACCAAATGGACTGTAAACTTCCAAAAAAGATATTCCGCTCCAGAAGACAAAGCAGAGACCACATCAAGAGGGCAAAGCAGTCTCCATAGGAATCCGGGTGGAACCTGACTGCAATTCTTGGAGGATCTCCTAGGAAAATGGGTGACTGTGGCTTGTTGTGGGGGAAGGGCATTGGAGGTGAATCTCTTGGGGACATTCAGCAGCCTGCATTTCTCTGGAGGTGGCCATTCCTGGGAAAATCTGGTCCCTCCCATCAGCACTGAGAAGCCCCTGGCCAAACAACAACCCAGGTGGGATCTCAGCCCCACTCATCAGTAAACAGGCTGCCTAAAGACCCCTCAGGCACACAGTCTCTAATCTCATCCAGAGACAAAGCCCCATCCAACAGAGGGAGAGGAATCAACCCCACCTACCAGTGAGCAGGCATCACTCCCTTCAATCAGGAAGCCTACAGCAAGCCCCCTCCATACCAACTTTAGCCACAGGGGAGGCAAACACCTGAACTAAGAGAGGCTACCACTCTATTGTTGGCACAAAGGTCACCACACCAAAAACTTATAAAAATGAAAAGACAGAAAACTATAACTCAGAAAAGGAAGAAAGAGAAAAGCCCAGAAAAACAGCTCAGTGATGAGGAGATTATTAGCCTCCCAGAAAGAGACTTTAGACTGTTGATGCTGAAGATGATGCAAGGCATTGGAAATAGACTGGAGGCAAAGATTGATCATTTACAGGAAACACTGAGCCGAGAAATACAAGCTGTAAAAATTAAACAAGAAGAGATGCAAAATACAATCACTGAAATAAAAAATTC
>PVHT020000081.1:377563-420916 GCA_004024745.2 Catagonus wagneri
GCAGACAGTTCTCCAAAGAAGACATGCAGATGGCAAATAAACACATGAAAAGATGTTCAACATCGCTCCTCATTAGAGAAATGCAAATCAAAACCACTATGAGGTACCACCTTACACCAGCCAGAATGGCCATCATCAAAAAGACTACAAACAATAAGTGCTGGAGAGGGTGTGGAGAAAAAGGATCCCTATTACACTGTTGGTGGGAATGCAAATTGGTGCAGCCACTGTGGAAAACAGTATGGAGATTCCTCAGAACACTCAAAATAGAATTACCATTTGATCCAGCAATCCCACTCCTGGGCATCTATCCAGAGGAAACCATGACTCGAAAAGACACATGTACTCCAGTGTTCATTGCAGCACTCTATGCAATAGCCAGGTCATGGAAACAACCTAAATGCCCATCGACAGAGGAGTGGACAGGGAAGATATGGTACATACACATGATGGAATATTACTCAGCCATTAAAAGGAACGAATTACCAACATTTATAGCAACATGGATGGACTTAGAGATTATCATGCGAAGTGAAACCAGTCAGACAATTAGACAGCAACACCCAATGCTACCGCTTACATGTGGAAACTAAAAGACACAATGAACCTTCTTACAGAACAGACAATGACTCACAGACTTTGGAAAACCTTGGTTTTTCAAATAAGACAATCTGGGGGGTGGGGGGATGCACTGGGGGTTTGGGATACAAAATCTGTAAAATTGACTTGTGATGATTTATGTATACCTATAATTGAAATAAAATCCATTAAGAAAAAAAAGCATTGAACTTATCTATGATGTGTTTACTCAAAATTAAATGTAGAAAAAAAAAGGACTTGGAAGATGATGAGGAAACTGATTCCTTATTTTTTCTTTTTCCTTGTCTGTATTTTCTGTTATCTATAGTAAATGTTTATTCTTTTTGCGATAAACATGTTTTTAAAATATTGAAAAAAAAAGAAAAAAAATCAATCAACTGAAAGATACTCAAAATTATAAGGGATGGCAAAGAAGCACCAAAAAAAAAAGATATTTCTGTCGTGGCTCAGCAGAAACGAATCTGAATAGTATCCAGGAGGACTCAGGTTCAATCCCTGGCCTAATTCAGTGGGTTAAGGATCTGGCATTACCATGAGCTGTGGTGTAGGTTGCAGACGCAGCTCAGATCTGGCATTGCTGTGGCTGTGGCATAAGCCAGCGGCTACAGCTCCCTACCTTGGGTACCTCTATATGCCACAGATGCGGCCCCAAAAAGACAACAAAACAGGGTTTAAAAATTTTAAAAGATATCATTTATAACAGCGCCGAACACTATCAAATACCTAGGAATGAATCTGATTTAAAATTATGTGCATCTCCCAAACCCACTTAATTACAAAGCAGAAAACAGTACCTGTACATGTAAAGTGGCAGACACCACCTTAACCAAATAAACAAAAGCTCCGCGCAGTACATCATACCACTTCTGTGGTCCTTCTATCAAAAATGTACAACCTAGGAGTTCCCTTGTAGAGCAGCAGGTTTAAGGATCTGGCATTGTCACTGCAGTGGCACAGGATCACTGCAGTGGTACAGGTTAGATCCCTGGCCTGGGAACTTCCACATGCCATAGGTAGAGTTAAAAAAAAAAAAAAATGTACAACCTAAATTTCACCAAGAGGAAACATTATAGACAGACTCAAACTGAGAGGCTTTATACAAAATAATAAGCTTGAATTATTCAAAAAGTTCAAGGTCATGAAATACAAAGAAAGATGAGAAGCTGTTCCAGAAGCCGTAACTACCAAAAGTGATGCATAACCTGGGATTTACTTTTGCTGTGCGTGAACTCTGATTATGGTCTGCATATTCTAAATAACATCTGTTATTAGAAAATACACCCTGGAGTGTTCAGGATAAAGGGGCAAGTTTAAGTCCGTAAGCTTGATGAGGGAGATGAAGAAAATGAGGGGGGAGAAAGACGACAGGTTCATTTAAGGTACCTTGGTAAAGTTTATGCAGGAATTTTGGTAGAGTACTATATATACTCACAACATTTCTGAAAGTCTGAAATGAGAGCAAAGCAAAAGTGACAAAAGAAAAAACATGAAAGTAGGGCTACTGTAGAGAAAACTGCAAAACATCGTTATGAGAAATTAACAAAGACCTAAATAAATTAAGCAAGACACTGTGATTCTAGATGAGAAGGCTCAATGTGTAGATATTAGTTCTCTCCAAAGAGACCTCCAGGGTCCAGGCAATCCCAATAAAAATTCCAACAGACTTCTGTTTTAGAACTCTACAAGATGATTCTAGAATTGATACAGAAATGTAAGGACCAAGAATAGCCAAGACATCCTGGAAGAGCTTGATGGAAAGATCAGATTGACTATAACGCTACAATGAGACAGTATGATAATAGTACATGAACAAACAGACCAATAGAACACAACAAAAATCCATAGATATATAAAGCATCGGCGAATACTTGCTGTACAACAAAGTAGAAACATAGAATAAGAGCAGCAATGCACGCGAAAGCGTAACTTTTCAATAAATCGTTACCAGAAGAGCTGAAATACATTTGGGGGGGGGATGAAGTATGAGACTTACATCACACACAAAAATTGTACACAGATGAATTATAAATCTACATATGAAAAGCAAACAATAAAACTTCTCAAAGTTTATGCAGGAAATTACCTTCACGATCGCAGAACACGGAAGAACTCAAAACAGGGGGCAAATTGCTTTAAAATATGCACAGATCTGAAAACTTAAAAGCTTGTGATCTTAATTACTATACAACACTATTTTCCCACAAAGAAGGCACTTTAGCAGAAGTTTCAGTATTTTTAATGGCTTTATATGTTGTTATGACTTTCTTCATTTCGAGAAAGGTAGCTGCTCCATGCTTCAAACAATTAACCTGGGGAAAATCACATGCTTGCTGCTCAACAGTCATTGGGTGAACTTCTAGATAAACGGATGAAAATTGAGATTTACCTAATGATGAATGTTATACATCTAGCAAATCCCTATCTGGAGAATTGAGGCATGCACTGAGTACTAATACATAGCCAATTTCACAGTGATCCACACACAGGGTCTCGTCTACAAATTCCAAGAACTAACAAATTAAACAGCAAATGGCTTTCGTTTTTTCCATAATGATTTCAAAACACAGAGGCACTCTTCCATCTCAAGCAGACTGGTACTTTATCCCTCCGCTCCATCCTCTTTTCTTTGCCTCCTTCAAGTACAAAGCTCCCCTGTATTCTGTTCTGCCCCCGGACGCCAGAGCCCGGGGGCCTGTTGGGTCTCCTCGGCCTGGTGTTCTCCCAGTCCTGACTCTGGCTTTCAACTTCACCTCTACTCTCTGTGCCCAACCCTAGTGGTTTCAAACTTCCCTCCAAACCCTCCAATAAAGCCACCCCTTCAGGACCGCTGGACCCATGCACAAAAAAGGCCCTTCCACCAGGCTCCTGCTAAAGGCAAACGGGTGGACAAGACTCTCTACTCCAACTTCTCGGGCCTATCCCCTCACCCTAAGGCAGCAATCGGGCTTCTCCCATCACCACCGCCGGCCTCCGTGCTCTCCTCTACTCAGACGATGCACAGAGACAAGTGAGTATCAGGTCACGGTGTTTCAGCCTAGGCGATAAAGCTTCCAGCTCTTTCAAAACGGCTGGCAAACAGCAAAGGGTAATAAAAACGACCAGAGCTGGGGAGATCGCAGACGCTGGAAGAGGGGCCTTAACGTTATCATCAAAATAATCGGTTTTATTGGCCTCCTGACCCAGCCCGAGGCCCTGTCTAAACGTTCCTGAGGCAGGAGGATGTCTACAACAGCAAGAGATAATGAATACCACCTTGGAGGTGGAAACTAGCCCTCTGCAAAATATTTCAGCCTTTAAAAAAAATAAAAAGCGTTCCGCTGCAACACAGGAGGAGACAGGCGGTGGTGTAATGGGAACCCCAGGACCAAAGCCACTGCAGTGCTGCCCTCATTGCACAAGCGGGGTTGCGGGCCCAGTGCACCGGCCCAGGTAATCCCCGCGGTGTTTCTCATCTGAAATCAAAACAAGCCCTTGTGCCAGCAGGTGATTTCCCAGAGGGCAGAGCAAACGAAAGCTCTGGGGGGAAAGCAAGAAGCACTTTTTAGACGGACTAAAAAGCCATCTGAGAATATCAGAGACTATGGCTTGTCCTTCGGTGCAAGGTTCACTACGCAGCAAGTACATTTTGAAGAGGTTGAGCCAGAGTCCCCATCAGCAAACAAAGCGTCTGTCCGCAGCCGAAGAGACAGCACCGAACTAAGAGATACGGGGCAAGGAAACAGGACAGATGGAAAGCGGGCTGAAAGGCGGGCTCGGGAAACCTGATGGCGGGCGAGGGGAAATCAGAGATCTGCGACCGTCACCATACCACAGGGCAAAGAAGTCCTCTTGCCACTTTGTTCTTTAACTCGCTATAGAGAAAAAAAATTAAAAAAAAAAAAAGATGCTGTGGAAGAAGCAGCAATAAGATACCATCATCTTGAATACAAGGGTAAAGACGACACAGAAGCAAGATAAATCTACAACATGAAGCTATTTTTTAAGCTGATGTGAATTAAGGTAATCAATAAACATTCATTCTATTTTCAACCTGTTGCTACCTTCTAACAAGATGCCCGGCACAAACTCAGATCCAAATGCAAAGAAGACGTCTTGCTCAAAATTCCATTAAAGCCAGAGAAGTGGGCACCCATTCCAGGGTTATCTCCATCGTCCGCCTGCACTTTCTAAGACTTGCCTCCCTTCAGTATTTGGAGTGAGGTTACCCAGGATAATTAGACTCACCCCAAACCCCGCCGGCACGGCTGCTCATCTGTTCCTGTGCGGTTTGGGTGACACTCCAGTCCCCCCCCACCCCTGCGCCCCTGTCCGATCTAATCTTGGGGCCAAACGGTTTCTGCAAGTGACACGGGACCAAACACGTGCAGTCCTGCAAACCTGGGAGGCCAGCGCAGACAGACATGCTGACTCCATCCTGGAGGTGACGGCCCTGGGCTGGCACCCTCTTTAGGAGCCTGACCACCAGCTTCTCCTGGGGCGGCTCCTGCAGCCTGCAGGTGTCCTGGGCCCTAGACACACTCAAGAGTCGCCAGTTCAAGCTCACAAGTTGCATTCCCCCTGCTAGGCAGACCCTCTGCCCTACCGTTCAAGGACCACCCTTGCACCCTCTGCTTCCAACATCGAGCAATTATCTCCTCCCCAGACTCTCCACCACACTCCTCCTCAGAATCAGGGGTTCCTCCCTCCGTGCCTGCTTTGAACTTCATAAACAAGAGCCGTAGTTTCTGCTAGGTTTCATGCTTGGTCGTTAGATTTTCACCTCTCCTGAGAGTTCAAGGGCAAGAATCAGGCCCCACCGAGTCTCTCACTGCCGGCACCTACAACAGCATGTTGTACTCGGGGAATTAGTTGTTTATCGAATATTTATTGATCGGACAGCTAATGCTCTCTTCAATCCAGATGACTCCACAAGTTTGGGTGTTGGGTTAGAATCTGTTCAGAACAACAGTGTCGGATGCTAAGATTAAAGTCTCCGAGGCAGCAGGTGTGCAGGTTACCGGCTCACCTCTACGGAACTTCAGGTCTAGCACACACCCACTCCCGTCTCCGTCAAGAACAAAAAAATTGTTAAAGTGCCTGCCCGTGTACGACTTTAACAGAGCATATCTGAAGTGCCTAGTTCAACAGTGACTTTTGCCACCACCCAGAAGGTTGAAGAACACAACAGGCAGTTCCTAAAGTAAAAATAATAATAGCATGTCACAAACGGAAGGTCACCTTGTGAGTTAAAACTGAAATACACTGTCTTAAAAAGAATCTGATCTTTTTTTAGAGCATTTTCTAAATAAGAATTTAATTAACAAAGTTTAAACGGCAGTAGAAATAGGGAAATGGTTACTCCCTTGTGTTCAGTTCACTTTAAAGCACTCATTTCCCAGTCGGAAATAAGAAAAGTGTAGGCAGGGCTGTTCCTATTACTTATTTTCACTAAACCTATAGACGGCATATTAAACTAAATACCTTAAAAACATTAAACCAATAGTTTGTCTGACTTCTAAATTCTCAAAAAAAAATAGAATACTAAAAAAATATTGTACAATATTTGTAAGGCACGTTAGACTTGGACCAATATAACTAACTCAATCACAATGGAAATAGAGGAGACGCCACTGTGGCGCAGTGGAAACAAATCTGACTAGTATCCACGAGGACAATGGTTCGATCCCTGGCCTCATTCAGTGGGTTGGGGATCCAGTGTTGCCATGACCTGTGGTGGAGGGACACACGTGGCTCGGACCCTGTGTTGCTCCAGCTGTGGTGTAGGCCGGCAGCTGCAGCTCCAATTTGACCCCTAGCCTGGGAATCCCCATATACCGCAGGGGCAGCTCTAAAAAGACAAAAAAAAAAAAAAAATGGAAATGGGAAAGCACTAACAAAGGAGAAATTGATGTCAGAGGGAACTATTTACAAACTTAGCTGGGTATTTTACAATAAGTTCCTTTCAATACCGTATTTATATTTGTTTCAGTTTGCTTATGATAGAGATCGTGCCAGTAAAAACCAAAAACCACCGATGCTGGTACAAAATAAGTTAACACTGCAAACACTACACTCTTGAGTATAATATTTGAGTTCTAATATTAATCCGTCACTTGCCTACTTTCCAAACTACTACTAAAAGGTACTCTTATTCCTCCATTCCTCTAAATCAGAATATAATATGGTATCCGGGTTCCACGCTTATTCATAAACAAACTGCATTTTGTCAAGTTTGAGAGCATTTCTCAAGGTCCTAGACTTTCAAACATCTGATTTTGAAACTGAAAAGCAAAGAACACTCTTTTTCCCACGTTACACCTCAAGTCAAATGAAACTAAACTAAAATGAACTGGGGGGGGAATTAAGTGCTTCTTTTATAATTACAAATTCAAAAAAAGTTTTCACCCTTTAAATGCAAAGTCTATATTTCAAACAGCCAGCCCTGCCTCTGTAAAGAATTATATTAGAAAACCATATTTTATCCATCTTTATCATTAAATTCTGATAGTTCCCTTTAAGAAAGATAATATTATATATAATTAAAACAGCAATGAGATACCTTTTTCACCCAACACAGTGACTAAAAATTAAAATCCAACGACATCAAACTGTTCTGTTAGACTACGGACTGGTAAATTCTCTGGACCAGCATTTATTAGGATACATCGAAGATATTTATTGTCGCATCGTAAGAGGGAAAAACTGCAAACACTCTAAGTGCTGGCAATAAAATGGCTGGACAACTATGCAATATCTGGACTACGGAAAACCATGCACGATTAAAAGCAGTACAGTGGATCTTATCTGTGCAAAATAGACATCTAAGGCCTGTCGTTACATGAAAAAAACAAAGTTGGAAAACATTCTGCAGAGTACTCCTCCACGTCCAAAAATACATACAAAACAAGCCCCAAACTGTAAGTAATAGTAAGAGCTACGCCAAATGAAGACAGTGCTGAGTTTCCAGATGGAGACCAGATAGTGTCCAGGGGAACATCAGCGTGCCCGAAGCGTACAGTCACTGAGCTGATTAAAATGAACACAAGGTAGGAGTTCCCGTTGTGGCTCAGCAGTTAATGAATCTGACAAAGAACCATAAGATTGCGGGTTCGATCCCTGGCCTTGCTCAGTGGGTTAAGGATCCGGCGTTGCCGTGAGCTGTGGTGTAGGTTGCAGACGCGGCTCGGATCCCGCATTGCTGTGGCTGTGGCGAAGGCCGGCGGCTACAGCTCCTGTTAGACCCCTAGCCTGGGAACCTCCAAGTGCCGCGGGTGCGGCCCTAGATAAGGCAAAAAGACATAAATAAATAAATAAATAAATAAATAAATAAAATAACTTTTCGACCAGGTTTCAAAATAAATTCCAGATGAACTGCACTTAATTAGGGAAAAAGAAAAAAAAATCCTGAAGAATAACATTTTATCTGATTTCACAGTAAGAGTAAGCAATGTTTTTAAAAACAAAAAATACATTAAAACATTACTGCTTATCATTTCTAAGTAGTAAATAGAAACAACATTTCTCCTTTACACATTTCATACTTTTCAAATTATCTGAAGGATGCTTACTGCCCTTATAATAAGAAGAAAGTTACCTTTCATCTAAAAATATAATAAATTATATGAAAACTCTAATTGGTGCTACAAATGTGTGTGTTTACAAGTTTCGTACATGATTAGACTTGTTTGACCCTAGGGCTAGAAAAAATAGTACACAAAACTTCAGGACAGAGGTCAAAAAACAGGAATACACACAAGTTACTAAATTTAGCTAATTTTTCAAAATGATTTATCAATTTTGAAACAGTCACCCAAAGAAGCAGGCCTTGTCTCAGCCATGCAAACCATGTACAACATTATTAATTATGCAAACCATGTACCACGTACTAATTATTAAAAAGAAAGGGTTCTTTGAGCTATAGTGTCATCTTCCTTAAAAAGTCTTTTCTTGGAGTTCCTGTTGTGGCGCAGCAGAAACGAATCCAACTAGTATCCATGAGTATGCGGGTTCGATCCCTGGCCTTGCTCAGTGGGTTAAGGATCCAGCATTGCCGTGAGCTGTGGTATAGGTCACGGACGCAGCTCAGATCCCACGCTGTTGTGGCTGTGGTGTAAGCCAGCAGCTGGGAACCTCCATATGCCACAGGGGCGGCCCTCGAAAGCTAAAAAAAAAAAAGAAGAGTCTTTTCTTGCCATTGCTACCAGTTTGGGTTTTTGTTTTTTTGAGCAATATTCTAGGTACCTGGGTTCATTAAGCCCTTGATATCCCAACCTCTATTTCTCTAAGACATTTTATGTTGATGAGATGACTGAGAATTTATATTTGGAGAAAATACATTTTAAAAGAAGCAGACAGTATATTTATTCACAGCTCAAATTAGTGATGCAATTATTCACTGACTAGACATGTACTAAGCATCTGTTCTAACTGGGGCAAGGACTAGGCCTGAACACAACAATAAAAGCAAGAGTGCTCACAACCTACTGAAGTTCCTGTGTGGCGCAGCGTGTTAAGGATCTGGAGATGCAACAGCTGTGGCGCAGGTCACAAATGGGGCACAGGTTCAGTGCCTGACCTAAGAACTTCCACGTGCCTCGGGTGCAGCCAAAAAAGGAAAAAAAAGACAAGTAAAGTGCCTCCACAAAGGGCTCATAGGTATAAGGACAGCGTGGGGCCCGGGTGGGGGGGGGGACACTGAAGGACAAGGACCAGCACAAAGGAGATCCATTCTGATCAGAGTACTAAAAGATTAAAAGAGGAGTTCCCACCATGGCTCAGAGGAATCTGACTAGCATCCATGAGGATGCAGATTCGATCCCTGGCCTCGCTCAGTGGGTTAAGGATCCGGCGTTGCCGTGAGCTGTGGTGTAGGTCGCAGACGCGGCTCGGATCCCGCGTGGCTGTGGCTGCGGCGAAGGCCGGCGGCTACAGCTCCAATTAGACCCCCAGCCTGGGAACCTCCATATGCTGTGGGGGTGGCCCGGAAAGGAAAGGAAAGGAAAGGAGAGAAGAGATTAAAAGATAAGCAGAATGAAATCTTAAGGCAGTGATAAAGCTACACCTTCCAGGAACATAAACATAATACCAATGTCTTCTACAGGTCAGGAGTCAAACTACTTGTAAATGTTAAAAAAAAAAAAGAAAGACAAAAACCAAAAATAAACAAAGAAGTTGCCATCATGCCTCAATGTTTAACAAACCGGACTAGTATCCATGAGGATTCGGGTTCAATTCCTGGCCCTGATCAGTGGGCTAAGGATCTGGTGATGCCATGGGCTGTGGTATAGGTCGCAGATGCAGCTAGGCTGGCAGCTGTAGCTCCAATTTGACCCCTAACCAGGGAACCTCCATACGCCATTGGGTGTGGTCCTAAAAAAAAATAAGACAAAAAATCAAACTATCTGTAAATGTTATTAACTCCGTTCCTAGGAATGCATGACTTAACTCCATTAAAAAGCCACTTGTCACACCTCTGTACGGGGAGCCTACAAGCCATATTCCCTCAAACAACTGTACTGCAAACATCAAAACTGTTAGCCCATAACAAAGGAACAGTAAACAAACAGCAACTGAATAAAGCTCAAGCCTTGAACCGCCTGCTGGGAAGAGAACAGCCTCCTTTTCCGGTCACATGCTCATCCTGACCTGAACCTGGCAGACTGGTGGCAGACTGTCCCCAGACACCCAGCACAGCTGCACGGTGGGAGGCTGCCTGGCAGGGCCGGGCGCCCAGTGGGTGCTGCCCTGCCGAAGATGGGCCTGGACCCGGAGAGCTTGCCAACGTGCCTCATGGGAAGCATTCCGGGACGAGGCCTGGCGCAGCCCCCCAGGCCAGGAGCCCAGCAGCACCTCCTTCTGCTCGGACCTCCGACCCAGAGCTGACCCGCAAGCATCCTTCCGTGCCTGCTCCCAGCCATACGGGAATTTTCTCAGTCCAGTAACTACGCAGCCTCTCGCCTGGCCACGGGCGCCCCGGCAACCACAAATGCCAAGTCCTGGGGGATCGTATTTATTTACTGGGGAGAGCACGGGTCTCTCAGGCCGTAACCAAGGACTGCCAAAACAGCACCTCCTTTGCAGTGTACAAAGGGTAACATCAAAGCACGGTCCTGCACACTGCACAGCAAAATAATCCCCCAAGGCTTTAAGCACCGCCTCACAACAGTCAGGGAAGGGGGAACTGTGAAAAGCTAAGGGCAGTCGGAGCTCCTGTCGTGGCGCAGCAGAAGTGAATCTGACTAGCATCCACGAGGATGTGGGTTCGATCCCCAGCCTCACCCAGTGGGTTAAGGATCCCAGCGTTGCAGTGAGCTGTGGTGTAGGTCTCAGACATGGCTCAGATCTGGATGCTGTTGTGGCTGTGGTGTAGGCCGGCAGCTGCAGCTCTGATTCAAACCCTGGCCTGGGAGCTTCCAACTTCCGCAGGAGCGGCCCTAAAAAGAAGGAAAGAAAAAAAGAAAGAAACACGCCATGAAATTATTACTTAATATCATTTAAGGTAGAAAACTAAAAACACCCATGCTGCTTCAGTGTATTTCAGTATTTAAGGATCTCCACAGCTACATAAGACACTAAACTACATTCATTCTCTTATAGTGGCCCCCCAAAAAAAAGATCCAATAGACTACAAAAGGATATCAGCAATTTGGTGGTAGAAAGTCAAGCAAACATAAAAAGAATATGTCAAAAATAAAGGTAAGTTCAAGAGGACCCTAGTCTATGAGATTTAGCTACATGTTGAAATTGGCATTGCATGTAATGTCCATTATTCTTGATATATTTTGATGGATAGTATTTCTGTTCTGAGCATTTGCATTCTGTTCTCAACTTTGGATTTGTAACCACCAAATAGCTTTTCTTCTAAGTTAAAAAAACGAATAAATAAAGGTAAGTTTATTCTAACTATGGGATTACAGGAGTGAAATCTAATAATTCTTCAAATTGGTACAGGGCTATAATTAATATAAATTCATTATTCCTAGTTACTGCAAAAATATCAAACTATCATGCTGGTAAATAATATTCTTAGAAAAATACGGGATTCACAACCATTTTGCTATATAAAAATTCAAAAACAAAAATGTATACACCTCAATAAGAACATATTTGCTTTGGCCATAAATGGACATTCGTCTACTTAAGTTAGCAAAGTATTATGGCACTTTGATATCTGAGGGTAGTGACTTTCCTTCACGGGGCAGCCATCATCAGAGAACCTAGGAACCAGAAGTTCTAGGTATAGGAATAAAATCCCCCAAGTCGCCTTATAGAAATAAAAATTCATTTAATTTTTAAGGCCTTCCCAAAAAGGGGTGGGGAAGGGTTAATTTCAATTTCACAAGGAATATACAGGCAAACACACACAAAAAATACACTAAAATATCATCCACCAAAAATGTCAACAACAGTGATTATCCCTACGTAGCAGGAAGACCAAAGAGTCTTATTCACTTCATTCTCGTTATGTGGCTGCTGCACAAGGAACCAACGATGTGTTAGTTTTGTAGGGGGAAGGGAGCCTGAAAGAGGACTGATTGGCCCACCAAGGTATTCTACAGCCATCCTTATGTTTTATCACCTCCTTACACTATACCTTCCCGCATCTGTCCCCATCACATCCTCTCACAGCACCCACGGAACTTGTCCATTCAAGGGCAGCCAGGGGATAAACAGCTATTTAACGTGGGTCTCCCACTGGAACACAAGATTAATGATGGTTAAGATCATGTCTCCATTGATCAGAAATGAATCTCTAGAACCTGGCACGGCACCTCGACACAGGAGGCAGACGAGTAACTTCAGATAAATGAACAAACTGATCCAAATCCCTCAGGAGGTAACTCAAGTTCAAGCTTTCCTCTGCTTCCACTAAAAAACCAGTAAGTGACCACTGTCCTCTGTGTTTGAAAACACGTCTGAATCACCTCATCAGTCTTCTTCCATTTTAATCAATTCCAGTTCCCTAAAATTTTCTCCAAATGTGGCTTATTCTGAATCTAGTTTCACCACAATGGTTCAGCTGTGAATTTTAGGATTAAGTCAGATATTCCAATTCTTACTAGTCATCCTAATTAGAGGAATGGGCATGATTTTATATAAAATTTGAGTGAATTCAATCAAATGTTTACAGCACCTTCCGTACAGAAACATCCTGACCACCAAGAATATGAAATTTCAAGCTGCTAAGACATTCATTCTCTCCGTTCACCCCATCACTAGCATAATATCTGAACCCACAGTATTACTGCATTTTTCAGATTTTATGTCATAACGATGACCATTATTTTAAAAGACGATATGAAAACATTTGTGTAGTCACTTTCTAACCTCGCAGAATCAACTTAAACGTTTTCTGAAAAGCCAAGTAAATACAGTTAAAATCCAAATCTTCGAACAGGGTCATTGAACAACTTGCCTGAATTCTCCGTATGCTGACTAGAATGACAAGACTACCAGCGCAGTTTATATACCACCTCCAAACCTGAGCACTTTGATACGGCCTCACTACTGCCTCTACCCTGAAAAAAAAAAAAGCATGATGATCTAATGTCTACCCGGCAGGGGAAAAAAAACGATGCAATAAGGTATCTAATTCCCCAGCGCTCTGACTCTCCAACCATACACACGCCTGTACCGCTGTCAGACCCGAACACGCCCCCGCTTCTCAGAGCTGATTTCTCTGCACATGCTGCAGCCCCTCCAGAATCTGGGTGCTCCAGGCGGACTCTGAGCTGGTTTAGCCACTTCCTCACCACCACCTGCTCCTTATCGGCAAGATTCAGAAAACAGTGATTTCTCATAGCAAATGTTTCCTTTCAATTAAACCCTGAACAGACGGTCAAAATGGAGAATTGTCTCATTGATCGATGAACAGACTTAGCCTAATGAGACTAAAAAAAAAAAAGAGAAATTTCAGCTTTCAAGTATGTGACCAAGGATGAAAAATGTGTTTCTGTAGGTTTATGTGTCTGCACACGTGCACCAATGATCAAACGGTGTATGTCTCTAGAAGGTAAAATATAAAGACAGGGTGATCCAGGTTAGACATGAAGAATCTTCATGAAGACTAAGAAACAAAAAGAGGTTATGGAAAGTTCATCTCAGAAGCCAAAGATAAAGATAAAACTGTGGACCACCTGCCTTTTTTTTTCCCCCATTACTTAATGAATTTTATTACAATTATAGGTGTACAAAAAATAATCACAACTCAATTTTTATAGCATTTCCATCCCAAACCCTCAGTGGATCCCCCCATCCCCCCAACTTGTCTCATTTGGAAACCAAAGGTTTTCCAAAGTCTGTGAGTCAGTATCTGCTCTGCAAAGAAGTTCACTGTGTCCTTTTTTTAGTTTCCACGTGTAAGTGGTAGCAGTTGATGTTGGTGTCTTATTGTCTGACTGGTTTCACTTCGCATGATAATTTCTATGGACCACCTGCTCTGAGTGGTTTAAACATGGTCTGCCCAGTAGGAGGGGGACTGGGTTCAACAGAATTAACTTCTACTTTCAAATTTTGTAATGACTAACGAGTAACCCGCTCTAATCATTTTCAGTAATTCTTTAGTCTCCAACACAGAATATACTCTATTTTTTTAACTCCTCCATGAGACACTGAATACTCTACTTTATACACTAGGTATAGTGCACAAAAACTCAGCGTTTAAAACCCTTTGGTCATCAAGAGTTCCCTCGGTTTTTGAGAGGAAGTTTTACTTCCACAGATTTAATGCAGAGAAAGAGAAACAACTGAACTGCCCACTGGAATCACCTGTGGCTCAGGTGGCTGCAAAGGTCGGGGTTCGATCCCCAGCCCCGCACAGTGGGTTAAGGATCTGGTGCTGCCACAGGTGTGGCAAAGCTCGCAACTAAGGCGGGAACTTCCATACGCTGCGGGTGAGGCTGTAAAAAATAAAAATCAGATCTAAAAGAGATTATTGGTACCTCAATATTCTAAAACTAGAGAGTAAAAGTTATTTATGCATTCTGCAACAGGTAGGGCCTTTAAAAAGCTGACAGTAAAGTATCTAGCAAAATATGATTTCTGTAGTAAATTCATTGAAAAGTACTATAAATTACTACTAAGCTGAGTGAAATCTGTAACTTGTGCTATTTTTTAAAACAACCACAGACATACTATTTACAGCTATGTTTCTTAATTCACATCAGAATAAATGTTTACATTATTTCACTAATTATTTGTTATCTTCTACTCAATTCAAAAGCCTGAGTCTCACCTGAGGACAGTTCTACATCATTCAAGAATGAACTAAAGATGGTGACCCAATAAAGTTACGGCAGTCCAACCAAGTGTCCAGAAGGACAGTTCAAGCTGAGAGGGCTCCTGTGGGAAGGGATGAGAAGAGCTTTTCCCTTTTTATCTCCAATTATTCTGATGACACTAATGATCTATAGAAGGGAAAATAAACAGCACGCTCAGTGAAGATGGTAGAGCCCAGAGTCATATCTAAAATATTTCTGGGAGTTCCCATCGTGGCTCAGTGCTTAACAAATCTGACTAGGAACCATGGGGTTGCAGGTTCAATCCCTGGCATCGCTCAGCGGGTTAAGGATCCGGCATTGCCGTGAGCTGTGGTGTAGGTTGCAGACGCGGCTCAGATCTGTGGCTGCAGTGTAGGCCGGTGGCTACAGCTCCAATTAGACCCCTAGCCTGGGAACCTCCATATGCCGCAGGTACAGCCCTAGAAAAGATTAAAATAAAATAAAATAAAAATTTCTGTACTGTTTTAATACACACTGAGTTTTCCAGAAATAAAATACCACATAAATTGAGAGAAGACTTTTATTTAGATCCTGACCAAAAGACGTTTACCATTTTGGAGAAAATCACGTTACGGAGCAATGCTGATCACGGCACTTGCGTCATCAATACAGTACCTACATGCTAGTCCAATCTGCAGCGGCTGCATTCATGGCTATTCTACGGAGGGATAGCCCAACTGATTACTCTGTTCTGCTTTATGGTCTAGGAGCCTCCACGTGTTGAAATAGGTATATTAACATGTAATTGATCTTACTTTAAATTTAACTTATATTTATGATATAAATATTATATAATTTATGGATATAAATTATCAATATATTTAATGGTGATAAATATATAAATTAATGATTACTTTCTTTCATGTTAGGTCACTACAGTAATTTTTAATCATATATGTGTAGACACACGTACACATGTACACACACGTGCGTGTAGTTTAATTTCAGTGTTGTAAACGGGGTATTACAAAACTGCTGCTTTGAAAAAGGGGACCCCAAATCTGACAGAAGAGAGAGTCACTGGTGTAAGCAAAAGAGAATGGGACTGAGGCCAGAGTACCCCATCAGTGGCGGGACTGAAAAGGTGCAGGCAACGAAAAACCAAATAGGAAAACGCTGGAGACCTGGGAAAGTGCCTGGCCACAAAAGAGGAGTTCAAGAGAGGTTAGCTGGTCCATAGCTGGGCCACGGCTGAAGAGGCTGGAAAGAACTGTGATCTAAATGAGGCCACTGGCTCTGTTAATGAGGAGGTGACAGCGTGGTCTCTGTTGAGTATTTAGCGGCAGAACACAGATTACAATAAAACTGGGTTCACAGCCTCATTAACAAAGTACTGGGTACAGGAAATAAATATTTTACCCAGGGCTACGTGAAAGCATGTTTTCCAAACAATAGCTTGTTTGCTTTTCGACCATAACAATTTTTCAACAAACTCTAAATTGGTTATTTTCAGAGAATGTATTTCAGTCACATAAAACACTGACTTTAACATTCAAACAGAACATTAACATTTACCTAAGAAATTGTGTGACACAAAAAGGATTCACTGTTGTGCTATAATGAACCTCAATCTACTGCTTAAAAGAACATTCTTCTTAGTTTACATAAGCCTACTAAAGTACATTTTAGCACAAATCCAGCAAACAACATTTATGAAGAAAAAGAAGCCTATTACCCAATCCCTTTTTATTAATAGTATCAAGCACATTAAGATTGAATTTAGGCACATTTATATGAAATGTGTATTTAGCCACATCTATGTTTCTGCAAAGGTAACGCGTAAGACATCCACACTTCTCAGTACAATCTAGAAAACAATCATTTGCTTTACAGAAAGAGTCCTCCCTTTACAAAAGAAGTCACTATCAGGATCCTTTAAACAAGAAGCTTTCCAAGGACAGTAAAAAAAAAATTAAATTTAGTTATTTAATTTACACAAAACTTTACAGCAATGCATTTGTTTAAAGCAAATTCATGAAGTAGGGAAGGAAGAGCTGTTCAAGGGGTTAAAATCACATTCGGGACGGTTCAGACTTTACACGTCCCGTAAGGTGCCCACCGCCCCTGCCCCAATCAGTCTCAGGAGAGCCTGGAACCTGTGAGGAACAGGAGTCTGACCTTGAGGACAACAGGGGGCGTCACAGGGGACCTATCTGCCTTGGACTTGACATCACGCAACTGCCGCACGAGTGTCAGGATGTTACCGTCCCTTGCTCAGAGAGAGAAAGAACAGACTGATCCTGAAGGGCTTTTCAAAGCTTTGAGTCATTAAAAGAACACATAGAGAAAGGTAACCAGGAGTTCCCGTCGTGGCTCAGTGGAAATGAATCCAACTAGGAACCCCCATAAGGTTGCAGGTTCGATCCCTGGCCTCGCTCAGTGGGTAAGGATCCGGCGTTGCCGTGAGCTGTGGTGTAGGTCGCAGACGCGGCTCGGATCCCACGTGGCTGTGGCTGTGGCGAAGGCCGGCGGCTACAGCTCCTGTTAGACCCCTAGCCTGGGAACCTCCACATGCCGCGAGTGCGGCACTAAAACAACAAAAGGCAAAAAAAAAATGAAAAAGGTAACCAATAATTGTAAGTGGGGCAAAGGCCCCCTGAATACGTCTCTCAGCCCTGCCCCTCACTACCGGTGTCATCCTAACAGCTCCTCAGACCTCAGTGGTCCCAGCTGCAAGAGGGGAGAGGAGCTGCCTCAGGGGGACAGCATTAGCATGAAATAGGGAGATTGCTGCAAAACACCTAGCGGGGGTGTATCACTGGCCCTCAAGAATCATTAGAATTGGGAGTTCCCACTGTGGCTCAGCAGGTGAAGAACCTGACACAGTCTTCGTGAGGGTGCAGATTCGATCCCTGGCCTTGCTCAATGGGTTAAGGAGCCGGCGTTGCTCTGGCTGCTGTGTAGGCCGGCGGCTGCAACTCCATTTCTTTCTTTCTTTTTTTTTAAACTTTTACTTTATTTATTTATTTATTGCCTTTTTAGGGCCACACCTGCGGCATGTGGAGGTTCCCAGGCTGGGGGTCTAACAGGAGCTGTAGCCGCCGGCCTTCACCACAGCAACGCGGGATCCGAGCCGCGTCTGCAACCTTCACCACAGCTCACGGCAACGCCGGATCCTTAACCCACTGAGCAAGGCCAGGGATCGAACCCGCAACCTCATGGTTCCTAGTTGGATTCATTACCTCTGAGCCACGACGGAAACTCCCTGCGATTCCAATTCAACCCTTAGCCTGGCAACTTCCATATATCACAGGGGTGGCCATAAAAAGAAAAAAAAAAGCATCATTAGAATTGTGCTGTCTTGGGGTCATTTTGGATCCCTCAGTCACGTAGCCCATCACCGTAATACACTGCCACCTCTCGTTGTTCAATCACGCTGATGTACTCGGATGGCTGCCCATCATGAAAATAATCTGTGTCAACACTGATGCCAAACGGTAGGATGGGAGAGAACAGGACCAAAGTGCGTGAGATTCTGGACCAGTTCCAGAAGCACACTTTTAATAAACAGGAGACCACTTCGGGACACACTAACATGCTTTCATCTTCAGGCTATCTCCATTTTTGCTAATAACTCATTAAAATCACCAAATGAAACAACCGCTTTATAAATTCCTAATTTAGGTTGCATGCCCCCTCCTCACAAAAAAAAAAAAAAAAGCATATCAGCAGAATCTATCTATAAAATACAAAATTCTGGCCAAAAATTTTTTTTCTGGCTTCTACACCATCTCGGGTGAATCTGGTTCTATGTTCAAACTCAGTCACTCCTCTTCCTCCTCTCCTGCTCCCACAAAACCTAAGAGAAAATCTTTCTCAAACTCATACTAAGCTCCTTATTAGCCAGTGAATACATGACCGACTACTTTCATACCTCACAGTCACCCGTTTTCTCCATCTTTTCAGTGGCCGCAAACAAGCCACAGTTCTGTCGGAAACCTGGAGCACAGAAAAGACAGAGGCCATGTGGCCCTTCTCAACTCCAGCTCAGTAACAATGGACCAGAAAAGCGGAGAAACTAACTCCCACCTTCAAGACACATACATAAGCATACTCTGTTCTTCTCTAAGTACCAGGAGGATAACAGACAGCAAATCATGCCCACAAACCAAAACACAGCTGTTTCAGCTAATTTTAGAAAAAAAATAACAAGGAACCAGAGAAAAGTTCACTCTGGCATAACTCAGTCTTCAAATCAAGGAAATTCAAAGAGCATAACAAGGAAAAACCAACAGCCTCAATTCTTTCCTGTGGGAGACTAATTCTTTCAGCGTCAAATCAAAATAAACAGTATGTTTTTAGAAGCTTCCATAAAAGTTTGAGATCCCTCCTTTAAAAAAAAAAAAAAGGAAGGCCCACATACAGGAAAAAAATCTAAATGCATGATTTCCAAGCTCAAGTGCTATTCTGTTCACCCCAAACCTGCTTCTTTTTTCCACCATACTCTTTCAAAGACAAGCTGAGAAACGTATTTGTTCAAAAAAATGAATTATAACCTTTATACAGAAGTATCCTTTATTTGTATGTTAAAGTCTCACAGCCAGGTGCTGGTTATTGATTAATTTGCTCTCTGTTTCTAGAAGCTGGGAACAATACTCCATCTAGCTGCTGCTTATCTAGTAAAACCTTGGACTCTTTTCCCTAGAACCCTCCAGAGAAGAAATAAAAACTATTCTAATTGTTTGGGGGCACTGATGCTCACACACAGGGAGCTTCACACCATCTCTTTAAGGAGAGAAACTTTTTTCTTTAATAATCCTCAGGAATCTATCTAAAATAAAGAGCACAGATTTAGACTTCTATATTGGAATTCAGATTAATTAGGTAAAACTGTCATTAGCAGAAGACAGCTGAATAAAAGCAAACTGTCCCCTTTCTTTCTTCCTTTTTTGCTGCACCTGTAGCATATGGAAGTTTCCAGGCTAGAGACAGTTCTGAGCCATTCTGTGGCAACACCGGATTCTTAACCCACGGCACCACAGTGGCAATTCCCAAACTGTGACACATTTATACAAAAATTTAGTATGCCTGTAGAAAGACTTGGGGAGGGAGTTCCTTTCATGGCGCAGCAGTAATGAACCTGACTAGGATCCACGAGGATGCAAGTTCAATCCCTTGTCTTGCTCAGTGGGTTAAGGATCTGGCATTGCCATGCGCTGTGGTGTAGGTTGCAGACGCGGCTCGGATCCCGCGTTGCTGTGGCTGTGGCGAAGGCCGGCGGCTACAGCTCCTGTTAGACCCCTAGCCTGGGAACCTCCATATGCTGCGGGTGCGGGCCTAGATAAGGCACAAAGACAAAAACAAACAAACAAACAAACAGGGCCTTACCTAAAGAAATCCAATTCCGAAAATTTAAAAAGGTCTTAAGAACTATATGATCATTATTTATATATATATATTACTGCTATTTGTATAGTTGTTTAAAAATTAAAGTGACGAGCTTACTTCCAAATGAAGCTGCTTAAGAAGCTGAAATACTACAATTAAAGTTAGGTGTGAAATTCAACACTGCATTGTGCTCTCAGGATAAATGCTATAAGCTCCGAATAAGCTTAAAAGAAAAAAAAATCAATGAAGATATTCTGGGAGTTCGCTTCGTGGCTCAGTGGTTAGCGAATCCGACTAAGAACCATGAGGTTGCGGGTTCTATCCCTGGCCTTGCTCAGTGGGTTAAGGATCCGGCGTTGCTGTGAGCTGTAGGTCGCAGACGCGGCTCGGATCCCGCGTTGCTGTGGCTGTGGTGAAGGCCGGTGGCTGCCGCTCCGATTAGACCCCTAGCCTGGGAACCTCCACATGCCTCGGGTGCAGCCCTAGAAAAGACCAAAAAAAAAAAAAAAAGAGAGATTCTGGTAACTGGTATTTTACCTCCTCCTACAATGTGCTGCCTGGTTAATCCAAGCAATGATTTCTGTCATAATTAACAACACCCGCCTAAAGCATAGGGTGAAGAAGAGGTTTAAACTAGTGGTTCTCAAATTCTGGTGCACAAATAAATCAACTGAGGAGCTTGTTAAAATGCTATCGCCCAGGAGTTCCCATTGCGGATCGGTGGAAACAAACCCAACTAGTATCCATGGGGAAGAAGCTCTGATCCCTAGCCTTGCCTTGCGGTTTAAAGATCATCCAGTGTTGCCATGAGCTGTGCCGTAGGTCTCAGAGGCTCAGATCCCTTGCTGCTGTGCCTGAGGCTCTGATTCGACCCCTAGAAATGGGAACCTCCATATGCTGCAAGTGCAGCCCTAAAAAAAAAAAAAAAAACACTGCCCAGGCCCCACCCACACCTCTCTTACGTGTTTTTACTAGTTCCCCAGCTAATTACGGTGCACGCCTAAATTTCAGAACTACTAAAAACTGGTCAACTTAAGATTTCACCCAAATCTCCAATGCACAGCATTCTTCCTTTCCAATGAACACTTCACATTTAGATATGCGGGGGGGAAAATCCCAATACAGTAACGATAATAATGCACACTTGGCACAACACTGAAAATCAACTATACTTGAATTGAAAGCTAAATTAATAATAAGGACAACAGGAGTTCCCGTCGTGACTCAGTGGTTAACGAATCCGACTAGGAACCGTGAGGTTGCGGGTTCGATCCCTGGCCTTGCTCAGTGGGTCAAGGATCCGGCGTTGCCGTGAGCTGTGGTGTAGGTTGCAGACGCGGCTCGGATCCCGCGTTGCTGTGGCGTTGGCCGGCGGCTACAGCTCCTGTTAGACCCCTAGCCTGGGAACCTCCACATGCCGCAGGTGTGGCCCTAAAATGACAAAAAGACAAAAAAAAAATAATAATGACAACTTACCCTAACTACGTGCCCGTGGGTGTGAGTGCTTTACCTGTACTAGTGCCTACTTCAGCCCTCACGAGACCCACCCTGCACAGCTGATGCTGCTGCCTCCGTTGTACGAATGAGAAAAACTGAAGCCCAGAGACACTGCGGAAATCGGACCCAGGTAATAAGCGGCCACACCAGGATCCCCTCATCTTGGCCTCTCCTCTTACTCTGGAGCTGGCCACGCAGGCACTGTGCACAAACGGGACTCTGGCACCCGGGGGCTGTAATAAAGAGGGGCTGGCAGTCAGGCAGGCAACACCCCCAATTCCCACCGCTCCCCCAATAAGCCTTCCTGACCCATCGGCACTCACTCCCCAGGACCTGCCACCTGCAAAGCGTGCCATCACACGGCGGATGTCACAGGTGTACGGGTACCCTCTCCACACGAGTATCTACCGCCACGTGCTAGGGGCTTCGAGGGACCCCAGTGCTGCTTCCACCAAGTACCGGGTGGGAGCAGGCGCAAGTTTAAGAGCTCTGGGCCTCTGCTTCCTGTTCTGTAATGTGAGAATCTTAAAACCAAGGGCCCTGAAGTGACATAGTGATGAAGTGACCTAACGTCCATTAAAGCACTTGCTTGACACAGCACGAGCTCAATGAACAACAGCTGCTATTAAAATCATACTTTTCCAACCCCTTCTCTTACGAAAGCCCACACATCAGCTCCAGGTCTCATTCATTTCTCTGTCTTGTTTCCTGAAACTGTGATTTAAAAAAAACAATAATAAAGGGAATGTGTTCTCTTTCCCGGGAGTAGACTGGTTACAGTGTCCTAAGAGTGGACTAGAGGGCAGGAGTAGATATTTTAAAGCAAATGAGACTTTCAGGAGCCCTGAAATTGTACCACTTAGACAACTATTTCTCAACTTTAGGGTCGGCCCTGTTAATCATATGCTAGAATGACAAGTCTATAATTAACTTAATTCAAAACAACAATAAAATGTCACTCGGTACAGGGACCTGGTCTTATCACTTGCTATGAGTACCTAGAACAGTGCCTGGCCCATGGCGGACGCTCAATATTTGTGAAATGAACCGAAGGCATAAAGGTACCAAGGCAGACACGTCTTAGCTCATTAGAGAGTCTTTACAAAAACAAGCATAAGCATCAGATCAATACCAATGTGCTAAGTAATAAAACCTATTTTCAAAATTCCCCCAGAACATTTTTCTCCTTTCAAAAATTAATTGTCGGCTTTTCTTTAAAAACTCTACAACTAGCAGAGTTAGTTTCCAACCTCAGGCCCATTCATCTGTTAAAAATGTTAGAGTGGTTCCGTAACAACGCATCATGCTCAAATTCTACCCCACATTTTAAAAAAAGAACATCTTCAAAATTTTTTTTTGTCTTTTTGCCTTATCTAGAGCCGCACCCGCGGCATATGGAGGTTCCCAGGCTAGGGGTCTAACAGGAGCTGAAGCCGCCGGCCTTCGCCACAGCCACAGCAACGCGGGATCCGAGCCGCGTCTGCATCCTACACCACAGCTCACGGCAACGCCGGATCCTTAACCCACTGAGCAAGGCCAGGGATCGAACCTGCAACCTCATGGTTCTTAGTCGGATTCGTTAAGCACTGAGCCACGATGGGAACTCCACAACATCTTCAAATTTTAAATGGATGTTTCTATTGATCCTTTTTCCCCCACCTGCACCGCTCTTCCTACTTCCTAGATCCAAAGATCTGCCTGAACAGGGAAGAACCAGTTCCCACCAACAGTCAGATTTCAAACACAGTGAACCCTTAGTGAGTATCGGTTGAAAAGGACGCTCGTCCACCTCAAACAGAAATTTTCAAATTCTGCTATATGCGACACTGTGCCTGTAAAGGTTCAGCACCAGGTTACTGTCAAATGAAAAATAACAAGTGAGGTCACCTAGGAAAAAGATGCCTGTGGTTTTGCCAGGAACCCCGCCTGCTCTGTGCACATTACCCAGCAGGTGTGTGAATAGCACCCAAGGAATGTGCTTCAGCCTCTTGGTTTCACTGGAGACACGTTTCTGAATAGAAAAGGACTTCCTCTCTCTCCAACACCAGTAAGATTTCCAAAGATGTCACAATGTCAGATCCGGTTTTATTTCCCCTGCTTCTGCACTCACGGAGGGGCGGGGATCTTTGAGGGGAGTTGTGCTCATTTCTCAAATCACTATGTCATTCTTACACTATTCAATAAGAAAAAAAGCTTTTTTTTTTTTGAAAATCATAGATAGGAAGATATTCTAATACTTATATTTCAAGATTATTAACAGCAGGCTATATTTGTCAAAAGAAAGCATAACCGTTTTAAACGCAGAACAAGATGGTTCCTCTGAACATTATACATAAAGCCTTGAAAATGGAATTAAACCCATTTAATTTAGTAGTTCTTGATTATCAACAGACACAGACACACAGGCAGGTGTGCTACAGATCATCCATTAATAATTCACACTGCCCTTGGATGATGGTCTTGTATTTACAGTTGAATACGAGTATCCTTCAGATGCAAAATTCCTTAATAGTTCCAAGCAAATAATGAAACACCTCTAACAGGAGTCACTCAACTCAGCCTTCCTACCATTTTTCTGCTCGGTTACCCAACCACATTCAAATGCTGAAGTGACTCCTAGTTTATTACCAAAGATGGACTTTGTGTGCTCATTTTCATTCTTTATGTTTATTACAGCTCAGGGGACATTTCTGAAATAAACACAGACTAAAAAAAAAAGCAAGAAAAAAAACTGTCCTGAAAGTACAGGTCACAACTTAATCGTAATCTGAAAATCATTTCCCCCTTAATTCTACAGAGTTAATTGTGTAATAGTTAAAAGACAGCTACTGCAGTGATGGGTAATAAGCTATCTCTTTTTCTTTGGCCACGCCGAGGGCATGCAGAAGTTTCTAGGCCAGAGATCAAACCCACAGTGACAACACCGGATCCTTAACCAGCTGAGCCACGAGGGAACTCCAAATCTATCTCATTTTTAAATTCTAGCTTAACCGGAAATACAACACTATTCACTTTAGCTACAATGAAAACCGGTGTTACCTTACAGCCTAATTCTACTTCCTGTAACCCATCCAAACAAAAAGTGCACAATATGTGTAGGAGGCTGGAATTTACCCCAGAAATGATAAAACAACATCCTATCACTGTCCAGGGCTGTCCACTCACGAATGAAGAAACAGATGCAGAACTCAAAAGCAGTTCCAGGAGTTCCCTTTGTGAAGCAGCGGAAACGTATCCGACTAGGAACCATGAAGTTGCGGGTTTAATCCCTGGCCTCGCTCAGTGAGTTAAGGATCTAGCGTTGCTGTGAGCTGTGGTGTAGGTTGCAGACTGGGCTCAGATCCCGCGTGGCTGTGGCTGTGGCTGTGGTGTAGGCCGGCAGCTGTAGCTCAGATTCCACCCCTAGCCTGGGAACCTCCATATGCCCTGTGCAGCCTTTTAAAAAAAAAAAAAAAATCAGGTCCAGAGCCCCGCTCCTAGCGTCCCTCAGCCTCAGGCCTGTGACTCTTCAAACCTGCAGGTACATTCTTTCACCCAACACCAGTTCTGCAGGTTTACCGGATCAGTCCACCAAGTGAACTGAGATCAAGGCAACCCACTCCTCTGGAAAGGACTGGGGTTTCATGGTCAGGAGACTGGGGTGTGACTCCAGGCACTCATCTAAAAGCTACATGGCCTTGGGCAAATATTTAATTCTCTGAGCCTAAATTTCCTCATGTGTAAAAAGGACAAGACCACCAATCTTGAAACTTATTTTGTAGATCAAGTTCCTCAGTGTTCTGATCATGGCGGATGCCTGATAAATGGGTGCCAAGCTTACCCTCCTAAAGGGCCAGTCACAAATTATTACCAAGTATCTCATCATAAGGATCACAAACGTATGAGATTTATTACAGCTGTAGTGCTTTTTTCGATCTTTTACCTCAAATCTTTTAATATATAAAAATAGAAAATTCAGAGGTTAGACATCTTTATAAAACTGACATTTTGCATACTAGAGATGGGGCTTTAATTATCAAGACCGTGAAAATTAGTTAATTTTTTAAAATGTTTGGGGTGTCTACATTTATCCAAATCTCCCAGAGTCAACTGTTTTCTGTATTTTCTTAAGAAAGTTGTATTTTAGAACCCAGAGACAGACGGGTTATCTAAACAATGGGCTACACGATACACCACAGTCTCCAGGCAAAGTCACAACAGGATGAGAAAAGAGCCTTCAGCTTCTCTCAGATTTCCTGGCCACTGTTATTTTAAAACTTGATCACACAAACATAAACAGGAAAAAAATCCATTTCAGATGAGCCGCACGGGTTACAGCTTATGATGTTTTTAAGACCTTGCATTAATTTACATTAAGTATTGCAATGGCTTATTACAGTTTTTTTGTACATGTTTTCAGGCACCAATGAAGATTATGATATATAGTTTTATATTATATATATATTTAGTTTTAAGTATAATCTTTTCTTAAAGTCATCACTTCCACCATTCCCTTTCAAAATTAGTTTTTGAAAATTACAATCTAACTTTAAAAGCCCATAATAAATAGCATGTCACAGAGAACATACAAATGCACTGAGGAAATGTGAATAAGAATAAAATGACTTTTGTTACCACTAGGCAAGTAATTCTGCACAACTGAAAATACTCAAAATGAGCTGGATATTTAAAAAGTCAATGAGTTATTTTACAAGGTTGCTTTATTTCAAGCTCTGGCTATAGACCAATTTGTGGTGCTTCTAAAGTTAATAATAAAAGACACAAAGGTAATTTTTTTCACTAAACAATTTCCAATGGAAAACCGCAACCCAAGACATCTAGGAAGTTTAGTTAATTTGTACAGAAATGTCGTTTTGCTGCCAACCTTTGTACCATGACCACTGCCAGCTCAAGTTCAAGATTCACATTTTACGGTGTGAAGAGCGTTCAGCTAAATCTTAAGAATACTAATTATAAAAACTCTCAAACCTTGACGATGTTTAGCTATAAAATCGCATTTACACCAATAGAACACAACAGAAACTTCTATTTACCATGTACAGCAGCCCATTAAATTGGGTCAGTGTTCCTAGCTCCTTAAGTCCCCTGATTAGGATTTAAGCATTCCTCCACCACAAATTTTATGCCAGATACAATGTAACATGTTTTCTGCAACCATATGGAAATATTTCTGACATGGATGTTCTAGTCATAACCTAGCAAATTATTTCCTATTTGCACTCCCGGCGTTTGAGCATTTTAAACGTTTTAAAGAGTTTTGGAAATTTTAAAGAGTTGCGGAAAAACAAGTATAAAAAGCTCGTTCGGTAGCAGATACATAAATGAACACAGCCCAAGTACTGGACCAACTAAAGAGTAAAAATACAGCTTTAGATAGTCCCATCCTGGGCTCCTACGAGCTCAGACTGTTGGTGATAGCAGCTGATCCTCACATCCCAAAACAAACAGCACCATTCGGGCACCAAGTTGTAAGCTGGTTTACAAAAGAGAAAACCATCACTGAGTGTCCAGGTCAGCGCTGGACACCCGAGTGCTCTGATTCCACCTGGGAGCCAGAGCAGATACACAAAGGTATCTTGGTGATGACAAACCCATGAAAGGCGACTCTTATTGTCCTGTGGAAATGAAAACCAACCCTGCGCCACCGTGATCCGCTGCCGCCCGGGCCCACTCATCACCTGCTTCACCCACCGGCGGCTTCAGGAGCTGAGACAAGCCGTCTGCTCCTGGGAGGCGGCAGGGGGGCCAGAAACAAGGCCGGGCTCGGGAGAGCGAGGCTCGGCGGAGCGAGGTTTGGGGAAGCGAGGCTCGGAGCCGACGCCCCGCCGCGGGCGCCCGGGGACACTCACCTGTGCGGACAGGGCAGGTGCGCGGCGGCGGGACTACCTGTCGCCAGCGAGGCTGGGGGCGGGTGAGGGCGACGAGGGTGAGGGGAGCGCGCGGCGACGAGGACCGGCACAGGGACGGGGCGGCGGCGACAGCGCCAGGTCTCCGGCTCGCTTCCTGCTCCGACCGATCCCGGGTCGGTCTCCGCCCGCTGGCCGGCGCCCAGCCAAGTCCCCGGCCCCGCCGCGCGCACGTCACGGCTACAGACGTGCCCAAGGGGGCGGGGGCGCGGGCGGGCGCGGCGCAGGCGCGGGTCATGGGCGCTCCGGGAGGGGGCGCTAGGCGCCGGGGCGGCGCGGCCTGCGCGCGCGCGCGCGCGCGGCGCGGAGACTCTGGGTCGGGTGAGCGCGCGGGGGCGCGCGCGCCTGGATCCGGGTGGGCGCGCGCGGGGGCGCGCGGCGACGCGCGGAGGGGCCGTCCGGACCTGGCAGCCAGTCTTCTCTCCCGCGCGTGAGAACCTCCTCCTGCTTCGCGGCGATTATTGTTCCCAGCGTCTGTCGAGCACCTTTCTGAACTGGGTGCGCGGTCCGCGCCATCCGGCCACAGCAGGAATCAGTTCAGGGAGGGAGAAAGTTGCTCCGAGAGGGGGACCCCGAGTGATGACTGGGGCGACCGGGAGCCAGGCAGCGCTGTTCCTGCCGGAGGGAGCGCGGCGGACTCGGCTCCAGTCCGGTTGGCGGGGGCTGGGCTGCCCTAGGTTGGTAGTGACCTTCCTGTGTCACAATCTTGCCCTTCTACTTTGGGGAGCGGCGGGGGGCGGTCTGCGATGGAAATTTCGTATTTCTTTCCCACCCCGCCCCCCGCCGCCGCTGCAGTATTTACTTAGTAGAACCCACATCTTTTGTGTCGTTTAAGTTTTACCGCTTTTATAAGTGACATACCTATGAGTCGTAATTGGTAAGTTAAAGATGAAAACATGTATTGTCTTTACAACAAAAGTAGCTTCATTTAAGAAAATGAAATGGTAATGGACTGCAGTCATGAAGGTCTCCGCTGAAAAAAGGTACTCATTCTACACGGGAGAATTGCCTTTTTTCTTATTTTTTTAAAGCCCTTCCATTCTGGCTCCTCCCCAGCAGAGAAAACTTTAGAAAAATCTCCAAGATTGGTAGGGTACATGTTTCAGTTGTTCAGATGTTCCACGTTTCCCTTGGAGGAAAAAGTAAGTTATGTTCCAGTATTTTAGTATGCAATTAATTTGAAAACAAAGTATGAAGAATAAAATAGGGAAGTAAGAAAGAGGAAGAAAAACCAAGAAAGGAAATAATTGACAGCAATCTCAGAAATTTAATTTCCAGATTGCCAGGAGATAAGTCTCCAGTATATGAAAGGAGATTTCAAAACAAACTGGAAAAAAAGAGCCCTAAGAATGAGGAGAGCATGCTTTCGGTTCACTGCTTTGACTTCATTTTGGACTTTTAAGATTAAAAGGCATTGGCAAACCAATAGAAGTCTGTACAACTTACTGTAAGGACTTGGAATTTTTTTTCTCTGTCTCTCCTTCCTCCCCCGCTCTTCCAATTCCTTACTGATTCTCTCTGCTTCTAGCTCCACCTCTCTCTGATGTATCCAGTTCCTCTTCAAAGCAAGTACCTTGTTTCAGGCCACCATCATTTCATGTCCTACATACTGCTTCTCCAGTTTCCCGGGCTGCAGTGTTGTCCTCTTCTAATCCCGGCTCAGCAGTACCACCAGGTTTATGCTTTAAGAGTCTGAGTGTGCACCCCTCTATTTAAACTCCTATAGTGGTACCCTGCCAGCCTTAGCATAAACTACAAACTCCTTTTTTTTTTTTTTTGGCTTTTGGCTTTATCTAGAGCAGCACCTGCGGCATATGGAGGTTCCCAGGCTGGGGGTCTAACAGGAGCTGTAGCCGCCGGCCTTCGCCACAGCCACAGCAACGCGGGATCCGAGCCGCGTCTGCAGCCTACACCACAGCTCACGGCAACGCCGGATACTTAACCCACTGAGCAAGACCAGGGATCGAACCCGCAACCTCATGGTTCCTAGTCAGATTCGTTAACCACTGAGCCGCAACGGGAACTCCAGGACACAGGTTTGATCTCTGGCCTCGCTCAGTGGGTTAAGGACTGGGTGTTGCCGTGAGCTGTGGTGCAGGTTTGCAGACGCGGCTCGGATCCCGCCGTTCCTGTGGCTGTGGTGTAGGCTGGCAGGTGTAGCTCCAATTCGACCCCTAGCCTGGGAACTTCAGTATGCCATGGGTGTGGCCCTAAAAAGCAAAAAAAAAAAAAAAAGTACAATGCTGTATTAGCTGCAGGTGTACAGCAAAGTGAATTAATCTTATATATATAGATATCCATTCTTTTTTCCTGTATACGTTATTACGAACTATTGAGCAGATTTTCCCACGCTGTACAGTAGGTTCTTGTTAATCACCCGTTTTATACAGGAGTGTGTACATGCTACTCCCATCCTCCCAATTCTTTCCACCCCACAGCGGTTTCACTGATGGAAACCGAAAGATTGGTTGTGAAATCTGTGAGTTTCTGGGTTTTTTTTTTTAATAAGTTCTTCGGTGTCACCCTTTCTTAGATTCCACATACTACTGATCTCATATGCTATTTGTCTTTCTCTCACTTAGTATGATCCTCTCTAGATGCGACCATGTTGCTGCAAATGGCATTTTTCATTCTTTTTTATGGCTGAGTAGTACTCCATCATGTATAGGTACCACACCTCCTTTATCCATGGCAAAATTCACCCGAACAATTTATTCCGTATTTATATTTGAGAGCTTTTCAACTGTGCTCTCACCCACTCAACATTTGTAAGTCTCTCCCCCGAGTTTCCTTGTGCCATCCCATGGAATGCCATGGGTCTCCTATCAGAGCTGGGGGCTCCAAGAATCCCTTTGAAGCCGTCTGCATAATTTTGTGTTTTGTTCCTTCATTTTTCTGGGAGTCAATATCATAGGTATTGAAAGAGTCTGTCTCTATGCTTTCCCCGGCTGATATCCACTTTTAACAGCTTCAGCTGCACCTCTGCTGCCAACTCCTGCTGTAAGGCAGGCTGAAAATCACACAAAAAGTCATTCTCCTTCCTCTCGCAAATGTTTCAAATAATTCCCTTGCCACTCCAGTCTGTTATAATTATGGTGTTACCATCTACTCGTCTCCAGAAGTTGCAGTTTTTAAGCCACTCAAGAATCCTTGCCTTCCTCACCCCCCGTGTTGAAGTCAGCGAACGCAGTTTGTGCTCTGTCGTAAATTAGTTCTCAGTTGTGGTCTTATTCTTCATCTTCCCTTAGAACAAGTCATCTTCTCTTATCTGAACCCCTGACGTTGCCTCTGCTCTCTCCTGTCCATCCTCTCACCACTCCTGAAGAGTTACCCCACACCCTTTACCAAATCCTGGCAACTTTTAGATCAATTAAAACTCATTTAGGAGTTCTCGCTGCGGTGCGGCGGGTTAAGGATCTGGCATTGCCCGGCTGTGACCTACATCGTAGCTGTGGTTCCTGTCTCCGTCCCTAGCCGGGGAACTTCCATGTGCCAAGGGTGTGGCCCAAAGAAACAAAACAAAACTCATTTAGATGGAATACAAATTTCTTCACAATCCTGAACCTGTCCTAGTCATAGTCATAGGAATTCAAACATGCCGAGCCCTTGCCTGATGCTTCTCTTCTTATTCAAAACACAGTCTTTCTTTCTCTGTCCTGGCAGAACTGGTGTTTCTTTTCCCTGTTTTCTAGAGCACCCGTTTCATACCTACATTGTAGCAGTATTAAGTGGTGTTATAGCTATGTTTTTATATTTGTTCCCTCTCAAAACAACTCTCCAAAATACTGAATTTTTCGTTTAGAGAATCTGCCCCATTACTTATTTGTCTCTAGAGATTATTAGTAATAACAATGATTGAGTTTCCATTGTGGCTCAGAGGGTTAAGAACCCAACATATTGTCTGTGAGGATGCAGTTTGGTCCCTGACCTCACTCAGTGGATTAAGGATCCAGCATTGCCACAAGCTGCAAGTGTAGACGGGCAGCTGAAGCTCTGACTCAACACCTGGCCTGGAAACTTCCATATGCTGCAGGTGTGGCTGTACAATAATAATAATGATGATAATAGGAGCCCCCATTGTGACACAGTGGAAATAATCCCAGCTAGTATCCATGAGGATGGGGGTTTGATCTCTGGCCTCACTCACTGGGTTAAGGATCTGGCGTTGCCATGAGCTATGGTGTAGGTGGCAGATGCAGCTTGGATCTGGCGTTGCTGTGGCTGTGGCATAGGCCAGCAGCCTCAGCTTCGATTTGACCCCTATAGGGACTTCCATACGCCACGGGTGTAGCCCTAAAGAGCAAAACAACAAAAAAAAATTTTTTTTAATATAATGATCTTAATTTTTTTCATTATAGCTGGTTTACAGTGTTCTGGCAATTTTCTACTATACAGCATGGTGACCCAGTTACACAAACATGTATAGATTCTTTTTTCTCACATTATCATGATCCATTATAAGTGACTAAATATAGTTCCCAGTGCTCCACAGCAGGACCTCATTGCTTATCCATTCCAAAGGCAATAATTTTTATCTATTAACCCCAAGTTTCCAGTCCATCCCACTCCCCCCCCACACTTGGCAACAAAAGTCTACTGTCCAAGTCCATGATTTTCTTTTCTGTGGAAAGGTTCGTTTGTGCCATATATTAGATCCCAGAAATAAGTGATATCATATGGTATTTGTCTTTCTGACTTACTTCCCTTAGTATGAGAGTCTCTAGTTCCATCCAGATTGCTGCCAATGGCATTATTTTGTTCGTTTTTATGGCTGAGTAGTATTCCATTGTATATATACCACATCTTCTTAATCCAATCATCTGTTGATAGACATTTAGGTTGTTTCCATGTCTTGGCTATTGTGAATAGTGCTTCAATGAACATGCAGGTGCATATGTCTTTTTCAAGGAAAGTTTTGTCCGGGTATATACCCAAGAGTGGGATTGCTGGGTCATATGGTAGTTCTATGTATAGTTTTCTAAGGTACCTCCATACTGTTTTCCATAGTGGTTGTACCAGCTTACACTCCCCACCCACAGTGCAGGAGGGTTCCCTTTTCTCCACACCCCCTCCAGCATTTGTTATTTGTGGACTTACTAATGATGGCCATTCTGACTGGTGTGAGGTTGTATCTCGTAGTAGTTTTGATTTGCATTTCTCTAATCATCAGTGATGAGCATTTTTTCACGTGCTTGTTGGCCATCTGTATGTCTTCACTGGAGAAATGTCTGTTCAGTGTCAACCCATTTTTCAACTGGATTGTTGGCTTTTTTGCTGTTGAGTTGTATAAGTTGTTTATATATTTTTGAGATTAAGCCCTTGTCAGTTGCATCATTTGAAATTATTTTCTCCCATTCTGTAAGTTGTCTTTTTATTTTCTTTTTGGTTTCCTTTGCTATGCAAAAGCTTGTCAGTTTGATTAGATCCCACTGGTTTATTTTTGTTTTTATTTCTGTTGCTTTGGGAGACTGACCTGAGAAAACGTTTATAAGGTTGATGTCAGAGAATGTTTTGCCTGTGTTCACTTCCAGGAGTTTGATGGTGTCTTGTCTTATATTTAAGTCTTGAAGCCATTTTGAGTTTATTTTTGTGTATGTTATGAGAGTGTGTTCCAGTTTCATTGATTTGCATACAGCTGTCCAGTTTTCCCAGCATACTTGCTGAAGACTTTTTCCCATTTTATATTCTTTCCTCTTTTGTCAAAGATTAATTGTCTGTAGGTGTCTGGGTTTATTTCTGGATTCTCTGTTCAGTTCCATTGGTCTGTATGTCTGTGTTGGTAGCAGTACCACACTGTCTTGATTACTGTTGCCCTGTAATATTGCCTCAAGTCTGGGAGAGTTATGCCTCCTGCTTGGTTTTTGTTCCTCAGGATTGCTTTGGCAATTCTGGGTCTTTTGTGGTTCCATATAAATTTTTGGATTGTTTGTTCTAGTTCTGTGAAAAATGTCATGGGTAATTTGACAGGGATTGCACTGAATCTGTAGATTGCTTTGGGTGGTATGGCCATTTTTACAATATTAATTTTTTCAGCTCAGGAGCATGGAATATCTGTTTGTGTTTGTGGGAGGAGGTGAGTGTGACCTCTTACTCCTCCACCATCTTGCTCTCCTCCCTCTAAAAAAAAAATAAGAAAAAAAAGAAAAGAAAAAAAGAGAAAAAAGAAAAAGTTTTGATCATTGCCTCAGTTATTGGCAAGTTTTCACTAATGGTAATCATCTGGAATCCATAAAAAAATTAAAACAAAATACAGAAGATAAGCAAGGCCCTAAAGAGACAGTCATAAGGTTTTTTCCTTAGGGTATATTTTAGCTCATTCTTGTACACCATCAACACCCACATCTCCTGTAATTTATCATGAAAAAAGGCCAAACTCATGCTTAATGTAATCACTATAAAATCATAAATCGTTTCTTTAAAAAAATTAAGTGAGATTTTAAACATCACTTCTGAACTTACTCTCTAGAAGCAAAATAGGCTGGTATATTTTAGTAATATTTTCTACATAAAGGACAAGAATTAAAGCTAAAATGTCATTTATCAACAGATACTTAAAAAAAAAACCTCTTTAACCAGATCAACACCCATATCATTCATTCTTGCTTCTGGAATGTCTGTAACCATAGTCTCTCTTATTTTAACTCCCAGGTAGTTTTTCCTGAGTTGTTAAAGTGGTGTTATAATTAAAACCGAACTGATAACACAAGTCTAACCAAACGTCTTCAAACAAGACTTCAGACACTTTAGCTGAACTGTGAAATATCTTAAAAATAATATTTCATCAAAAAAAGTAATATTTCATCTAATTTGCTTTATCATAATGATCCACAGCTCAAGTGCGATAATTTGAAGAAAGCCAGAGGAAAGTTGATTCTTTTTCCCCAGACTAAAAATGGGTCAAATGTAACCTAACCAAGTTGTAGAATTTTTTTTAAAAAAATGAGTGAAGGCCATCTGGAGGTGCAGCATTATATCAAAACTTATTTAACACAAGGTGAATCGTGTGAAGAAGAGCCAAGTTTCAGGCTTGTGACCTGTAAAGTCATTTAGTCTCCCTGAGACTCACTTTACTCATCAATAAAACAGCAATGATAATGATAGCTCCTGTTCAGGGAAGGGACTAAATAAGCTACTACAAAAATGAAAGCGTTTTGCAGACTAAAAAGAGGTTTGCGAACAGTACATTATCAATCCCATGTATAGATGTTGTAAGCAATAATAAATGCATTTAAAAGAATACATTCTCATATAAACTTGAACTCATTACATGCTAGAAAGTTTGAAATATATTTGAGCAAGAAAAAAGTAAATCTTCAAAAACAAAACTAATGCTAATATATATTTGACATGAGCTGTATTTTTACCAAACGTACAAGTTACTATGAGACGTTGATTAGAGAATTTCTTTCTTTTCTTTTTCTTTCTGTCTTTCTTTCCTTTTTTTTTTTTTTTTTTTTGGTCTTTTTTAGGGCTGTACCGGCAGCATATGGAGGTTCCCAGGCTAGGGATGGAATCGGAGCCGTAGCCACCGGCCTACACCACAGCCACAGCAATGCCAGATCCAAGCCACTTCTGTGACCTACACCACACAGCTCATGGCAATCCAGGGACTGAACCTGCGTCCTCATGGATATTAGATTCGTTTCCACTGAGCCATCACGAGAACTCCTAGAACTTTTTTTAGGTGCAGTTTTGCGGAAATCTGAATGTTAAAAAAAAAATCCACAGAAATTTTCATTAAAACGTATAACTTCTAAAAATTTTCTCAGTCTAGGGAGTTCCCGTCATGGCTCAACAGAAACAAATCCAACTAAGAACCATGAGGTCGCGGGTTCAATCCCTGGCCTTGCTCAGTGGGTTAAGGATCCAGCGTTGCCATGAGCTGTGGTGTAGGTTGCAGACGCGGCTCGGATCCCGCGTTGCTGTGGCTGTGGCGAAGGCCGGTGGCTACAGCTCCTGTTAGACCCCTAGCCTGGGAACCTCCACCTACCATGCGTGTGGCCCTAAACAGAGAAAAATGACAAAAGGCAAAAAAAAAAAAAAAAATTTCCCATTCTAGAGAAACCTTCCTGCTACAGCTCTGCTACTTCTGGGAATGGAATGAGAGAGGTAATTGATTGTCAGTTTTTTTTCATATTATGATTAAATGATTACAATTGAATCTACGGGTATAGTTTAATTAAAGAAAGAAAATGTATGATATAAGGAAACTTTGAGAAAATATAAAAACAGGTTTGAATTAAATTTTGAGAAAGGAAACCATAAATATATATTTATTATAGGTAGATGATCTGTTTGAAGTATTCAGTGACACAATTTGGAAAGGTCAGTATACCTAGTAGTACAGAAAATACACCAAAGAATTAGTGGCGTTTCAAATCTACAAGATTGTATTTTTACAAATGAATCCCAATTTGATTACGAGTTAATCATTTTTAGTGCTAAGTGATCCTTATGTAGATATTAATACCAAGTACGTTTCAATGCTCGGGTTGGATTTAATGTACTCTGGGATATCCTGTGCAGATCTCCATGTTAGCACACTTCCTAATATATGGAATGTTTTATTAACGAGTCTCTGAGCTCACTGAGATCTCACCTGTCTTTGGACACCTAGAGCCAGCCGGGACATAAAACACATGCACTGAATAGAACTGAGCCAAATGAACTTGTTCTTGGGAGGTCCATAGTTTTGATGGTGGTAGTCCTTCAGAAATGAATATTTTTAAAACATTCTAGAACTTTGATATAGAAGAGAAGATCTATAGGAGTTCCGGTCGTGACTCAGTGGTTAACGAATCTGACTACGAACTATGAGGTTGCAGGTTCGATCCCTGGCCTTGCTCAGTGGGTTAAGGATCCGGCGTTGCCGTGAGCTGTGGTGTAGGTTGCAGACGCGGCTCGGATCCCGCGTTGCTGTGGCTGTGGCTGTGGCTGTGGTGTAGGCTGGCAGCTACAGCTCCGATTAGACCCCTAGCCTGGGAACCTCCATATGCCACGGGTGGGCCCTAGAAAAGACAAAAAGACAAAAAAAAAGAGAAGAGCTATAGTAATTAAAATTTAAATCACTCTTCCACATAAGACTGAGTATTTATTGAGTTGTCACAACACTTTTATATTTACATCTATCCTTTAGCTTCCTATAGGTTAAACATCGTGATGCTGTTATCTTACAAAAAATATAGAAAATGAAAATAAATGGTATCTTCTCTCAAGGTTATGATTAACAATTCAAAGTTATTACTATATAATACAAAAAATTACTATATATATACAATAAAAAGGAAAAGACTGCATGAAGAGTAATATTTAGATACACCAGCAATACACAGTATTTTCTGAAAACAATGTCTGTTGAACAAATATAAAGATTGGTAGTGGCTGGTTTCTTTGTCTTAAAAATAATGGTACCTTCATGCTCCCTGTGTTCACTGCAGCACTGTTCACAATAGCCAAGACATGGAAACAACTCAAATGCCCATGGACAGATGACTGGATAAACATGTGGTATATACATACAATGGAATACTACTCAGCCATTAAAAAAGAGTGAAATAATGCCATTCACAGTAACATGGATGCAACCAGGGATTATCATACTAAGTAAATCAGAAAGAGATAGACAAATACCATATGATATCACTTATATGTGGAATCTAAAATGTGGCACAAATGAACCTATGTATGAAACAGAAACAGACTCACAGACACAGAGAACAGACTTGTGGTTGCCAAGGGGGACGGGGAGGGAGTGGGATGGATGGGGAGTTTGGGGTTGGTAGATGCAAACTATTACATTTAGAATGGGTAAGCAGTGAGGTCCTGCTATGCGGCACGGGGAACTATATCCAGTCTCCTGGGATAGAACACGATGGAAGATAATATAAGAAAGGGAATATGTATGTGTGTATATATATATATGGCTGGGTCATTTTATTGTACAGCAGAAATTGGCACAACTATACTTTAATAAAACATTTCAAAAAATAATATCTTAAAATAGATCAAGGAAATCTCAAGTCATCTCTGACCAGGAAGTACCTAATGAAATATGTGTCAGAGTTAAATGCTATCCCACAGTTAATCATAAACCTAAGTTTGAAATGAGCAAAGCCGTCAGTGGATTCACAGAGTCATAACCTGAGTTCATTCGCTTATGCTTTATCGCATTTACCAAAGGATCATTATATCAGTCAGCTTTTGCTGTGTGGCCAACACAATCTCAATGGTGTATAACAAAAAGCCTTCATTTTTTTCTCTCCAGCGGGTATGCAATTTCCCTGGGACGGCTCTCATTCAGGCCGCTGGCAAATTCAGGTCTGTTCTCTGTGTGTCATTCTGGGGTCCAAGATGAAGGCCCAGGGGCTCCTGGTCTGTGTCCTTCCTTGTAGCAGAGGGTCAGAAACCCACTCGAATTCCTAAAGCCTAAGCTTGGAATTGGCTCACCACTGTTCTGCCCATATTCCATTACTCGAAGAAAGTCAGACGCCCAAACCTAGCATCGGGGAAGCAGCATGCATGGTGTTAACGTGGACGTGTAGGTAGGTAATGCTTGCTGAACAGTAATAATCTAAATAATCTAATCTATTGCACTTAACAGTTATTCAAAATGATACATCAAGAAGCGTTGATAGGAGTTTCCCTCGTGGCTCAGCAGAAATGAATCTGACTAGCGTCCATGAGGATGCGGGTTCGATCCCTGGCCTCGCTCAGTGGGTTAAGGATCCGGCGTTGCCGTGAGCTGCGGTATAGGTTGCAGACGCGGCTCAGATCCCGCGTTGCTGTGGCTGTGATACAGGCCGGCGGCTACGGCTCCAACTGACCTCTAGCCTGGGAACCTCCATATGCCCCAGGTACAGCCCTAAAAAACAAACCAAAAAACAAAAAAACAAAAGAAAGGAAGGGTTCATAGTTTAAGAAGGTTTCGGAGATGCTGGTAGTGGTCTGCTTTTTCCTTAGTGGTGGCTGCACAGGTAGGTTCACTTGGTGCTAATTCTTTGACCTATACATTTATTAATTCATGATCTGCGTACTTTTCTTTCCTTTTGGTCTTTTTAGGGCCACACTTGCAGCACATGGAAGTGTCTGGGCTGGGGGTTGAATCGGAGCTACAGCTGCCAGCCTACACCACAACCACAGCGATGCAGGCTCCTTAACCCAATGAGCGAGGCCAGGGAGGGTCAGCTCGCATCCTCACGGACACTGCGTTGGATTCTTAACCCGCTGAACCACAGTGGGAACTCCTGTAGTGGCTTTTAAGGAGTTTTTTTTTTTTTTTTTAAGAACAAAATAGAAATTATGAGACTGCACCTCTTTAGAAAGTATAATTTTTTTCTTCCTCCTGAAACTTTTCAGTTGTGCGTATGCGTGTGTGCATGTGTCCATACGCGAGTGCAAACAGCTACGCGGCAAGTGGCAGGCGAAGACACGGGTGTATGGATAACTGAATTTTGTATTGGCGCAAAATCTAAAATCTATTTCTCAGTGATGTCACTGTCAAAAAGCCCGGCAAGAGAAAGGAAAAGCCTGACAGCCATGGCCTGTCCCAGATGGCGAAGAGTCCCTGGTCCATGAACTTGGCCTGGCTTTCTAGGTTACCTGGCAACCTGAAGAAATAGAGAGTAGTGCTGGTGTCTAGAGAATAATTCCCCCACCCCCACCCCGGGAGCCTTGCAGTTCTCCTACTTATAGCCAAGTCTCCTAATGACTTAAGGATTAAAAGCCACTGAAGGCTGTTATTACGATATGCTAATTAGTGCTTTGAGACACTGCCGATGACAGCAGCAGTTTATTCCAAGGCCCACAAGCTAAGTGAACAGCAAGTGGAGGGCTGGCAACAGTGAACGGGGAGGCGACTGGCTTCCGTGGGTCTTTGCTGTGGCCTCCTCCTCTCTGTGTGCTCTGGGCGTCTCTCTTGCACGTGGTCCTTTCCGTCTCCCTTTGCTTCAGGCTTTCTTTGAGCACACCTAGTTTTTAATTCTTCCTCCCCGAATTCCATATTGATTTTTCAGAGTGACTTTGTCTTACATTCTGCTACCTCTTTTCCTGGCGTCTCTGGGTCTTTTTTCCTTTTACATTAGCTTGGAGATTTTAATCTAAAACAACACCATCAGTATTATATAAAATTGAATCACAAGGGAATTAAAGTTTTTGTAGTGTTATGCCTTCCCATCTAATAACATGATTATCTGTATTTTCTATTCCTGTAGACCTTATTCAATCGCCACCCATGAAATTGGGTAGTTTTCTCATTTAGGTTGTATGCTTTTCTTGTTAAATTATTCCTAAGTATTTTATAGCTCTTGGTTATTACGGTGAATAATTACTCACCCCAATTTCTTTTCTGGATTCACATTGTGTATTTATCCATAGAGTCTACCAAATCTTTTTTTAAACAGATTTAATTATATGATCATCTACTCAACAACAAAAAAATTCCTCTCCTATTTTCCAAGGTTTATGCGGTTGCTTCATTTTCTTGTCTTTGACAGTGCTAAAAAGGATGAGAGCCCGTCTCGTGCTCGATATCATTTAATTGGTTTTAACTGTTTCACCGTTTAATGCCTCATTTGTTACTAGGAATTTATAGCCTATATTTTGATAGATTTCTCTATTCTCATTTAAAGATTGTGTTTTGAAGGCGTTCCTGCTGTGGGAGGGTTGAGGATCTGGCGTTGTCTCTGTGGTTTGAGCCCTGGCCGGGCCCAGTGAGTTAAGGATCCTGTATTGCCATAGCTGAGGTATAGGTTGCAGTTGCAACTCGAATTAGATCCCTGGCCAGGGAAATTCCTTATGCCGTGGGTGCGGCCATTAAAAAAATATATATTATGTTATGAATAACTGGATTATTATTATTTTTTTCTTTTTTTTTTGGCCTCCCTGCAGCATATGGAGTTCCAGGGCCAGGGTTCAGATCCAAGCAACCTAAGCTGCAGCTGCCGCAACGCTGGGTCCTTAACCCACTGTGCGGAGAGCAGGATGGAACCTGCATCCCAGCAGTCCTAAGACGCCGCCGATCCCGCTGTGCCACAGTGGGAACTCCTAGAATGACTGCATTTTTAAATATATAATCATTTAAATTTCCCCCTTTAATCTTTGACAGATGATGTATTTTCTTTTCCTTTTATTAAATTTTTTTTTTTTTTTTTTTTTTTTTTTTGCTTTTTGGGACCACACCCGCGGCATATGGAGATTCCCAGGCGAGGGGTTGAATCAGAGCTGCAGCTGCCAGCCCACATCACAGCCACAACAACGCAGGATGGGAGCTTCATCTGGGACCTACACCACAGCCCACGGCAACTCTGGATCGCCGACCCACTGAGCGAGTCCGGGGATCAAACCCGCATCCTGATGGATACCAGTCCAATTCGTTTCCACTGCCCCACAACGGGAACTCCAAGTTGATATATTTTCTGATACTGGACATCCTTGAACATTGTCCTAGGGCATCATTTGTTTAGTATTACTGGATTCTAATGAGCAGTATTTTATGTAGATTTTGTCAATCTTTTTTTTTTCTTGTCTTTTTGCCTTTATGTAGAGCCGCACCCGCGGCATATGGAGGTTCCCAGGCTAGGGGTCTAACAGGAGCTGTAGCCGCCGGCCTTCGCCAGAGCCACAGCAACGCGGGATCCGAGCCGTGTCTGCAGCCTACACCACAGCTCACGGCAACGCCGGATCCTTAACCCACTGAGCAAGGCCAGGGATCGAACCTGCAACCTCATGGTTCCTGGTCGGATTTGTTAACCACTGAGCCACGATGGGAACTCCAGATTTTGTCAATCTTGAACAATAAATTACATACTTCCTTAGTTTTCCTTTGTAGCACTATCTTCACTAGAATTTATTAAAGATATGTTGGCCTCATAAATGAACTAGGAGTGCTTACATTACAGTGGTAGCTCTGTAACATCTTGCCAGTGTCTTCTGAGTGTACATGAAACAAGCAAGGTGTCCATTTGAGACTGTCCCAGTGTCTTCTAACTTTCTAATACTTCACCTATTTCCCTTAAGCTTTCAAATCTGTGGTCATAGAATTACACAATAAAGTCTGCTCTGAAAGCCTTTCTGCATCTGAGATGCCTCCTTTCTCCTTTTTATTTTCCTTTTTTCCATTTTCTCCTTTTTCCTTGCTTAGGCTCAATAATTTATCTAATTTATTATCATTTCGAAAAACTCATATTTGTGGGGGTTTCGTGCCAGGGAATGGTAGTGTGCTGGAGTGAGTTCTAGTTCATTCATTTTCATCTTCCTTAATTTCCTCTTTCTAGTTAAGGATATTATTCTACTCCTGATTTCTAACATGTTTTTTAATTTCCTTTTTTTTTTTCATTTTTGGGTGTAATAATGAAAATGTTTAAGCCTAACATTCCTTTGGGTACAGTTTTCATCGCCCTTTTTTTGTCACATGCATGGCATGTGGATTCAACACCTAGGCTAGGTGTTGAATCCATACCAAGCAGTGACAATGTCAAATTCTTAACCCATTGAGCCACAAGGGAACTCTTCACTATCTTATAGTTATTAGGTATAAGTGAAGTAGTGAGTAAACCACTCAAAGAAAAAAATAGAAATTTGAAAAGTAAATATTAGTGTCATAGTAATTTAATATGTGACAAAGATGGAAATTCATTTTCAGGCCCCAAAAAAAGACATTTAATATATGATGCTGGCACAAATAGCTCTTTTGTAGAATATAAATTTAAGAATATAATATCCTTATCTTTTGCCATATATGAAATAAGTTAGTTTATTTCTTAAATTTTTAAAAGATCTTACAAGAAATATGTGACTATATGTACTGTCACAAGTCAAGAAGGTTTTTAACTGAGATTGAAAACTCAGAAAATACCTTAAAATGTTGTTACGAAAATATGTAAACAAAGTCTACAAATAATAGATTAGGAGAAAATAAACTTATAGCAGATGACAGTGTAATATGCAGAAGGCTTACATATTAATAAAAAAAAAAAGACAAGTACTAATCCAATGGAAAAATGATAAGCACAGCTGCCATGAAAAAGAAAATCTCAAATTTAAACTAGAGCTTGGGAAAATACACATCAAATAAAGAAAACAGCTTTATATGCACAAGACTTGCAAAATTAAAAAGACCTATAGTACTTACTGCTACTGGAGATGCAGAAAAAAATCATACTTTAATAAATTGCTGGAGGAAATATAAATTCTTACTTTTTTTAGGAAATAAGCAGATCATATTTATAAAAATTAAAAATACCTGGGATCTCTGACCTTTGGAAATCTATTCCAAAGAAATAAAACTATCAGTGTATAAAGAAATGAATTCGGGAAGCATATTCCACGCTCATGGCTGCACGCTCATGGCAACAGACGGAATGCCTATGAGTAGTGTGCTAGTCACTTAAGCTGCTAAGAATATTCCTCTCTGGAAGTATGAAGAGTGAACTTTGTCCCTCTTGAAATGAGGAGTGTCGCGTGGCTGGTTTGGGCCAGTGCAGGTGCTGTGCCCTTTCTGCAAGTTTGAGCTGCTCACCAGCATCCCTTCCCAGCGGCCTCATATCCAGCATGGGTAGCTGATTAACTAGGCAAGAGAACTCCCTTGTCCTTTTCTTGTGGACACGTGGAATAACCAAAGAGAGAAGACTTTGGAATTGTAACTATAGCATAACCAAGCCTGTTAGGGCTGCTGGAGTATGGCAACGGCTAACTTGTGGTCCCTCATATAATTCACTTTGACCTTGATTAAAGCAGGTGGCTTGGATTGATTTTTTTTTTTTTTTTTT
>PVHT020000081.1:421916-464534 GCA_004024745.2 Catagonus wagneri
GGCAAGAGAACTCCCTTGTCCTTTTCTTGTGGACACGTGGAATAACCAAAGAGAGAAGACTTTGGAATTGTAACTATAGCATAACCAAGCCTGTTAGGGCTGCTGGAGTATGGCAACGGCTAACTTGTGGTCCCTCATATAATTCACTTTGACCTTGATTAAAGCAGGTGGCTTGGATTGATTTTTTTTTTTTTTTTTTGCCTTTTGTCATTTTATGGCCGCACCTGCGGCATGTGGAGGTTCCCGGGCTAGGGGTCTAATCGGCGCTGTGGCCACTGGCCTGCACCGCAGCCACAGCAACGCAGGATCCGAGCCGCGTCTGTAACCTACACCACAGCTCACGGCAACGCCGGATCGTTAACCCACTGAGCAAGGGCAGGGATCGAACCCGCAACCTCATGGTTCCTAGTCGGATTCGTTAACCACTGCGCCACGACGGGAACTCCCTGGATTGATTTTCACAAGATATTGCTGAGAGACAAAAGATAGATGCTTAAAAATGTTTATATTATCCCAGTTTTTATAAGAAAAACAATGAATACATCTTTATACCTATATTAACTATAGAAAGAGATTATAAGGATATGGAGAATATAGGAAAGAATACATACAAAGTTGTTAAATGAGGAAAGATAAATCTAGGCCATAACAATTTTTTTAAAAAAAGCTAAGCTGTGTGCTTTGATCACATTTCATAGATACTCACATTTAACTGTGATTACAAATAAAGGATTATCGAGTAGATATCACCAAATAATTTCATACAGCATTTCATTGAATCCAGGTTGCTTTGATGCTTGGTGCTTTCTTGGTCTTACCTGCATCAAGAGGTTTTCACGTACCTGGCTGAAAATGCTAATAGATCAGTGGTTCCCAAAGTGTGGTCTTGCCTGAGTTGTTAGAAATGAAATTATGCAGGCTTCACTAAAAAATCCGAAAGCAGAAACTGGGGATGTGGCCCAGTAATATCAAGGCTTTAACAAGGCTTGCAGGTGATTCTGATGCAAACTCATTCCTTATTTAATAAGATGTAGCCTTAGCTCAGAGACTAAAATGTTAAATAGTCCCCCTTAGAAATACGGTAATTTAACTAGACAGCATTTTAACGCACTATCCTCTCTGCCACTTTCAATTTGCATTTTTTTTTTTAAGGGCCGCGCATGCAGCATGTACAAGTTCCCAGGCTAGGGGTCGAATCAGAGCTGTTAGTCGCTGGCCTACGTGACAGTCACAGCAATGCCGGATCCTTAACCCACTGAGTAAGGCCAGGGATTGAACCCGCGTCCTCACGGGTACTAGTTGGATTCGTTACCGTTGCGCCACAACAGGAACTCAATTTGAGAATTTGCAAATCTTTTTCTTAGAATATAAAATCCCAAGGATCAGATTTGATTGGTTTTGTTTTTGTTTGTCTTTTTATTTGTGAGGTCACATCTCTACAAAAGAACATCCTTGAGATCTGCTGTTGGCCCTAAATCCACTTAGCTGTGAGAGAAGGAGACTAAGAGCAAATGATACAAAATCTAAGTAGTTATGTTGCAGGTGCTTTGGGCAGCTGCCCCAAGAAGTATCTTTGGAAACGTCAGGCAACCGGCCTAATTGTTTTAATGTGCCCTTGATAAAGTACTTCTGCGTAGACAATGGAACGTTGACACGCTAATTTTATACTTTCTCTTTATTATGTTCATATTGAAAAATATATAACCCTTTGGTGCTTTAAAAAGTTTTAATGCGTTTTCTTTGGTAGTTTCACATGCTTTAAAAATAATTTTGTTTTTAAAATCAGTTTTCTGTCAACGTCCTTGGCTAGTCATTTTCTGTTCATTTTTCAGCGGTATGTTTCACTGACATGGAAGTATCTGATAATCACTTGTTCACAAAGAAAAAAAAAAAAACAAAGTTCCAACTGGGACCAAAGAACACTCTTTGCTGTCTCTGCTGAATGTTTCTCAGAGGCACATTCCACACATCTTACTATTCCAGAATCATCCCTCTGATCAAGGCACGACTGTACGCGCCACCTTTGCTCCTCGTTCATCAGCTCAGTTCCTCCAGCTCAGGCTCAGGCTCTCTTGTCCCCTCCTCGGCTTTCATTAGTGTCACTGTGATCTCGGCATTCGGCGTGGATGGATCACGCTATTCCCCCGCCCTGAAATGCTTCGGGAGTATTTTAGGACAATGACCGAAATCTGGAACATGGCTTCAGGGCCCTGCGTGATCAGGACCCAGTCCACCTTTCCATCCTACTCTGAGCTGCAGTTACATAGGCCTACTCTAATTTTAATTATGAAAATATTTAAACATACTAAACGATAACAGTTAAAAAAAAAAACCCTATACAACCAGGTTCTGTAATAATCAAGATTTAGCCACGTTGTCTCTAAAAAAATATGGACATCTCGTTTCTTGTCATCGTCTTTTCTCTAGCCAGTTAATCTAGACGTGCCCAGCCTCGCATGTCTGCATCTTTGGACCTCAGTTTATTCTTCTGTAAACTGGGAGTAATAGCAGTACATCTCTCAGAGTTATTGTAAAGAAAAAATTCATGCACTGAAAGAACAGAATTTGGCATGTAGTACACACAATAAATGAGGCCATTCTCGAGCACAGGTTACAAAGCTGCCTGTCTCAGAGCCTTTGCACAGCCTACGAGTGCTCTTCTCTACCCTCTCAGACTTCATTCCCTTTATGTCTACCAGTAGTTCAAACGTCTCATCTTCAGGGGTGATATCCCCAACCTTCCCAGATTAGGTTCTACTGCCTTCAGACAATTTATGCTTTCTCTGCATGGCACTTATTTAAATTGTGAGGCTGACCTCCCCGTTGTCTTTCCATTGCAGGAAGAAGGTTCACGAGGGATCTTTATGAAGGATCTATTTGGCTCTTTGTGTTAAACCCCCCAAACCCAGTATAAAGTAGGTGCTCAGAACATTTATTCAATATTTAAGGATTAATTTCTCTTCATCTAATTTGTTTTGGATCAAGTCCTCTGCAGTCAACATGTATAAAGATAACAGATGTAGTTACGTTTTGGGGGTTCTCGTTCCGGTGCAGCATAAATGAATCTGACTAGGAACCATGAGGTTGCAGGTTCGATCCCTGGCAACGCTCAGTGGGTTAACGATCCGGCATTGCCGTGAGCTGTGGTGTAGGTCGCCGATGCTGCTCAGATCTGGCGTTGCTGTGGCTGTGGCATAGGCTGGCAGCTACAGCTCCGATTAGACCCCTACCCTGGGAACCTCCATTTGCCGCAGGTGTTGCCCTAAAGACACACACATACACACAAAAATAGATGTAGTTAAGTTTTATAACAGGCTGAAACAACTTTTCAGTTACTTGAGGGATTAAAAATATTGGAAGTATATAAATAAAGAGTACTTTGCACAGTTTTCTTCAGAACGAAAAAAATGCTTCTAGGTATAAAATTTGTCTTTCAATTTAATTCTAAGGCAAAGGCTGATGGAGTGGAAGTTAGGGGAGGTGTAAGCTAGCAATTAAGTAGTTCAGATATAAACAGAGGGAAAAAGCCTCCACATAATCTTTCAGTTCACTTTCATATTTTTACACAATTTCTACTTGTGTATGAGTTTAGGGGATTTGATGACCTTACAAAAACCAGTTTCATCAAATGTGTTTTCTAGAAGAACCCACTTGTATACAATAAGTAGGTTTGTAGTTTTTTCACTATAATGGTTGTAAAAGAGTGATTCTCATGAAACTTCATTTTCCCAAGATACTAGTCATTTATTTTCAAGTTTCCAAATCATATACTCAACTATTAGTAAAATAAAATGTAAAAAAATAAACAGCCTCAGATTCCCTTCGTGGCTCAGTGGTTAACGAATCCGACTAAGAACCGTGAGGTTGCGGGTTCGATCCCTGGCCTTGCTTGGTGGGTTCAGGATCCGGCGTTGCCAAGAGCTGTGGTGTAGGTTGCAGACGTGGCTCGGATCCCGCGTTGTTGTGGCTGTGGCGAAGGCCGGCGGCTACAGCTCCTGTTAGACCCCTAGCCTGGGAACCTCCATATGCCGCGGGTGCGGCCCTAGATAAGTTGACCATCAGATTCTTAATGAGAATTTGAGGGATGGCAGTAAAGTGGTGTCTTAAAAGCATTTGAGAGAAGAAAATGCAAACAGGTCTTATGGCCTTTGGGGCTAGAAACTTGAAAGCTGTCAGGGCCATATGCTGATGCTTTTAAATCAGTGGGAGAATTACTTGAGGAATCATCCCCAAGTACATCCCACTGCTGGCGTGAAGGCCCTAGGTATACATATTGTGAAAAGCTCCCCCAGGCACATTTCTAGAAAAATTCTTATTTTGGAGCATATGCTCCTCACTGTAATCTTTTGCAGTAAGTAGCAACTGTAACCTATGATAGACAGTAAAGATGTCCAAGCTTTTAACTTTTTTCTGTGTCAGGCCACCGGTCTCTGGTATTTTCCTCCGAGTAACACTGCACCCTGACTTCCCTGACAGCAGTTCAGGCACTCAGCCATTTCACCATGACTGGGCTTCTCACAATTAAGACGGTAGGACTATTTCCGCCAAGATGTACATTTCTTCTACTTGATCAGCCAATTCTTCCTCTGTGGTTAAAGTTTCAAAAAGCAGTTTTCGTAACTTTTCTTCTTCTTTCTGGGAGTAGGAAAACTACCAGAAAGGTCTTGCTGGAGTATTTTGGAACACTCTGTAATAGACTTCATTTCCTAATACCATCTGGTCTTGCCTATGAGAGTTCAAGGCGTCCTCCTGGTACCTGTTTATAATGACCTGGCTGGACAGTCCGTGGTATCCCCCCTCCCCCAGCCCCCCATAATCTCTTCTCCTTTGTCCTCACAGCAATCTGCAGGGCACCTTTGGGGTTACGCCTCTTCTAGACTTCGGCTTCCACGCTACCTCATCTCTTAAGGGTTCTCTTTATTCTAACAAGTTATCCTGTCTAAGACCACATCCCCGGAGTTTTACTACACCAGCTCTTGATCATTTATTATGTATTAAAATATATTCTTTATTATTCCTGTTCAGGAAATTATCTTGAGACTTTAAGAACAACTTTTAATTTCTGGGAAATTAAAACTGTTATTCTTCTTATATCTTACAGCCTTTAGAGATCATAGTTTTTTAAAGAAAAAAATACTGAATTCATTTTTGTCACTTAAAAACATGACATAATTTAGATAACCATTTTATCTTTTCAGATAAAACCTCCTATATTTAACTAATAGTTTAAGCACAGGTGACCGTGCTTTACTGATTTAGGTTTATGTGAACCTGAAATAATACCATTAGGTTTTCAGCTGCTTTAGCAACATCAAAGCAAAAGGACCAGTTAAACGCCACCTTTGCTCCTAAACTACCAAGAGCTAAGACATAAAAATTTTATGGCAAGTAATCTAAAACTCTTCTAAAAATGATTAACTGTTATTCTATCCAACAAGAAAACAAATACAACAGTCTATCTAATTAGTTAAGACACCAGATACTCGTCATGCAGTTTCAGCATCTAGTATAAACTTCTAAGCTCTAAAATTGTTTCACCACTTCTGAGTACTAATAATACATTTTAAAAGGTTGATACCCACTGTAAACCATATATAGATGAGCCAGAGTACACAATTATCAAGCAAATGTGCATACACACCAAAGATTCTCAAGTCTAGTTTTGTAACTCAATGTGGCCGTCCCTAAAGATACACACATGCACGCGCGCACACACACATGCACACGCACATATATGTACATATATCCAAAGTTACACATATATATTGCAAAGTCCTTAGCCTTTCAGAAATAGAATTTTACATGGGGGTAGGAGAAGTATGGTCAAATAGCTGGATCCTCTGCTTCTAGAAGGTTGCCAGACACATCTGTATTTCTAATGTCAAAATGTGACTGAACTGGCCAACGACAAGTTATCTTTGTATCTTATCAAAAATTAAGAGTGCAGAACGTAACCATTAGAAACTGAAACAAAAACAAGCGTTTTAGAATGTTTTTTTCCAGTACTTTCAAATTCTGACAAAATGGAGTAAAAAAAATTAAAGATGCCAATTCTGCTTATCAGGTTTGAAAAAACAATTCCAAGTTTTGGTTCATACTCAGGACATAATAAAATTAAACTCTTGTTTTTTCATATTTGGGTTAGGTGCTCTAGGGTATTCCTAAAAAAGAAATGATGTACTCACAAATAAAAAAGAGTTAAGGTAGTCCAAAGTAGCAAATCCACAAGCAATACCACTCATGGTCACGCCCCTGTTTCCCTCAGTGAGTGCGTATAAACAGGTCTTTGGTGATTGGTAGTAACATCTCTAACCCATCCAAACACAGCCATGGACTTTACTAAGTCCAAGAAAATAGCCTAAGATGTTGGTTACCAATGCCAGAAACTGCCAGATTAAAAGTAAAGTCATTGCTGATTAAAAATGGTCTTCCTTTTATTCTCAACTACGTTTGTTATGTGTGCCTTTTAAATTATTTAACAAAAAGGTGACTTTTAACATATATAATTTCATGTCTCAGAGTTAATTTGAAAGAAATATGTAACATTTCATTTGAAAATAATAGCTTTGGCAGATCTAGGCAAGATCCCTATGAGAGTTGTAAATTTGTCATCAAAACCATTACATTTTGATATTTTTAAAGAAAAAAAAGGTAATTTTTTTTTCTGCATTATGCAGCTGATTAGTCAGTACTCTTAGGGGTAAAAATAATTTACACTAAAAAACTCAGGCGCAAAAAGTCTGGCACTTTATCAAAATAACAAGAACAAAATGAGCAATGAAAAAATAGTAAAAGTCATTACAAAAAATACTAAGTTCCTATTTAAATTCCTGTGTTCACAGGTTAAAAATGTTTATCAATTAACTATATCATACAGATTGTAGATACTTGAGGTGTCACGGGATATTTGAAATTCAAGCTGTACTTACCAAAATAATTTTAACCTGAGTCTTTGACGTCTTCAGAAACGTACTTGACAATAATGTACAATAAAGTATAGTTATTATTTGGTAGTATAATTCAAAGTTATTTTTTTTTAATTGCTCTAAATACTGCTTATTAAATAACTGAGTAAAACTTTAAATATTTATTACATTTTGGGGCCCAAGTACTCTAAACATATGGGAATGTACGAATTAAAAAGCTGTTATTTTTTCCTGCTGTACAAACATATGAAGATGTCTTTCTTGTTTAAAATGCCTTCAATTCAACCTTATTTTCACATTTAAAGTTATTTTAGAACAAATGTAAAGGTAAAAGATTATCATAGATACTCGAATATTCCCAAGAACTATTTCACACGCATTGAAGAAGTCAATACAATTGCACTAAAGGATATCAAATTAATCATTTCCTCCTATAAATATTTTTTTATTTATTTTGTGTTTAGAAGTTGCAGTTTTAAGTACTATTAACAGAAAATACATAACAAAAGCTTCCTAACAAGTGAAAAAAATAATTATAAATGCTGGAAAAATTGGCCTCATTAACATATTTACAGACTTTCACTTGATACATACTCCATTGGAAATTAATTATATGACATTTATACAAGGGTTAACATTTTCAAATCACTCTGAGTAGGGAGCACTTCAGTTCTTTACTGTCTACACCCAAAGCTGAGAGTCACTCAGTTTCTGAAGGAATACTGACAAGCAAGGGCAGTGCTCAGTCTGAGATGCTACTGACATAGTGTTCTGCTCCTTCGCCTGAAGACGGTTCTGTTGAGTACGTTTCCTTATGCCTCCTCTTCTCTTTGCTCTGATCTTCCTGCAGCTTCAGAATTATGTTTCGGATTTCTTCTCTTTTTGTTCTCATTCTTGGAGGAGGAAACCAGTTTGCCAAATTCATAGGTAGTTCAAAATTGAGAATTGGATTCTGAAAATAAAAATACGACACACACATTAGAACATTATGAGGAACAACAGTTTCAATCACAACAGTATTCCAGAGTTAAAATGAAAAAAAAAAACATTTAATAAGTATTTACTCATCATCTACTCCCTGCCAGGCACTGGAGATATAAGACAGTTTCTGTCTACAGATCTGTAGATCAACGGTCGGCAAACTACAGCCAGCAGGCCAAATTCTGTCTCCTGCCTGTTTCTGTAAATAAAAGTCTTACTGGAACACAACCACAGTAACTCCTCTACATGCTGTCTGTGGATGCTTTCGTGCCACAAGAGCAGAACTGAGTAGAGACCACGTGGCTGTTTGAGCTAAAATATTTACTACCTGGCCCTTTATGAAAAGGTTTGCTGACCTCAGTCTAGACAGACAGATGATTCAACAATTAAAATAATGAATATGACAAGTATTAAGACAGGACAATCAGAAAGCCCTGTATGGGAACACGTATTTGAGGGTTTAACAACTCTGAGAAGTGATGTTTATGCTAGGACGTGGTGAGTGAGCAGGAGCTGGCCAAATAAGGAATGATGGAGGCAGCCGGGAAGAGTGTCCTGGTAAGGAACTCTATCAATGTCTGGAAGCAAGCGAGAAAGGACACAGTCGGAGGAGCTGAATGACGTTCGGGTGGCTGACACACAGAAGGCTGGCGTGAGGATGGCAGAAGAGGCCAGAGGCTGAGAAAAGATCGCACGGGCCAGGTGAAGGATTCTGATCTTTTACTCAAGAGTAACAGGAGGCCACTACAAGATTTAAAGCAGAAAAGTAACAATACTAGATTTGGGCTTTAGGAAAATAACGGTGAGAAACACAAGGCCAGTGCCCTAGAGGCTGGCGCAGCAGTCTGGAAGGTGATGTAGTGTACTGGCCTCAGAAGGTGGCTGGCGGCAGGGGCAAAGCACTGAACATGTTCGACGCTGCGTGAGGGAATCAAGGACTCTGTACACTGGGTGGTGGGTGAAGACGAGGAAGGGGTCGGGGTAACTGTAAGGAATACCCAAGAGGGTGTGTGTGTGTGCAGCCCTGCTCCTCTGAAGTCAAAGGGAGAGGGTGTCACTGAGGAAGGAACGGGGCTGGGAGGCCAGGAACAATTTCAATTTGGGAGTGAGAGTAAAAGCCAGATCACAGAGATGGGAGAAATAAGGAGGATTTGTGGAAGTGAAGAGAGTGAACATAAAAACTTGTCCAGAACCATATCTGTGAATGGGAGAAAAGAGAGTAAAAAAGACAGTCTGCACCAAGGGAGAGATTTCTTAAGGGGGACAGAGCCAGTGGGGACGAAGAGCCGGTCAGCGAGGAGGAAGGAGGTCAACAAGTGCTGGACTGGACGCCGTATAAATAGAGACTATCGTGCCTTCCAAAGCCTCAAATTAAAGGGCTTCTGCTTCCTGGAATAATTTCTGAAAAGGTAGTTCTCAGTCTCTTCAAAATATTTGCTTATTGTATTTTTTACACTAACATAAGGTCAAACACACCATTTTATTATTTATTAAATCAGATCCAACAAACTGAAACCCACCTCGAAAAAGCTCTCTACATACTGCAATACATACACACCACAATCACTGAAATTGTTTTGCTGGGGTACTTTTGGGTTAGAGCCTTTCATAACATCTTTGGAAAAACTTCTTTTGCTTCCTTTTTTAACTTCCCATTCCACCTCTAAATACCTGCAATGATGTGTATACAGTAAGAATATATACATACATTTAAATATACATAGTTCCTCATTCCCACCAGAATCCAAAGAAAGTATAGGTAGAGTTTCGAACTTACTCTCTTAGGATTTTTACAACATTTGACCGAGAAGGGCCTCTGAGCGAGTCCATCAGTAGGATACAAGGTCTGTAGGGTAGGAATGACCAATTATTAATATTTCATAATGTTTAAAGGTATAAAAAGTGCATTAACAATAAAATTTAAAATTTTAAAAATTTCCTTTGTATATTCAGTAAAACTTGGGGGGGTAAACCTTTTAAGCACAAACACCCTGATAATACTTAGTTAACCATCTGTGGTTATATTAAATGCTGAATAATAGAGTATTAACTTAACCATATCTAAGTTAAGAAGACATTTTACCGAAGTTCCATTAGTTGGTTCCTAAAAATATTTCAAATTTTAGTAGAAAGTCAAAAAAATTCTGAAAATTTGAACATCCCCGTATTACAAACTGCCAAAAGTGAGATCATGCCAAATTACAAGAAAAATAATACGGTTTTCAACTAAATCTATTTTAGATAAGAAAACAGGTGATCATCACATAAAAGAGTTTAGGATCCAATGTTCTGGGCAAGATTCCACTTGAGAGAACACTCGATATACAGCTAACTCTCAAAATTTTGTTCTGAGGAAGTCTAATGTATAAGAAGTCCAAAATGTTTCAAGATTTATGTTCTTCCTGGCTAAAATTTCTGGGATTTGGAGAAACTCTTAACTGCTCTGGGTCTCTGTATTTTCCCTTATAAATGAAGTCTGCTATTCAAATGCTGTTCATGGAATTTCAGCCAAGATTTCCTACAGAAAGCTGAACGTCCAGAACTAGATTCTGTAGCATCACTTCAGAAGCACGGACACTCTGCAGAGCCCTGGGGCAGGCACTTCTGAGAGCCAGACTCCCTCTGGGTCGGGGTGCCCGTCTGGAACACGTCCCTGAGGACTGCCCCGAGTCACCACAGCCCTCACATGGGAGGTGTCACCTCCAAGTCCCATGTTACCGATGTGAATTTCATTTCTTCAGGGCTCCGCCAACAGCATAAGGAGGTTCTCAGGCTAGGGGTGTAATCGGAGCTGTAGCCGCCGGCCTACACCACAGCCACAGCAACACGGGATCTGAGCCATGTCTGTGACCCTCACCACAGCTCACAGCAACGCCAGATCCTTAACTCACTGAGCGGGGGCTGAACCTGTGTCCTCATGGATGCTAGTCAGATTCGTTTCTGGTGAGCCACAATGGGAACTCCTGATGTAAATTTCAGTGATAGTTCTTGGTCCTTTCCTGCTCTAAGCCACTACATACCCGAAAGGAACACCGCTTTTTGTGTGTGTGTGTGTGTGTGTGTTTTGTCTTTTGTCTTTTTGGGGCTGCACCGATGGCATATGGAGGTTCACCAGGCTAGGGGTCCAATCAGAGCTGTAGCTGCCAGCCTACACCACAGCCACAGCAATGCTAGATCCTAGCCACATCTGTGACCTACACCACAGCTTACGGCAACGCTGGATCCTTAACCCACTGAGCGAGGCCAGGGATCGAATCCACAACCTCATGGTTCCTAATCGGATTTGTTTCCGATACGCCATGGCAGGAACTCCCGAACAGCAGTTTTCTAAGCGCGCACGCGCCAACACACACACACACACACACACACACACACACACGAAATGGGCAAACAGAGAACCAAAACCACTTCCATTCGCCCCAACTCGATCCCTGAACATAGGTCACGATGACCCAGTTTTCCTCATGGATCCTGAGAGCCTTTGTGACTTTTGTTTAGGTACTCGTTTAAATCAAAATAGCACCATTAGTGTTTTATTCCAGGAGGGTATGTGATCAAAATTATCATGTAGTTTGCAAGATATATTGTAGATGCTTACTGTTTACAAATAGTAGGCTTCAAATGCCATTGTCCTATTTCCGAATTGCAGTTGTCGTCAGCAAGGAACCCATCATCACTGCTGTCATCCTGTAAAAGACAGCCTGTTAGTATTGAAAACATACAATCTAATAGCACTTCTGAGGATAAAAACCTTTGGAATAAATACGTAAACAATTTTTCTGATCAGACATTAGGAAATGTGGTATGTCACTGGATTCTAATTACTTAATGCCAAAACACTGGCATTTTAATGAAAAGAAAAACTATCAATCAGATCCACAAAAAACTGTTACATCTATTTACTCAATCTAAACTTTTAAAGACTAGGCCGCAGACGTGGCTCGGATCTGGCTGCTGTGGCTGTGACATAGGCTGGCAGCTACAGCTCCGATTAGACCCCTGCCTAGGAACCTCCACATGCTGCAGGTGCAGCCCTAAAAAAGACTAACTAACTAACTAACTAACTAAATAAATAAATAAATTTCTAAAGACTAAATATATTATGACTGAATCTTCTCCTGTCAAATATTGTGGCTCTAATTTTAGGTATTTTCACAAAAATTTAGTTTGTTGGCTAATGCGACTGTTCACAATAGGACATGAATGACAATATTTATTATTCTTTCACACAAATAGTTTTTTTCATATCAGAAACATTTAAAGGTTTTGGGAAACACTATTTTACTTGAAAAAAAGCACTTATCCATTTGAGAGAAGATAGCTTAATGATACCGTTTCTTATTCTACAGATTATCTTGAATATACAACAACAAACAAGGCTTTTTTTGTTCTTTGGAAAGCTTCTGGTAATCTTAAGAGTGAAATACTCAACAGCAGGAATAATAACAATAATAATGATACATAATTAAATTAACCAGGTCACATAACTGTTATGACCGAAGGAACATAAGTGCTTATTATAAACCTGCAACCTCATTATTCAAATCTTATTATAAACACCCAAATATATGTGTCTGTGTACATTAAAGACAAAAACTGTATTTCACAGCTACACACTATAGACCGAGGGATATCACCAAAAATGGGTTTTGTTCAAAAGAGAACTAAGCAAAAAAGAAAAGTGGTATAGTACAAAGCCACCTAAATTCACTACTAGGTAGAACAGTTTGTCCTAACAACTACGGAAAGATTAGAGAGAGCTAATGAATACTTTAAGCTTTTCTCTCAAGATAAGTCCCTGTTTGATTGAAGTTATAAAATATTTTCAAAAATATACTTTATTTTTGGTGTTATGAAGTTTACTGACGCAAACGAGACTGTAAGGAAATATTAGAATTGATCTATTTCAACAAAATTTTATCTGTTTCTGTCATGGCACACATACACTAAATTAGATGTACGAAAAATCACTTGAAAACTAGAAAAAATAATACAATTTTGCTGTTTGTGTACCACATAATTGAAAATTTAAACATCTGCCTCCTGAATGTTAAATCAAACCAAGTAAGTTTGGTCCATAATCTTTCAAAGAGGAAGAGAGAGAGGTGCGTGTGGTAGGCCTGGGGAGGCGGCTGGGGGAGAGGGTTAACTTCACCAACACGGGTAATAGCAGTTCAGTCCACAGGAGCAAGCAAAACAAACTCCAAAATGCAAAACAAAAACACTAATATATTTATTCTGGCAACTTGGAGATTGAAGACTGAATTTGTGTTTTGAGGTGAGACCCAAATCCAGAAGGCCTGAGTGCTGAAGGAGCTGCCTAAGGACTCCTAGAAAAACTCGTAATCAGATAAAGCACTAGAACTTTTGGCCCAGCATCAGGTTTCACCTGGTGATCCTGATCTTCTGAGAAGTCGATGAGTTCATCTTCAAGCATTTTACTACTTTCAGCTGACTCATCACTGTAGTTTAGTCTGATTTTGCTTAAGCCATCTGTATCAATAAGAAACATTATACAATTTTTAAAAAGAATACACACCAGTAACTTGTAGTATATGTTAAAATTAATGCTAGTAATTAATCACATAGTAATAACAAATACAAAATCTCTCGTAGATGTGATACTACAAATATAAAGTAAGTTACTTTTTAAAAAACCTGGATTGACATGTCATTTACAGGGTTGTTTCTACTACTTAGGTCCTAAAATTCATTAAAATTTAAAAACTGGGCTATCAATTATACTATTAAGTATATATTATTTAAATACATGTATAATAAACACTTTTTTGAAAAAATTTTATGACTGGGAGTTGTGGTTCAGTGGGTTAAAAACCCGACTAGTATCCATGAGGATGCAGGTTCGATCCCTGGCCTCGCGCAGTGGATTACAGATGTGGCGTTGCTGCAAACTGCAGCACAAGTCACAGATGCAGCTTGGATCTGGCTGAGGCTGGTTGCAGATGTTGTGGCTGTGGTGCAGGCAGGCGGCTCACGTTCTGATTCGACCCCTAGCCTGGGAACTTCCATATGCCCTGTGTGCGGCCCTCAAAAAAAAAAAAAAAAAAGACAAAAAAATTTTACGGCCGCACTCTCAGCATATGGAAATCTGAGCTGCAGCTGTGACTTACACGGCAGCTGTGGCAAGGCCAGATCCTTTAACCCGCTGTGCAAGGTGGGGACTGAACCTGCTCCTCTGCAGTAACCCAAGCTGCTGCAGCTAGATGCTTAACTCACTGCACCACAGTGAGAACTCTATAAATAAATGTTTATATGTATGCTAGGTATCTTTAATTACAGAAGCGACAATAGTTTGAAAACAACTCAAATGTTTAATAACAGGAATAGTTTGCAAATGTAGAACATAAAATGAAATACTGTACATTTAAAAATTTTAAACTGTGAAAATATGGAAAATTGTACAGTACAAGCTAAAAAACATGACTAAAACTAAGTAAAACAGGCTTGTGTTTGGACAAATAATTTTTAAAAATATAAAAATGTTAGGACGGTACTCATACATGCATTCCCCAACTCCATATATTTTTCCTTCACATCTGGTTATATTTATAGACTTTTCAATAAAATAAAACAACACAAGCCAATGTAGGTGCTGCTAGTATGACTCATAAGAAATATTGGAAACAAATTATTTTCCTTTTTTTTTCTTTTTATGGCATATGGAAGTTCCCAGGCTAGGGCCACGGCCACAGAACACCAACTCCCAGCTGCATCTGCGACCCACACCACAGCTTGTGGCAACACTGGAGCAGGCCAGGGATCAAACCCATATCCTCATAGTTACTAGGCAGGTTCTTAACCCGTGGAGCTACAATGGGAACTCCTGGAAATGAATTCTTTTAAAGGTCTGTTTCAAGAACCTAAATCCTTACAAGTCAATGCTTTTGCTTAAAGAATCTAATCACACAGTATGTTTCAAAGAAACAGAAGATTAACAGGAAAATAATGAAAATTGAGTCAGGGACTTTGAGGGACTTCTGGCATTACACAAATATTGTTTATTATAGAGCATACCACTTCCAAGTTTTTTAAAAATATGACTCCAATGTATTTTAGACAGGATAAAACTTATTTTGGTACAAGTTATCAAAAGGACATTAAGAATACTAATACAAGCAAGTTAGGATGGGAAGCATTAAGATAAAATGCATTCTGGAAAAAAGATGTATTTAACTCATATAAAAGTCTGAACATGACTGAAAACAACCTAGTTAAAATAATAAAGCACCGGAGTTCCCTTCGTGGCTCAGTGGTTAACGAATCCAACTAAGAACCATGAGGTTGCGGGTTCGATCCCTGGCCTTGCTCAGTGGGTTCAGGATCTGGCGTTGCCGTGAGCTGTGGTGTAGGTTGCAGACGCGGCTCGGATCCCGCGCTACTGTGGCTGTGGCGAAGGCCGGCAGCTACAGCTCCTGTTAGACCCCTAGCCTGGGAACCTCCATATGCCGTGGGTGCGGCTCTACATAAAGGCAAAAAGACTAAATAAATAAATAAATAAATAAATAAATAAAGCACCAGGGTGAATCCTTTTATCATGAAGAGAATAACCATTTCAATTATCTTTTTAAAAAATCTGTATTTTTATGCTTTTTTGAAGCTAAAACATCTATAATTTAAATTTGTCCAAATCCTCAGGCAATTTAGTCATTACAATCAGTTATTTTAGCAGCTAATTATTCCTATCTATGCCTATCTCACACAAAACTGTGTCATGTAAATATGAACCATATATAAATTAAATACATGTACACTGCAAAAAAGGGAAAAAAGTAATTTAGACAGCATAGTCAATTCCTTCAATTATTTCATTCAGTACAAATTGAGAAGTGGTAACTCAATTAGCTGTTCTCATTCAGTCCCAGTTCCTGAACGGCTCATAGAGAGATCAGCTAAAGATGCAGAACCGAGTCTGGTGTTAAAACACACACATTTTTCATGTATCGTATGCAGCAAAACAAGTATTTCAAATGGTGCCCAACTGAAAAAACAGCCAACAGAAGCAGCAATAACACACAGTATTGTTTTCCTGCAAATGACCTTAAAAACCTAATCCCTGTGGGTAAGATACAATTCCATTTATTTACTGCAGCATGTCAACAGACATCATAGTCAACACATGTATGTGTGTGTTCAGTGGTTAAAATTATGTTAAAACTATCTATAAATGCTTCATGTAAATCCTGCCAACTATACTCCCAGACCAAACAGAAACTGATTACTAAGAGATTAAGCATAATCATAAAAATCTTCACAAGTGCTTCTCCTCCTAATTTTGAATATGTTGTCACTTCACCTGGGATAGACTGCCCAACCATCCTCATTCAATACACTTTTTGGCAATCTCTGATGAAAGATATGAGACCTTGTTCCTAAAAGATACAGATCTAATGCAGAAAACCATTTTTCAGACTGAGACATTATCATCACTGGATTAAGATAAGCATTTCAAATAGAAAATACACACATAATAAAGGTAAATTAATTTTCTTAAATGATACAGCTACACATATTGAAAACAAATGCACAAACTGTAATTTCAAAAGAAGAAAGAACAGAATACATACATATTAAAAGGGCAAATTACATAAAACAGGTACTCTTTACTCTGGTCTCCATGAGGATGTATTAGAACACTCACTCAAATTTAACCGGTTACTTCTCAACTAGAACACTAACTTTTAGAAGAGGGACGCTAAGAAGTTCTGGGGTTTGTGCATGTGAAGGAAGCCATTGGCTTGTCCCACTGCTCTAAGGCATGCACTTGAATTCAGTTTGTAACCTGAATTCCCATTAAACTGTATGAAATTATTGATCAAATAAGAACTTTAAATATACCACACACATAGAGAAAACAACAACAAACCTGGTTACCCTTCAGCTATCACTCCCTTCTTCCCATATTCCTGCCCCGACCCCCCAGCCCTAAGCAGCCATTACTCCACTTTAACTATTTTCCTGTTTGGGAGATTTCATACGAACGGAATCACATTACACATGGTGCTGTGTGACTATTCTCCCTCGGCACGGTGTTCGTGTTTCACTCACGTAGTTTGACACATGGCTGAACAACATTCCACTGGATGGAGAGACCATGCTCTGACAATCCATCTTTCAGGAGACGAACGTCTGGGTTTCTCTACCTTTTGGCTATTATGAATAATGCTGCTATAAATGCTCATGCCCAAGTTTTTGTGTGGACGTATGTTTTTATTGCTCTTGGGTATTTATTTAGGAGTGGAACTGCTGGATCATATAGTAACTGAATTTTTAACTTTTTGAGGCCTGTCAAACTGTCTCGCAAAGCAAGCTGTACCATTTTGCATTTCCACTGATCATACACAAATGGTTCTATTTCCCTACATCCTCAAGCAACACTTATTAGAATCTCCCTTCTGGATTCTAGCCGTACTTGTGTGGCTAAAGCATCTCTGCAGTCCTGACTTTTCCCTTATGACTAACGAGGCCGGGCACCTTCTCGTGTACTAACTGGCAGCAGTTTTGTCTTAAAGGCAGTGAGAAACAGTGCACACTGCCCTGCCGCATCAGACTGCCCAAAACGGCAATTAATGTCTAATGTAGCTATTCGCTGACCCTCTATATTTTTTTTTCTATTCAAGTATTAAAATATTCAAACTGAAAAAAATTAGTCAGAACTTGGTGATTACCTACTTTGGCCATCTTCAATCCCTTTCCTGTCTGATGGAGGAGACTAGAAAACAAGCTAAAAAAGTAGTACAGTTGACCTTCAAACAATACAGGCTTGAATTGCACCAGTTCACTTACACATGGATTTTTTTTTTTCAACAAATAATGTAACACGGTACGCAATCCAAGCGTGGCTGAATCTAGGGATGTGAACTTGTAGACAGGGAACTGTGAGGTACGACACAAATCCACATATCACTATAAAGTCATACATGGATTTTCAACTGTGCAGAGGGTCAGCGTGCCAAACCCCATGTTGTTCAAGGGTCAACTGTTATCTGCTGGGCTTTTGATGTCCTTTTCTGCTTTATCTGTTAAGCTGACTCCTCTGCCTCTTATTTTATATCCCCCCCTAAAGGTCACAAAGACTAAACATTCATAGGGCTAATGCCAGGTTTATGCATTAGTACGTCAAACAAATAAAAAATATTTTTGTAAGAGCAGAGCAACGCTTTCTGACTTACTGAAATAATACAGGCTGGTAAAAGTAACAAGAAGAGTCAAGAGTATGTTCGGCATTCACAATTTCTGATAGGTTCTTTCTGAGTTCACGTAATTTCTTCCACGCCTTTGTTCTTCCAAAGATGTATCAGATCTATTCATAGTTTAATAAGTTTGCCAGGCACATCTTACAGCATGTTATGCACTGCATATTATCAGAGTAAACTACTTTTGGGTTTGAGCAGAAATTATACAGTTGACTTGATATAAAATCTAAGTATATGAAGTTAGAAACCTTAGATTTCTATAACAAGTGCTGGAAACATGGACTTGGTTCTAGGGAAAAAAAAATTATTAGAGCTGAAGGGAGATAAAAAAGCACAAGTTGGACTGGTGCCCTTCTTCCCACTGAGAACCATGATGGAGAGAGAGTAAGGAATAGGAACTAACGTGTGATCTGCATGTCCACAACTATTTGGAGGAGAAAGCTTTAATTTCTGCCTCTTGCCACTTGATCTCAATTTGCCCATCTGTAAATTGAGAAGACTGAACTAATTAGCCTTATAGATCTAAGACCGTGGCAACTACTGTTTATACTAAATAAGTAACGTCCTACGAAATAAAAATAAATCCAAGTTCCTAAAAATGGAACATGCACATCTTGTCCTGTAACTGTAAAGGTGAGGGGAGGAGACTCGCCCTAAAGGGGCCACAAGAGAATTTTCTGGCGTAGTGGAAAGGTTCTAAATCTTGACTGCCGTAGTGATTACATGACTGCATACATTTATCAAAGCTCAATGAGCTGTATTTATGAGCTAATGCTATTATTAAGTAAATTATACCTCAATATACCTGACTTCAAAAAATGTGCCCTGAAATCTTAATTCTGTTTCTAAAAAATTCAACTTATTCTGAATTCTTTGATTCTTTAAAACATTTAGAAACATACCTGTATGTTGCATAGAACTTAAATATTCATTCTGTAGGCCATTCTCACTTTTAGTCCTATCAACAACTTTCTGGCATGCAGATTCTCCTTTATTCGATTCTTCATTTTGACTTGCAGTATGATTTATTTTTTTCAGACTACATTTCACACTGCTTATGTTTCTCCGATAACGAGGGTCACTTTCTTCCTGTTCATTATTTGAATCAATTACAGCTACGCAATGCTTTCTGTTTAGCATCTTCTTAATTACGGGCTTGGCAGATGAGTTTTGTGAACAACTGTCCATTTCACTGGCTGAAGGAGAAGAAATACAACTGTCCTCTACAGGTGAACATTTTTGCATGACTGTATTTTCATGGTAATGAGGATTAGGTTCATACTTTGGTTTTTCCAAACCAGGGAAACAAACAACAGCCAAAAACCAGTGTGCACTGTAAAAAACAAATGAAACTACTGAATATATTATTAGAAAAGTTTATTATATTTGGCAATAAATATTAAAATGTTTTTAAAGCTTTTGTAAACAAATTTATTAAAAATGCCCAATTTTTTCAATCCTTGCATTAATCCACTTGTTTAACAGAATATAATATCTATTCAAGAATAACAATTTTTGTCAGAATTGTGCAGTCTGCATTCACTTTTGCAAATAATCCTTTGAATCTTTTCTTGCTTTTGGAATAAAAAATTAATTGTTTTCCTGGCAATTTCACAAAACGTCAATTATATCACTGAAACTCATCATTCCCAATTACCTTCCGTTTATTTATTTCAAGGATAAAAAACTATCTGGCCTCAAGATTAAAATATCTTCAGAAGTCTAATTAGACTTTACAATTTTGAACATTTTCTCAATATTGTCCATAATAGCTTTTTTAAAACTTTTACCATGTCTGTGTTTTTCTTATTTAATAAGAGTAATTTCTTAATATTGAAAATATTAAATAACTGTCTCATGCTATATTGAAAAAAATACACTAAATTTAAATAATATATCTAATCTTATCATCACTGCAAAACTTCATCAGCAGGATTCCAGCTATCAAGTGGGTACTCATGACAGAGCTAAATTCAGGAATCATAGTTCCCAACTGAAGAAATAAGCCATGAGGGAGAAGCTGGAAGCCAAGAGTGGCTAATTATTCATCAATCTAATTAACCGTATTAAGGGTTACTATTTGCTAGGCACAGGGGTGGGATAATGAACAGGCTAGAGATGTCAGATGATTTATTGGCTGAACACAGTATTTGTCAGACAGTAGGGTGGTCAGCAGATATTTGCTGAATGAAAAAAATGAATATCCTGACTTGGATAGAAGTTATTCCATATTCTCCTCCTGCACACTGCTAAATTCCTCCAAGGTGACAGTGAGAAACAGCACTGGCTATCTCTTCATTAGACTGCATTAGCAGAAAGGTCACTGAGGCTGGCTCAGTCTCAATACGGCAAAGGCCAAACGGAGGAACACATTTCTCCCGTCCTTAATTATTAATCCTCAGGATCCTGTGGACTCAGGTCAAGCTAGCATGGGAGAAGAGTAGCACACCATCTTGCTCCTTTTTCTACTCCAAGGCACATCTTAGATAAGACATTATCTACTCTAATCACAAGATGTGATTGTAAGTCACATCTCAATTTCAGAAATGTTAAAATGTGAAAAAATGTTTTAAAAATTGATTAAACATGGTATAATACAGTGATTCTCAACCCACAGCTGAAACCTAAGTCTACCACAGTTTTAAACATTTTTTGTCTATGACCATATGGATAAGCCGTAATTTTTCTGCTGCTTCACATAAAAGCCTGGAAAAAGGCTTCCTTCACTTAGCTGAAAAGAGAAAGTTGAGTCACATACTTCTGAGGTCACTATCAATTGCTAAGAGCCAGGGTTTGGCTTTTACAATTTCTTTTAAACAGCAGCTACCTTGACCTTAAGTCATCAGTACAAGAAATGGCTAAAACAGGTAATTTCACTTATCTTAAGACGGATTAGGCTCAAATGCCAGTTTTTTTTTAACAAATAGATTCTGTGCTGACTTCAGCTTCCACACACATTAGATGGAATGACTAAGAGGGATGTGCCTCTACTGTTAAATTTAACAGTAGAGGCACAATTCCTACTTAAAATTCCTATAACCAATTTCTGACAAATGGCTGCCTACGTATATCCGTCCTTTTACCTCGTGGGCAGCACACCTGTTACTTTACATGACAAATTAACGTCAAGAAACCTTACTTTGAGAAAAAGGAAGAAAATTTGGGGTTTTGTTGTTGTTAGCTTTTTTTTTATTTTCTTTCCTGGCCGCCCTGAGGCATACGGTGTTTGTGTCCCAGGCCAGTGATCAGATCAGAAACTCAATTGTGACCTATGCCACAGCTGTGGCAATGCTAGATCCTTAATCCACTGTGCCAGGCTGAGGACTGAACCTGAGTCCCGGAGCTGCCGATCCTGCTGCACCACAGCGGGAACTCCTAAAGATAGTTTTAAACCTAATTTTAAATTTTATTATAATATTACGTTTGACTTCAATATATAGCTTTGAAGAAACTGGGCTTTACAACCATAACCAATGCTTTAACCTAGCCTACCTATCTTCGGCTAGGCTAATTAGGGAGCAGAGACCTTTTGATTAGAGCCTGACTTTAAATAAATAGAATTTGACTATACTATAGAGTGAATTTGTTTTTTATAGTGAGAAAAAAGAGCACATTCAGAAGCTAACCTGACACAGATAAGCTTATCAGACATAAACGATCTCGTAGAATACCAACCTCAGACAACGTTACTCTGCAATCATGATAAAATGAGACAAAGCAAGGCCATTTCATAATGTAAGCAGAGACAAATAGAAGGTCACAATGCAACCCCCCAAAGAATCAAATATTCTTTTTTTTTGCTAAATGAGTGAACGAACCACTGCTCCCTTAGCCCTCCTCCTAAACCACCACACCAGAGCCCAAATTCTGTTCCTAGCTCTTTCAAACACACTTTTACTGAGAGGCCCCATGGTTGCCCATGGTGTTCGCTCGTCCTTGATGCAAGTACTAACCCCAAGTGGTTCAATTACAGGGGCATTCGTGGAGGTCTTTGGCTGGAGGGCACAGGAAAAAAAAAAAAAATGAGACACGACAGCTCCCAAGTCTGAACTGTCTAACACTACCCTGTACATCTGCCCTTCTCTAGAGATGGGGAGACTAACACAGATGTGTAACTAACCCCCTTTACCCAGAAAATAGCTTTATGCAGTAAACGTGGTTTTCAATGAGCAAATGACATAAAATCCAGCCACCTTTTCTTCTTTCTGGTTAAGAACCAAAGTGTGTTTTAAACTAAAGATTCAAAATCTTCTACGTGACCTAATCGCTCTTCTGAATAAGGTGGCCTTTTCTATAGGATGTTTGTTAGATCACAGGCACCATTTTTAAAGAAATGATGTTATTCCACACTGACAAATAAAATGAAATTGGAAAGATCTCTTATCTAGTGTTTACAGAATTCAGTATCTTACATGATTCACTGGAAAACTGCATTTATTTCCACAAAATAAGAAGTATAGATACATAAAACAAATTTCAGAAAGAAGTTTAAAAATGAATTATTCACCTCGTAAACACATAAATTTTCTACAAACTGCAATCACATTTATATAAAGGAAATTCTTACTCACGCTTCATTGAGGGGTACAAAAATAAAGTCCTTCTCAAAAATATCTACATGCCGCGTCCATGTTTTCACTCTCCCATGTCGCTTTTGCTGTATTCTGTGAAGAGAGAAACTATCACGCTTCTGAAATGTTTCTAGTGTTTCAGTTTAGATGCAGCAATTTATAATCACAAGGATTAAGACGTTTATAGATCACGCAGTTGTATAAGATGATTTAACACAGAAGAAAGGAGAACACTAAGATGGAACTAGGAAGGCATGAGACTGCTCATCACTGAATCTGGAAGAAAGAGAGATTTAATTCCTACTACTTCCTAAGGTAGACCAGAGCTACTATTTTTATTGTCACAGAACTGGTTTTAGCAACAATACTGAGAAGCATCTCAGACCATGATCTATAATAACCGAGAAGACAGTAGGAAAAGTGAGCATTATCTTATTAGCACAGGTGAAGCAGGACAGATTACCAGCACTGGCCAAAAACCAGTCACTACCATCAACTCTAAGATGCAAAATCAGGAATCACAGAAACAGGAGACAATGTTATTTATATGAAGCACAGCAGACATCAATTCAAGATATTTAACAGCATTTGTGACAAAAAATGTATCAACTCTTTCTGTGTATCTTGGAACCAATTACCAGCAAGTATTAGAGCTGGATCCTATATGGAGAAAAAATACCTAATTCGGGCCTCACATGTAAGCACAGTATTTCCTTTACTGGTCTGAGAAGAATTATCCAAAGAACTTACTAATATTACAGCCACAGGTTCCTCTGTTAGATATTATGGATGGAACATCTAGGGTAAAACAGGGCAATCTTTATTTAATAAATATCCAAGTAATTTTTTAAACTATCAGACATGTTTGGAAAATATTGACCTAGATGTTAGACCTAAAACTTTTATGAATTCCAGGTATTTTGGGGGCTTTAGATTATGAATTATATTAATTTTGCTAATTTATAATAGATTTAAAAATGTCATTTCAATACAAATATGATTTTTTTCTAAGTTACATTTAAATGAAACTTACTACATCTGCTGAATATTTTCAAAAGGCTTGACTTACGATAGATTAGTTGTTTCATGAAGATTTCTCCTCTCTCTCTGATTAAGGCGTTTATAGAAAAAAGAACTGAATATATGAATTCGGTCAGCTTCTTCTTTCTTCAATTTTTCAAGCACCAAATACCTATTTTTTAAAAAGTAATTCCAAATATAATAAACTTAACAGCTTACTTGGTACTAAAAACAGTTACACAGTCATCAAATATCTTTTTAACCACCATAAGACTTTATTCCTTTAAACTGAAAAAAGTTATTAACAAGGTTTATTTCATATTTGAGACAATGATTTTATTACCAGATTATTCTTAGGTAGTGAAAAGCAATGGCACACCTATGAATATCCACAGAAACATTATTCATCATAGCCAAAAGGTAGAAATAACAGAAATGCTTGCCAACTGATGAGTGGAAAAACAAAATGTGATACATCCATACAATGTGATATCATTTAGCAACAGAAAGAAATGAAGTTTTGATACATTCTGGAACACAGAAGAACCCTGAAAACCTTATGCTAAGTGAAAGAAGCCAGTCACAAAAAAACCATGTATTGTGTGATTCCATGTATATGAAATGCTCAGAATATGCAAATCCACAGAGAGAGTGAGGAGGCTGGTGGCTGCCTAGAGCTGGGGGTCGGGTTGGAGGGAATGGGGACTGACTGTTAGTTAACGGGTACTGAGGTCCTCCGGGGGGATCAAATGTTTTAACACTGATTATGGTTATGGTAGTACAACTGTCTGAATACACTAAAACCACTGAGTGATACACTTTAAAAGAGTGAACTGTATGGTATCTTTATGTACTACGTATTTTGTTTTAAACAATTCAGTTAATAATCAATGAAGACACAGCCATAAACAATTTTTTAAAAAAGAGAAAAGCACCTGTATAGAGGTTATAAAGGTGACCCTCTGAAGTGATTGTACATCAGCTCTAAGTTTTCCTTGTCCTAATTTTTTTTCTATAGGTCTATATCAAAACTAATAGCAATGGTCCTTTACATTACAAAGGGAAATTATGTTATATTAAATTTGTTTATGTTCCAAACTCCCTCAAAGGAGCTATGCAAATTCAAGCTCATGACCATATTCGTTTTATTAAAATGAAGTTAGTATAACGTCTTGTGAAATCTTACACAGAAACAGCAAATATCCAGAGCATGCATCTTTGAGGGCTGTTACTTTCACCGTAATAGTCGATAATTCTAAAGCTCAAGTTCTGATAAAAAGGACATAACTTGGAGTTCCACTAGTATTCATGAGGACCAGGGTCTGAACCCTGGCCTTGCTCAGTGGGTTAAGGATCCAGCATCGCTGTGGCTGTGGTGTAGGCCACCAGTAGCAGTTCCAATTCGACCCTTAGCCTGGGAATCTCCATACACTGAAGGTATAGCCCCAAATAGACCAAAAAAAAGGACATAACTTACAGATATTCTGCTCTAGGGCAACTCCGTGTGCCCCCACAAAAGATACAAGACAGTGAATGACACTTTACTCTTTTTTGGGGGGGAGGGAGGAGTGCTGCAACCACAGCATGCAGAGGATCGCAGGCCAGGGACTAAATCCTCGCCTCAGCAGTGACTATGATAGATCCTTAAGCCGCTGAGCCACTAGGAAACTAACACAGTTTAAATCAACTGCCGAATTCTACACATATATTCAAAACAGAGCATGCAGTAAACCAGACTGGAATTTAGACTATACCTTAATGGGTGAGCCATGCTGTTTTTACAAGAACAATGGCAACTTTGTAAACTAACCTGAATAAATAATAGAATAATTCAACTTAAAAATGGTTATTGGTGGAGTTCCCATCGTGGCTCAGTGGAAACAAGTCTGATTAGCACCCAAGAGGTCAGCAGGTTTGATCCTTGGCTTCGCTCAGTGGGTTAAGGATCCAGCACTGCCACGAGTTGTGGCACAGGTCACAGAGGTGGCTTCGATCCCACGTTGCTGTGGCTGTGACGTAGGCCTGCAGCTGCAGCTCCAATTCAACCCCTAGCCTGGGAACTTCCATATACCATGGGTGCGGCCCTAAAAAGACAAACAATTAAAAAAATAATAAACAAAAAGGTTACTGTTGATTTAAGAAAACTATTTCATAGGTAAACAAATTCACGCCTTTTTTTGGAAATGGAAGAAATAATTTATTTGCAGATAAAAGGATTTTCATATAGAAAACTTCGAAAGAGCTACAGATAGATTAGAAATAATAAGAGTTTTCAAAAGATATCTGGCTATGAGATCAAAATCCGTTCATTTAAATACTCAAAAATTCAAGTACTGGTCGTCTCCAAATTACACAGATTAATGGAGAGTTTCTCAAGTGTGGCACTACTGGCATTTTAAGCTCTGCTGCGGGCCTGTCCTGTGCAGTGCAGGGTGCTGAGCAGTACCCACTAGATGCTATCAGCAAACATCCCTTCCCTTCCTGAGAACCACACTGTCTGCAAAAATGCCCTGGGGCCCAAATCCCGCCCCGCCTCCCACACCAGGATCACTGATGCAGTGTAGTTACAATAAAAATCCCCAAAGGATTTTTATTTTTAAATCCCCCACTACTGCAGATTACACAGCTGTGTTTCCTGCATTTGGAGAAATCACAGTGATGGATCAGCACACCTGCAGCACAGTGGCTAAGCCTCACTCTGGGAAAACATCTTCATGACCATGCTATCTCCTCTGCTAGGTTAAGTATCCAAAAGACTTTTAAAAATGGGCCAATTCCAAAATTTATCTGCAAAGAATCAAAAGGTCAAGTATGGAGTTCCCCTCATGGCTCAGTGGTTAACGAATCCGACTAGTATCCATGAGGACAAGGGTTCAATCCCTGGTTAAGGATTCAGGGTAGCTGTGAGCTGTGGTATAGGTCGCAGACATGGCTCAGAGATCCTGAGTTGCTGTGGCTGTGGTGTAGGCCGGCAGCTCCAGTTCTGATTCAGCCCTTAGCCTGGGAACCTCCATATGCCTCAGGCGCGGCTCTAAAAAGACAAAAGACAAAAAAAAAAAAAAAATGTCGCACATGTCCCAAACATTCCTGAAGGTGACTAAGGAGGAGGGCTTGCCTTTTGAGATAAAAACAATACAGCATGGTAATCGCGGCAGTGTGATACTGATGCAGAGATAGAAACCTGTGCAACTACGTTATCTTAGTGTGTGTCGCAGGTGGCGTTTCACAGGGCTGGGGAGAGGATGAACTGCTTAATAAGTAACCCCATGGCAGTTATTTACTCACACTGAAACAAATGAAATTAGGTCTCTACTTCATCATGCACAAAAACAAATCCTAGAGGAATTAGAAACTTAAAAGTGAAAAAACAAAACTGCAAAACTGTCCTTCCGGAGTTCCCGTCGTGGCTCAGTGGTTAACGAAATCCGACTAAGAACCATGAGGTTGCGGGTTCGATCCCTGGCCTTGCTCAGTGGGTTAAGGATCCGGCGTTGCCGTGAGCTGTGGTGTAGGTCACAGACGCGGCTCGGATCCTGCGTTGCTGTGGCTGTGGCGAAGGCCGGCGACTACAGCTCCTGTTAGACCCCTAGCCTGGGAACCTCCATATGCCACGGGTGCGGCTCTACATAAAAAAGACAAAAAGACAAAAAAAAAAACAAAAACAAAAAAAAAACTGTCCTCCTGATCAGATATACATGCTTAAGCACTTCTGTGACTAAAATATAGTTTTTTTTTTAATGTGCATGTATTAGAATTACTAATTCTAGTTAGAACAACTAAGTATCTTACTCTAGAATTAAAGGGAAAATCCAATTTATTACAGAAAAAACTTGTGGCAATTTTTTTTCATTTGGATGTACTGGTTTTTTTTCAGTGTATAAATCTTTCAAATATTGAATGTCATGGTGAATCTGTTCACCTGTTATTTTTATAAAGTAGACAACCTAAGAACATAAGTTATGACATTTAACGGTATAATGAAGTTAAAAGCTGACCAAAGCTTGAAAGTACTTTTATTAAACTAATTCTTTAAAAAAACCCTTTTAATTCTTTTCTTCTCTACAATTTTTTTTTTTTTGCCTTTTGTTGTTTTAGGGCCGCACCTGCAGCATGTGGAGGTTCCCAGGCTAGGTGTCTAATCAGAGTTACCGCTGCCAGCCTATGCCACAGCCACAGCAATGTGGGATCTGAGCCACGTCTGTAACCTACACCACAGCTCATGGCAACACCAGATCCTTAACCCACTGAGCAAAGCCAGGGATTGAACCCACAACCTCATGGTTCCTAGTTAGATTCGTTTCCGCTGAGCCACGACGGGAACTCCTCTTCTCTATATTTTTTAAAAAAATATTTTATGGCCACACTAGCAGCATATGGGAGTTCCCAGGCTGGGAACTGAACCCAAGCCATAGCTATGACCTATGCCACAGCTGCAGCAATGCCGAATCCTTTACCCACTGTACCGGGCCAGGGATTGAACCTAATCCTTTGCAGTGATCCGAGCCGCTGCAGCTGGAGTCTCAACCCCCTGTGCCCTGGCAAGAACTTCTCTCTGCATTTTATTAGTATTCTCTAGATACAGGGCCCTTCTACTTCTTGCAATTCTGGCAAACTGTTTAAAAGTTTAACTTAGAGAGTAAGAAATGGAAAAGAATGAGCAGTTCTGGGAGCAGCTGAATTACTCATTTTAATAGTGAAGTTTTTAAATGTTTCTTTTTTATTCCCTTCTAAGACTGTCATGAGACAGAGTTTAAAAAAAATCATGGGAGCTCCCATTGTGGCTCAGTGGTCACAAACGCAACTAATACTCATGAAGATGCAGGTTTGATCCCTGGCCTCGCTCAGCGGGGTAAGTATCCAGTGTTACTGTGAGCTGTGGTGTAGGTCATAGACATGGCTTGGATCTGGTGTTGCATGTGGAAGTACCTGGGCCAGGGATCAAACCTGTGCCTGGGCCAGGGATCAAACCTGTGCCACAGCAGTGGGGACACCAGATCCTTAACCCACTGAGACACCAGGGAATTCTTCTGTGAATTGCTGATAGAGGGAAACTGAAGTCCCCAGCTGTATTTGCTGTTGGGCCTGTTTGTTATAGTTATTTGTTTTTTTAATTTTAGTCCTAAATTTTTTGTTTCTTTTTTCTTTAAATCTCCCTATTTATTTCAGAAGCTTCACATATATTCGTAACTGTCCATTAAAGAATTTTTATGATGGGTTCTTTAAATCCTTTGTCAGATAATTCCAACATCTATGCCAACTCAGTGCTGTCTACTGATTATCTTTTCTCTTTCATTTTGAGATCACTCTGGTTCTTGGTGAGACTAAAATCTGGATAATCTGAGTATTACAAGACTCTAGATCTTATTTCATTCTTGTGTTTTAGTAGGCCTGCCCTGGTCCCACCTCATTACTGCCAGGTGGCGGCGAAGCTGAGGTTCCCCACTAGGCCCCCATCAGAGGTGGAAGGGCTCATGTGACTGACAGGTAGGGGTGGGAGACTCCCCACTGACAGGCCTCCACTGATATCACCTCAGCTGGGTGGGGAGAAGGACGGGTGCCTCAGGACCGCCAGGGACCAGGGTGCCAATCCAGCTCCACACTTGACCCTGATGAGCTCAAGGTCATGTGCCTCTGTTATCCTCACCGTTATTTGTTAACCCTGCTGTACAGTTACTACCAAACGTATCCCCCTTTAAAGATTCAGCTCCCTTCAATTTCCTTAGATCACCCTCTCCGGATTTCTCTTACCTCTCAAATACCTTCAGAATTTATTTGTGGGAGCCTCTTTCTTCCTCACCTGTCTCTTAAAATCTACTCTCCAAATTTTGCCCTTAAAGCTCCTTTTCTCATTCTATATCCCTGTCTATGCAATTCCATCCACTCTCATAAACTACCACTTGTGTAAAGCCTTCTAATTCTGTTATGTCTCTAGGCCAGAAGTCAACTGACCTCTAGAAACATATATATAACTTGCTATTGGCAATGTCCCCTTTGCTGTATCACAGATATCTAAAAGGGAACCTGTCCCCTCTCCCACCCAAATCTGTTCTGTGTCTACAATCATGGCTTCAGCTAGTGGCAAAGCATTTAGCACATCTCACTAGTAAGAAAACCAGGAGTTACTTGGCACCTGCTTATTTCTCCCCTTCTTGATAGCCATTCAATCAGTCCTGGACTCCTGCTAAACAACTCTCTTAAAACATTTCATTGTTTCTTCTTTACTCAACTAGAATGCCTTAATTAGACTTCATATATCACCTTAATTAAATTTCCTTAAGCATCGTTCATCTACACATTCACAATGAATGTGCCTGTCAAAAAGACCTTAAAGAAACTCAACTACTTTTCTCAACAAAACCTTTCATTCTTTTTTTTTTTAAAGATCTTTTATTTATTTGTATTTTATCTTATTTTTTGGCTGTGCTCATGGCATACAGAAGTTCCTGGGCTAGGGTTCATGCCAGATCCTTATCTGCTAGGCCATCAGGGAACTCTAAAACCTTTCATTCTTGATAACAATGTTTTTTTCTCCCAAACTGAGTTGAAACCATTTGTATGCCATAAAATCAATACTGTAGCTTTTAACAACCAATTAAAAAAAAAATATATTGTCTTGTGATTCACGTCTGAATCAACCATAAAATATTGGAAAGCACTAGACACACTGATTTGTTTTACACTCACACCTGTTTTATATCACGAGTCAGTAAACACAACTTTATCCACGAATAAACACACAGCACACACGTGTGTACGCATGAGTATTCAGGGTCATGATGGAAGCCCTTCCAGGAGAGCTTATTACCAACCCCCGAAAAGAATGAAAAAAAAAAAAAAAACCAAAACCTTTCTTTTTCCTGCAATGTCTGTACCATGTTAATGCTTCTCCAATATTTTAATCCCATATTTGTGCTCCCCACAAGATCATAAACTTCTAACATAGTACCTGATACGAAGTTGGTACTTGGTGAACATTTATTGAAGGAAACAAGTGCAATCACACTTTTGTACTTGCTCAACAAATTATTACCTAGGCTAGGATAGTAACAAATTTAGAGGCTTAAAATACAACAACAAGCTATCATTTATGATCAGTTTACCCGTGCCTGGTGGTTTTCCTAGCACTTGAAATGTGTATCATTTAATTCTCATGATCCTTTTAGGTATTATTATTACCCCCATTTTTAAAATGAAGAAACACAGGTAGAAATATTAAATAACTTCCCAAATGTCACACAATAAATGGCAGTGACAGAATAAAAACCGAAACAATTCTGGCTCTACAAAACAAAGACATAATTACGAAACGTTAAAAATCTGCTAAAAGGCTAGTAGAAAATTAACTTACTTCAAATAAAAGTCTATAATAACATCATTTAAAAATTCCCCTTCACTCAGACAGTGCAGGTCCTCATTAGTAACGGAGATACCTCCCTTAGCTGGAGGTGGTGGATATACTATTAATCTGCAACAAAATTTAAAAAATAAGTAAATAAGTGAAATAAATAAATAAATATATATATATATATATATAATTGAAATGTAGCAAAAGAAATTTAAGAGGGTTGCAAATGTAAAGGAATTTCCCTCACTTTTCTACAGGACCCATGAAGATGGTGTGGCTCTCTCCAGTTTCATCCTCATCATCGAAAAACTGTAATTCTTGTTTGTTTTTAAACTGTATTTTAGACTCAATGCCCACCTGGTAAAACAAATTAAATTATCAATTCACAAAGCCAATTTGAAAAAATTTCAATAAAAAGCAAAGTACATGGCAGGAATGCTTTTCAATTAAAAAGGATTAAAAATAAGAAACAGGCAAAATTCGGGTCCATTTTCTTTTTATCTGTAGCTTCTGAACAGTGATACTCTTCCAATTGTGTAATAACGGTTTTCCAGTGTCTTGTCTGAAATCTCTACTCTCTATATTAAATTAGCTTATGTTAGTAAAATGCAAAGACTAGACAGTGGCTGTTCCTACAGTGAAGGTCTACCTAAATTCAGTGGCTAGGCAATCCATGGAATATGGGAGCAGAGGCTCAGTGAACATAGTTCCACTGAGCTTTAGTTCTCCAGAATCAAGGAGTCCTTAAACAAAGAGCCTCCCACTCAACTCGAGTCCTTCGCAGCTGCCTTAGGATTCCAGCTGCTCTTTTCTTGCTCTGGAATCATCTTCTGTGGCCAGTGCTACAAAGAAGGGGACTGGTTCCCCTTCCTCCCTCTGTTCTTTTCCCCAACTCCTTGTGTGAAGAGCTCTTTTCTGGTGAAGCCTTGCTCAACTTCACCAATATTATGCCTTGAACAGCCCTATTTCCAAATCTGTAGGCAGGCTGAAAGATTTAAATATTTCTATACTGAAATATACTTAAGTACGCTTAAACATACTTAAATATCCACATGTTACACAGACACATACAATACATCAGGGACCAAAGCTCCTTTATTTGTTCTGAAGCCAATGTTACCACTGAGAACCACTAGTGAATTTAAAAAACAGAGTAACAATCAATTGGAACATAGCACTGTATGTATATATATGTTGAGAGTGGGCGAAAAAGAAAAGGAGACAAAAAGTAAAGACAGGAATGGAGTGTGGAAAGGAACTAATAAAATGAAAAGGCTTCTGAGACCCGTACCACTTACTATCTGTCACAAGTTACCTACCTACCATTAAGGTTCTGATACAAGATAGCTTACAAACCATATATAAAAGCAAATAATTCTGGGAGTTCCCATCATGGTGCAATGGAAACAAATCCGACCAGGAACCATGAAATTGCGGGTTCAATCCCTGGCTTCGCTCAGTGGGTTAAGGATCTGGATCCAGCGTTGCTATGAGCTGTGGTGTAGGTCACAGATGCGGCTCAATTCTGGCATTGCTATGGCTATGGTACAGGCTGGCAGCTGTAGCTTCCATTCAGCCCCTAGCCTGGGACCTCCATAGGCCGCAGGTGTGGCCCCAAAAAGCGAGGAGAAAAAAAAAAGCAAATAATTAGGAAAAGGAATTTAAAAGATGTAACTCCAAATGAACAATATAATAATGAAACATATTTCCTTTTAAAGCTACTGTTTAAAATTACATTAAAGGAGTTCCCGTCATGACTCAGCAGAAACGAATCTGAGGATGCAGATTATATCCCTGGCCCTGCTCAGTGGGTTAAGGATCTGGTATTGCCATGAACTGTGGTGTATGTAGGTTGCAGATGCAGCTTCGATGCCACGTTGCTGTGGCTGTGGTGCAGGCCAGCGGCTATAGCTCCAATTTGACCCCTACCTAGCCTGGGAACCTCCATATGCTGTGGGTTCGGCCCTAAAAAGACACAAAAAATTACATTAAAAACATAATTACATTTTTAATTTTGTTTTCTTTTTGCACACAACTTCCTTTGATGCTCTCTTCATAGGTTCTTGTACAGGCAACAAGTCTGCTATTGGCTTCTTCAAAGGGAATTTTTGCAAAAAAATTGGACATCTTATTCTTTGCACCAATTTCAGTAATGATATTTTCAAATACCATATTTGCCTGAGGATCAAGGCCATTTTGAAAAATTAGAATTATGTATTGTTCTTCCAGATCTGAAAAGAAATCAATATAAATTATAAGTCTAAAAGAAAAAAACAGATACTAGAAAAAAAGTAACAATTAGTCATTTCCAAGAATACCACCAGAAATCCTGGCTTAAGCGTTCAAACAGTGTTCGGCATACAGTGGATATACAATAAATACTAGAATAGATACCAGTGACAGTGTCACCTAACAATGTCACTTAAGTTACTAAGAGAAAGGAGCCAGAACACATTACTCTAGCGGCAGATCAAGGACAAATCTATTCACAGATGTAACTAACTGAATTCAGCTAATAGGATCCAAATATATTCATTGTATAATCAGTTAACATTTTTGTGAAACACAAATAAGAAACTGACAAACGGGCAGGCAGTATCTTTAACTGTAAAAACTGGTATTCACTAATGGGCCAACGCTTGTGGCTTTAGCAGTAGCTTTCAGGGACTCATCTTTAAGCTGAAGAAACACTTACTGAGGAAAAGCATTTGTTTTACAACTAGTTATGCTATGCTACAAAGGTTGAAAGGAAAAGGAAACAAACTGGAGGACCACTTCTATTTACTGCAGAGGATGAAGACCTGTTCTATGAACTTCCAAAATTCCTATTCAGGCTGTTTGTAGGATTCCAGATTGATGGCTGATTTACAGTTAGCGCTTCTATCAGCGCATGAAAAACACAAAACAACATAAAAACTCACATTTCACTGTACTCCGATTACACAGTGTGAAAATAAAGAGTATATACCTTTTGGGTTTTAATTCATTTTGAGAACTTTCTAAAAGCGTAAACCTGGGTTTTATCTTCAGAACCTCCACTTTCTGTGGACTTTTCCTCACCTATATAAGGAGGGACAGAACATTTATCTTACAAGCTCACTCTAAGGACTGTAGGTAATATAATTCTCAGGTGTCTATCAAAGTGGACTCACATTCCGCTAACCAAAGCACTGCATGTGCTGCTATATTTATTCTACATAACTTACTTGTTGACTTATTTGCTCCTTTGCAGTCATTCCACACGCTATCCTTCATGTTCATCTGCAGTTGAATGCTCAATTTCTGGTATACTGCTGGTGTCGTCTGAAGAAACACTACTGGTAATTTTCGGACATTACACCATTCACATTTAGTTAGATCAGAGGTATTTAAGGTAATCTCTACAGGATCATTTTCTGGTTCTGGAGAAAAACAAACGGAAATGGAAAGGAATCAATTCTTAAGAGGACAAAATCATGAATGGAGGAAACTGTGAGGAAGTACAATTTTAAAGTTAAGTACACACTTATTTTGTAAATAGTAACTCAGTGGGAAATGAAGAAAAATATTTGATCTTAAAGAAGTGTCAACATTTTTCCAAATGAAATGATGATTCTAATGAAGTACACTTAAAAATTAAACAAAGCTTCTGTGGTGCTATTAAGACACATGCCCTTTGTTAAGAAGATATATGTAATAACTAAAGAACTTACTGAATTTTAAGAACCCCATTTAACTTTTTATTTCAGAACAGTGTTTTGTTTATTTTATTTTACTTTATTTTATTTGCCTTTTGTCATTTTAGGGCTGCACCCGTGGCATGTGGAGGTTCCCAGGCTAGGGGTCTAATCGGAGCCACAGCTGCCAGCCTAGGCCACAGCCACAGTAGCGCAGGATCCGAGCCGCATCTGCAACCTACATCACAGTTCACGGCAAGCCGGATCCTTAACCCACTGAGCGAGGCCAGGGATCGAACCTGCAACCTCATGGTTCCTAGTTGGATTCGTTTCCACTGAGCCACAATGGGAACACCTCAGTTTTGTGTTTTAGTGTAAAAAAAGCTTCAGTAAGCAAAAGGACACAAATTAGCTTACCTTCTAGCTTTATCTTGATAAAATCTAAACAAAACTAAAAAAACAAGATAAATTAGTAATAATCATAGATTTCTGAAGATTATGCTATACACAAACACCCTAAAGGACACGTTATTTGGGACTTAAGACTATAGATGGCAGAAAACCTGATCCATGTCCTCTATGCTTTTTTCTGGTGTTCCTTCACACTTGCCTAGGTATATAATTCATGCTCTTAATTAATACAGGCCTCATATTCCTTCTCACTAGTTCTCTATTAATGTGCCAGGAATAACTTCCCATTATGTTAGAGGCCTGCAAGCTTTAAGAGTTACTTAAGAAAAAATGGGCTCTGGCAGGCTCCCTGGGCAACAGAGGTTAAAAGCCAGTTTAAACTTCCATCTGTAAGTACCTTAAACATGTGTGATTTCAGCCAGTCCGAGCAGACACACGGGCTAGACCTTCGATTTGACTCATGCTATGCATTTTGAAACAAGCAGTTTTCCCAGGGACTGCCTTTTTTTTTTTTTGAAATAGCTGATTTACAATGTTCTGTCAATTTCTGCTGTACAGCAAAGTGATCTAGCTATACATATAAATACATTATTTTTCTCACACTATCTTCCATCATGTTCCATCAAAAGTGATTAGATATGTTTTCCCCTGTGCTATATAGCAGGACTTCATTGCTTATCAACTACAAATGCAAGTTTGTCTACTAACCCCAAACTCCCAAACTCCCAGTCCATCTCCCCCCACCCTACCCCGGCAAACACAAGTCTCCCTCCATGTCCATGATCTGTTTCTATTTTGCAGATAGATCATTTGTGCCGTATTTTAGATTCCATACATAAGTGATATCATATGGTGTCTGTTTTTCTCTTTCTGACTTAACTTCACTCAATATGACAGTTTCTAGTTCCATCCATGTTGCAGCAATGGCATTATTTTGTCCTTTTTTATGGCTGACTAATATTCCACTGTATATATGCACTCTGTGCTTTAATATGAGATTCCACACTCCGCCTCTGCCAAGGATTTCTCAGAAAGGCAGGTTTCACCTTTTTTATTCAAGCACTTAGAATATTTCTTCTATTACTGGTTTATTTATTATAACTTTAAAGAAAAGTTGACAGACTATTATAATGAACACACAAATAATCCCTACCTAGATTCACTAACTCTTAATATCTTGCCAAACCTAAGCCATCAGAGTTTCTATGTGTATATATCCTTCCCTTTTGCCAAACTAGCGTAAAGCAGGCAGGGGACATCATACCAATCCATTCCTAAATCCTTTAGCATGTATCGGCCAAGAACAAGGCCATTCTCCTACACAACCCAAACCACATCTAAGAGAATCAACGCTAACTTCACTCAACATAAAATTAATACTTAGATCTCCCCAACTGCTCAAAATTGTCCTTTACCGCTGTTTCAACTTTTACCCAAATCTAGGATTCTATTACGGTTACATCTGTCTCCTTTGTCTACTCCAGCCTAGACCAGACCAGCATTTGCCTCCCTCTGTTCATGACACAGCCTTTGAAGTATCCAGGAAAAGTTCTGCAAAATGTACAACATCCTAGACTTGTGTTTCCTCATTTTAAAATTCAAGCCACACGTTTCCAGCAAATACAGCACATAAGCGATTATTTTACACGTCCCACTACATCACATCAGAAGGAACATGACAGCAGGTTATCCCACGAGGTTTTTTGTTTTTTTTTTTAATTTTTGGCTGTTCCCGCAGCATGTGTACATCCCAGGCCAGAGATCAAAACCGTGCCACAGCAGCAACCTGAGCTGCTACAGGTGACAATATCAGATCCTTAACCTACCGAGCAAGGCCAGGGATTGAATCCACATCCTCACAGAGATGCTGGGTCCTTTAACTCACTGAGCCACAACAAGACTCCTATGATAAACTTTTTTTTTTTTTGCCTTTTCTGTCATTTTAGGGCTGTACTCGCGGCATATGGAGGTTCCCAGGCTAGGGGTCTAACAGGAGCTGTAGCCACTGGCCCACGCCGCAGCCACAGCAATGCAGGATCCGAGCCGCATCTGCGACCTAGACCACAGCTCACGGCAACGCATGATCGTTAACCCACTTAGCAAGGGCAGGGACTGAACCCACAACCTCATGGTTCCTAGTCGGATTCGTTAACCACTGCACCACAACAGGAACTCCAAGACTCCTATGATAAACTTTTTACCCACTAATTTTTATGGTGAGGAGCTATTTAGAATTATTTACATATTCCTAAAACAATTTGAAATCTTGAAATAATTTTAATATTCTATACAATATTTCAACTTATACATGTAAAAATATTACATATTAGCTTTAGTTATGAAATTCTGACTCTTGTAGTTGGTACAGTAAGGAGCTTAGAATGTACTTACAATTACAGGCTCTATTAATAGTCGGAATAGTGTTCCTACTCGTATACTTCGACAGTTTAAATATACTCTATCAAAGGAACTTTGGCAGCTTAAAGATGCAGGATCAACTAGAGTTTCTTGAGAAATCACTTTGCGACGTTTTTGAGGTGTACTGATAATAGAATTACCAAACTGAAAAAGAAAAGAAAATTTTCACTTAATAAGTTACTAAAATAAGGCTGCAAACTAAGTAGACATATGCAAAGAAGACCCAGCATAAGAAATGCAATTATCAAAACATAAGATTGAGTTGACTTCAGCAGTGTTAGATGAAGTAAGTACTTACTGATTTTATAACAATAACAGTAAATCCTTCCCATCTGTTTTTTCTTTTTCAGCCACACCCACCGTATATGGAAGTTCCTGGGCTAAGAATCGAACCCATGCCATCACAGTACATAATGCTGGATCTTTGAATTGCTTCGCCACAGCGGGAATCTAAAACCCTTCCTATTTTATCTTGCTATACTTTATCTGGTTATTAGTTGAAACTCCAGTAATAGTACGGCAGTGAAAAATGGAATCAGACAGCCTGGGTTCAAATCACAGCTATACTACCTTTTAACGATCTGATCTTGTAAAACTTAATAACTCTTTAAGTGCTGGTTTCGTAATCTAAAATATAAGAGTATTTATTCAAATGAGCTAAGGCATATAAACAGATTAGCACCGTGCTTCATGCACAATAAAATGCTGGATAAAAGTTAGCTGGTAATAGTGGTAGTGATTGTAGTATTTCGATTAAATCAGTAATTCTTCAGAAAACAGGTATTTAGGAAAACATTTATATAATAAAACAATGCTTCTTTAACAGTATCCATCACGGCTTAGCGAGTTACAAACCTGACCAGTATCCATGAGGATACAGGTTCGATCCCTGGCCCTGCTCAGTGGGTTAAGGATCTAATATTGCTGTAAGCTGTGGTGTAGTCCACAGACATGACTCAGATCTCGTGTTGCTGTGACTGTGGTGTAGGCCGGCAGCTATAGCTCTTATTAGACTTCTAGCTTGGGAACTTTCATATGCCCCAGATATGGCCCTAAAAAGAAAAAAAAAACAAAAACAATGCTTCCTTACATATTAAAAAATGTTAAACTGGAGTTCCCTTGTGCTGTAGCAGGTTAAGGATCTGGTGTTGTCACTGCACTGCCTCAGGTAGCTGCTGTGGCAAGGGTTCAATCCCTGGCCCAGGGAACTTATACATGCCATCTGAGTGGAGCCAAAACAAAAAAACAAAAACCAAAAAAAAAGAAAAAAGAAAAGTTAAACTACTTCACTGTTAAGATTTCAGTTACTTCCAAATTAATCATAATGTAAAAATATATTTTATGTAATTATATAATATAAACTAAATGTAACTAAAAGTAAAGTTACTATGTTAAAAACCTTACTATCATCATAAGAATAGAACATGATCTTGATAAAAAACAAGAGAAGGGAATTCCCATTGTGGCTCAGTGGGTTAAGAACCTGACTAGCATCCATGAGGCTGTGGGGTCAATTCCAGACCTTGCTCAGTGGGTTAAGGATCTGGTGTTGCCATAAACTGTGGTGTAGGTCACAGATGTGACTCCGATCCTGTGTTGTTGTGGCATAGGCAGGCAGCTGCAGCTCTGATTTGACCCCTGGCCTGGGAACTTCCATATGTTGCAGATGTAGCTGTAAAAAGAAAAAAAGGAAAAAGGAAAAAAATGTCCATAGTAGTGCATAGAAATAGGCACTACTTTCACTATCCTTCTAGAGACATTTCTGTGATCCATGTTACAGGAATAAAATATGTATTAAAACAAAACACAATACATATATATACACATTTATTTCTATAAACCAATTTATCAGGCTTATCAACAGATTTATCATGAGTATTTCCCACATTACTGACAGAAACCTATCAGAGAGATTTAAAAACTTTTTTTTAGCTTTGGAATTATTTCTTTTTCTTTTTTTTTTTTTTGCCTTTCGTCATTTTATGGCCGCACCCGCGGCATGTGGAGGTTCCCAGGCTAGGGGTCTAATCGGAGCTGTAGCACTGGCCTGCGCTGCAGCCACAGCAATGCAGGATCCGAGCCGCGTCTGCAACCTACACCACAGCACACGGCAACGCAGGATCGTTAACCCACTGAGCAAGGGCAGGGATCGAACCCGCAACCTCATGGTTCCTAGTCGGATTCGTTAACCACTGCGCCACGGTGGGAACTCCCTGGAATTATTTCTTGAAGTGAGACATTATTAGGAAGTTTATAAGCTGCTCCAGTTGAGTCCACAGAGGAGAGCTTGAATCTGGAACTGGGGATGGCTCACATCCTCCCAAGGGCCTCTGAGCCAGCCCCGAGGAACCCTTACTGTTCAGCATGCCCGGGTCAAAATTCTAGCACATGGAAATCCATTATTTGTTTAGCTGAGTCCTCCTCCACTGAACACGTGAGTTATTTCTGACCTTGCCCCATGACACACTATTCTTCAACAAACATTTCTAAAGCTAAATCCTGGTGTTACCACCAAATTGCCCTCTGGCAGAGTTATAATAATTCACACACCCAACATTCCATTCCTCCAAACACTAAGCAAGAAGAAATAACTACTATACTTAAAAAAATTTTGGCAATAGAACACTTATAAATATATTTTAATTTTAAGTCCTTCACTTAAAAAAATTTATTCATTCCCTTTATTCGTTTTTCTATGGTGTGCTTCTATTTCTTTTTTTTCTTTTTAGGGCCACACCTGCAGCACATGGAAGTTCCCAGGTTAGGGGTCGAATCCGAGTTGCAGCTGAGGCCTATGCCACAGCCACGGCCTATGCCACAGCCACAATAACAAGGGATCCTTAACCCATTGAGCAAGGCCAGGGATCAAACATCAGGTTCTTAACCTGCTGAGCCACAATGGGAACTCCTGCTTCTATTTCTTGATTCTTTAGAAATTAAAAACATACAAAGGACCAACTCACACTCTGTCACATATTTATTTTTTCCTATTTCTCATTTGATAGGTAACTATCAAATTCTGTAGATGGTGTTTTTGTTCACTGTTCCGCACTTTTCATTTAATCAGATATATTCATCTCTTCATTTAGTATTTTGGCTTGTGCTGAAATGTTTGGAAAGGCATTCCCCAAGATCATAGGAAATATATCAATGCACATTTTTATATTATTATTATAGCTACTTTTTGTTTTTCATTTCTTATAGTTCCCATCTTAATAATCAAATATGTATGTTTCCACATTTTTAATCTATAACTCCTATAATTCCTGACATATTATAGACACAATTTTTAACATACGAGTTTTTTATTTTTTAAAAAAGTTCTTTTTTACAAAAAGAGTATGTACACATTTCTGCATCTTGGTATTCTCCATTCAACAGTACCATGTAGAAATCCTAAGTTACTGATATAGTTCTAATAACTATCGTCAGTGGTGTCATAACAGTCCATGGTAGAGATAACCAGTTCCTCCAGCCATTTCCATGTTAATGGCAATGGTTCTATTCACTAATAATCATAGTTATATATACAGCCTAAGCACTGGAAGGAGAGGGTTTCTTAGAGATTGAGGCTAGGGGATGAATTATTTGGCAATTCAGTATACATCTACAATATTTTAGTAGATACTGACATTGCTTTCCCAAAAGGCTACAACTTTTTTCCAGCAGCGTATTAGGAAAGTTCTCTTTCCCTTGTATTCTTGCCAGTAGTACATATTGATTTTTATTAATTTTGAAAGTAGGTTAAGTACAGTTATATTCCATTCCACTTTTCATGGAGAAGTTTATTTTCTGGATTTTCTCTTCTTTTGTTATATTCCTATCTTTTCTATTTTCTTTTTTTCCTCGAACACAACAATATTAGTAAAACAACTAAGTTAAAATGACTTCATGTCCACTAGATTATACATGTATGTTTTATTAAGGTTGATGTTTCTTCCTGCTGAATGTTTTACATTTTAAGACTTTAATTGAAATTTATTCTGTATATGATTTAATGTTCTTTCAAATAAACTTCCAAGGGCTGTTTTAAGCCCTACTTAAAGAGCAATTCACTTTTCTCCTACTGACCCTGCAAATATTTACATGCCAATAGGAGACTTCATCCAAATAAATGTGAGAAGTACCTGGTCTTTCATTCTTGCTTTTCTTGGCAATGTGACCGTACTGAATTCTGAATCTGCTGGAATGCTTCTTAGTTCATGCTCTGCTCTACAGGTATTTTCATTTAGCGCTGCTTCTACTTTTCCTGTGGATGGTGCTGGGGAGGAACATGCTGAATCAGCAGGCTGAGGGGATACGTTTCCTCTTCGGTTAGTCCTGTCACTGTCATCGTCATCATCATCATCACTGGACAAAATGACTACAAAGAAAATGTTAAATACTTCAGGTATTTCACTCCTGTCAGTTAAACATGTAAATCTATTACCAGAGCAGGAAACATACCAAATTTGCTTTGGATCTGCTCCCCATCTAAGATTAATAAAAAGGAAGACACAATCCATCCTATCTTATAGAAGGTTAAATTTGGAGAACACTTAGAAATGGTATTTTTATATAAAACTGACACTACAGTCTACTTCAATCACCCACACAGAAACAAGTTATAGCACACATTAAATGTTTACCAGTAGGTCTATTTCAGAGTTCCAGAAAGATTTAACATAATCTACATAATTATTCACAAAATAACATGCATTTTAAATGTGCGTAAAACTGCACATGACCAACTAATTTTACTCCACACAGGACAGCACTAATATCATAACTGCTCTTTGGGGAAATGTGGACCAATGCTTAAAGCTCAACAAATCTTGAGGAGTTCCCGTTGTGGCTCAGTGGTTAACGAATCCGACTGGGAGCCATGAGGTTGTGGGTTCCATCCCTGGCCTTGCTCAGGAGGTTAAGGATCCAGGGTTGCCATGAGTTGTGGTGCAGGTTGCAGATGCGGCTTGGATCCCATGTTGCTGTGGCTGTGGCGAAGGCTGGCAGCTATAGCTCCTGTTAGACCCCTAGCCTGGGAACCTCCACATGCCGCAGGTGTGGCCCTAAAACTACAAAAAAAAAAAAAAAAAA
>PVHT020000081.1:464634-555086 GCA_004024745.2 Catagonus wagneri
CCTAGTCTACTCTCTCATGCTATTCCATCTTTCCCTCTTCCAGGTACACTGGCATTTTTTTCTGTTCTTCAAGCATCACCACCAGCTTGCCCCTGTTTAGACTGTAATTGCTCTAACCCCTTCGCGTTCTTGTCATGAAGAGCTTAAGTCACTTTTTGACTGACTACCCAATCTAAAGTAAGCATACAGACAGGTATTTGTGTATTCACATCAACTGATTTAAGTGTTGTGGATGTTTACTTGCTCATTTGTCTCTCCCCACTAACATAAAGTATAAAAGAGCAAGAATATTGCTTTGCTTACTGCTAGCGTTAAAACAGTGCCTAGCAAAGAAAAAGCATCCAAAAGTCACGTGCTGAAAATGTATAAGCCTACAGGAGCAATTTTCTTTTTCTGCACCCCACACATAAATGCGCAGTCACCATTTTCTGAGTCACAGACAAGTTCTAGAAAAGCGTCACCACCGTCGTTACCCAGCCTCAGGAGCAAATGCTAAATTGGATCTTTCTCAGAACTGGTATTTTATTAATGGAAAAAAACCCAGCAGGACAGATTAGAAGGTCTACGCTGATTTACACATACTGGAAAGTTAGGGTCTTGCCACTTACCAGCTATCTGCCTCAGTTTCTCTCCTCTAGGTGAAACTGGAGACAACAAAGTCCTATTTCAAAGGGCTGTCTCAAGATTAAATGATTTATTATTATTAGCACAGTGGCTGACACACATAAGCTTTTTAAAAAGTCCATGAAATGGCCACGTTGTTTATGAAAAACTACATAGAAATACAAAGAAAAACAGTAAACCTAGCTTTCTATCTACAATTATTTTAATTGTACTTCAGGGACATTAAAATTTCTCTATCTACTCTATCAAAAACTTAAGCTCCAATGCTACAACAGATAGAACCGTACCATATAGTTCTTGATTTATTAACTTAAAAGCTGTGCTCAGTGTCACCATAACTGCAAAGCAACTGGAGAAAGGGTATGCAAAGATGACATACAGTTAAGGAGCTCATCTCAAAGCTGCTTTGCTTCCATATAACAGATTATAGTCTATATAAATATATAAGATCTTGAGTCAGGGTCTGTAACAGACTAAATTGTGTCCCCCTCACAGTTCCTGTTGAAGCTCTAATCCCCAATGTGGCAAACTTGGAGACAGGGCCTATAAAGAGGTAACAAAGGTTAAGTAAGGTCATAAAGGTAAGGCCTTAATCTGACAAGGCTGGCGTCAGTGGAAAATGAAACACCAGAGATCTCCCCTCTCTGTGCAAGGACAACAGAAGGGCCACGTAAGGATACGGCACGAAGGCAGCTGTCTACAAGCCTGGAAGAGAGACCTCACCAGACACCAACCCTGCTGGCACCTTCATCTTGGACTTTCAGCCTCCAGAACTGTGAGATAATGAACTCCTGTTGTTTAGGCCCCCTCGGTCTGTGCTATTCTGTTACGGCAACCCAAGCAGACTAATACAAGGTCTTTGCATTTACACTCCAAACCTGTTCCCACAGATGTCAGCATACCCCTCTCCTCACGTCATTCTAGGCAATGTTCAGAGGTTACTTTAGCAAGACTGCCTTTTACACCACTGCCTAAAACTCTCTCTCTCTTCCGTGGCAATGCTTCACTCTTCTACATAGAACTGATCACCATTTGACGATCTGTACATATTATTATTTGACCACCATGGATAGAAAAGAAGCTTCATAATAATAAACTATTTTAACAGAAATACAAAATTTTAGAATGATAAAGTATATAAAAAAAACAGACTTTGGAACAAAAAAAAACTTTTTTTTTTTTTTTAAATTTAAAACTCCAGCAGCCCATATGTATGTAATATTGAAAAGGCTGAAGCCTAGGTTGTCTCATTTATAAAACAGGGTTGTATTAGTAACCAAATTAAACCAAGTTAAATAGTATATAAACTTTTATCACAAAGCAGAGCAGATAAGCATGTAATAAACGATATCTTAAAACAGAAGATATTTTTCCATCTACTTTAATGGGGAGTTTTTTTTTTTTGTTTGAGCAGAGGAGGTAAGAAAGTTTATGCTCTATGTTTTTAATTCACGGTTGACATGGTTCTAGGTCAAACTCTAAATAGTAAACTGCTTAAAGCATCTCAGAATCACATTAATTTATTTTACTAACTTCCAGTTCCCCTCGTCCTGGCATCTTAGAATGCTGTGTTTCCAATAAAAAGTTTGGCTCAGTACAACACCACCCAGTAACTGCCTAATCAGAGTTTTATTTATACCTTACAATAAAATATAAAAACCTCACCATTAGTAAAGGGCCAAATGATATTAACGATATTTAGAAGTTCCCATTGTGGAGCAGTGGAAATGAATCCGACCAGGACCATGAGGTTTCGGGTTTGATCCCTGGCTTTGCTCAGTGGGTAAAGGATCCGGAGTTCCTGTGAGCAGTGGTGTAGGTTGCAGACGCGGCTCGGACCCTGCGTTGCTGTGGCTGTGGTACAGGTCGGCAGCTATAGCTCTGATTTGACCTAGCCTGGGAACCTCCATAGTGCCTCAGGTGCAGCCCTAAAAAGCAAAAAACAAAAAACTCCCCAGTATTTAATACTGCATTGGTATGTATTTAATACTGCATTGGTATAACACTAAAAATGTATCATAAAATATTAACATCCCCATAACATCATAATAGGGCATTGGCTGGACAGCTGTCATACAGTAACCACTTTATAAGCAAGCTAATGCACTGGTACGGGTTGAAGTTTTCACACTGAAATGAATTAAAAGAGAATTTGACATGTTTCTGAGGTTTAAAAAAAAAATTGTGATTTTATCCCTTTTATAAGGTAAGCAATGGAGAGCTTTTCTCCTTTGTGGGGAGTGAGGGATAACATTATGAATTAATTATATTTGACATATTTCAGTACATGGCAGTTACGATTCCTTTTGTGACTCGAGCATTCGCATTCTTGGCCAGTGGGAACCCTTTCACTGCAGCTTCTGTGTGCTCCTGAAACGACCATGGGTGTTCTCGACTATTTCCATGCTTCCTGATACAACTAGATGATGAAGATTATTTCATAAATTCATGCTCCAGACCTGGAGTCAGGCATTTCTCTGAGGAGTTCTGATGATTTTTACTGGAAAATGGTATTCGAAAACAAATAGGGAACTAGGGGTGTTTGTTTCTATAAGAAAGGTTGCTTACTATTTCTAGACATTTTTTGCTTACTGCTTCTAAAAACATTTTCTATTTAAGAGAAAATATATAATAAGGTCACCCTATTATCGCCAATTCAAATTTAAAGTTACAGTTATTTTTACTTCTTTTATTTTTCTTTCGTATTCCTTTGGAGTTCTCTTTGACTCTGAAATACATCACATTACAGAGGTTCAACCACAATGTTACTTTAATTTAAATTCATATAAAATAATTCTGGGTGATCTAATAAATAATTAGATCCATTTTGATCATTTTGTTTTAAATCTAAAATTTAATTTTATTTTATAATCATGTAAAACATTTACAAAGTTCCAAGTCAAATCTATAAAATAAGGTGTCTCTAGAGAAAACCAGCATCTATTTCTAATACCTACATTGTTTCCTACCCTTCAACTAACTTCTTCTTAAAATTAGGTTTTGATATATATATTCCCTTAAAAAAAAAAAATCAAACCTATATTTATCTCCTGCTCTTCATAAATAAAGAGTAGTATAGTACAAACTCTGATCTGCACCTTGCTTTATTCATTTGGTTAAAGATCTTGAGGAGTTCCCGTCCTGGCTCCGAGGGTTAAGACTTGACTAGTATCCATGAAGGTAAGGGTTCAATCCATGGCCTCGCTCAGTGGGTTAAGGATCCAGCACTGCTGTGAGCTGTGGCGTAGGTCAAAAACATGGCTTAGATCAAGAGTTGCTGTGGCTACGGCGTAGCTCTGATTCGACCTGTAACCCAGGAACTTCCATATGCCGTGGGTGAGGCCCTAAAAAAGAAAAAAAAGCAAAAAAAAAGATCTTGACAGTCACTCTCCACAGTATTTTTTTTCTTCCCTTTTTTGGTTATACACATGGCACACGGAAGTTCCTAGGCCAGGGATCGAATCCAAACCAGAGCTGTAACCTGTGCCACACAGCCGCAGCAACGCAGGATCCTTAACCCACCAAGTAGATCTGGGTATCCAAGCAGTGCCTCCACAGAGCCAAGCCATATCTTTAACCCCCTGTGCCAGAAGGGGAACTCTTCCACAGTATTAAACTGCATCTTTCTCCCTTTTTACAGCTACACACACTGTAGTAAACTCAGCCAGCCCGTGGTAGTCTCCAATCTTTCTTGCTCTTTATTATATGTATTTCATACAACATGCACATATGCACGTGGGACTGAAGATAAGAAAAAGATTAGGGGAGGAACAAAAGTAGTAAGGGAACTAATCTTCAGTCTTCTCTATGTGTCAAATGCTTTACTAAACTATGCTAGGCACTTTGTTATTTTTTAACTTACTCCCTCCACAACTCTATCAGGCAGGAAATATATCCACTTACAGAGCAGAGATAAAATTAACTCAGCCAAAGTTAGAAAGTGTAGCAAAACTGGCACTTGACCTAAGACTAGGGCCAAGGTTGGCGCATTTTTTTTTTTTTTTTAACTATTTAAGATGGATGAGATGAGAACAACAAAGTCAGCGACGATCTCCCAACTACATACACAGTTTTAACCATCTACCCAAAAAGCATGTTACATAACGGGAAGATTTATGATACACCCCTGAAATACACTCATGCTCATATTAAAAATATATGTGAAAAATAACTGGGTTGATATAAGCAACACTAAAGGGAATAAAATACTTACTTGGATCATTCAGGTCTGACAGGCTTGTTTTCCTTTCTTTCAGGTTTGTGATTTTGGCTACTTTTGCCCTAGGTAAAATAACTTTACCATTAGTCTGTAAATAATTCTGTCCACTATCATCACAATTCACAATAATATCAATTGGAATCTTTCCCACACTGTTGCCATAAAACTTCTTGGCTGGTAATGTTATGTTTTGTGACTTCTGTCCTCCAGAGTTCTGATGAATTAACGACGTTCTTAATAATGGTCCAGTCGATTCATTCAAAGTTACAGCTTGTCTGCAATTTCTTTGCAAATCCTTAAGAAAAGGAATACCACAACTCTGGCATTTGGTCTGATTTTCTTTTTCTTTTCCACATTTTGGACAATATCCACACTGTTTAGAAACCTTTAATTCCAGAAAAATAAAAGGAACAAAAAGACTTTGGCATTTTATTTTAACAACATGAAACAACAACACAAATCTCCAAATTAAATCTTTTCCCATCACCATCACCATGGCTACCACAAAATCCTGAATGGTATTTGGGATTTAGCATCAAATTGCTGGAAGGAATTTTCAAAACCACTAGTCTAGCAGTCTTCAAATTGGATTGTGATACTCTTCAGGGGCTAAATGAGGTTTTATAAGGCATGCAAGATAATTAATCTTAAGGGAATCAATATCTAGATTCTCAATTCACACATATAACCTTCCCCCAAACTGATCTGACTACGATTCTCCTATCAAAGCATCACCTGCCAGGATTGTTCTTTTCATATTAAAAAAAAACACAACACACTAAACCCAACTTCCACCTGAAATATTACAATGATGCATTTGCCTTGGGATATAAAAATCACCAAATCAGAATGTTAATTTTATTAAAAATTTTTTTTTTCTTTTTTGACCACCCCACAGCATATGGAGTTCCTGGGCCAGGAACCCCTAGCCTGGGAACTTCCACATGCCACAGGGACAGCCCTAAAAAGGAAAAAAAAACCCAAACAAACAAAAAACAAAACACACGAAAAACGTCCTGCAAACAAAAGCCAAGACCAGATGGTTTCACAGGCAAATTTTGCCAAACATACAAAGAAGTACTTATCTGATCCTTAATCTCTTCCAAAACAATGAAGAGGAGGGAACACTCCCACAGACATTCCTATGAAGACACCATCATCTTAATACCAAAATCAGACAAAATTACCACCAAAAAAGAAAATTATAGGCCAATTATCTTTGATGAATATAGATGCAAAAATTCTCAACAAAATTTTAGCAACTGAATCCAAGACATTAAAAAGATCATATTGGGAGTTCCCATGGTGGCTCAGTGGTTAGTGAACCCAACTGGCATCCATGAAGATGCGGGTTCGATCCCTGGCCTCACTCAGTGGGTTGGGGATCCCGCATTGTCATGAGCTGTGGTATAGGTTGCAGAGGCAGCTCGGATCCCGTTTTGCTGTGGCTCTGGTGTAGGCTGGCGGCTACAGTTCCAACTGGACCCCTAGCCTAGGAAGCTCAATATGCCATGGGTGCGGTGCGGCCATAAAAGACAAACAAAAACAAAAACAAAACAAAACAAAAAAAATCATACTCCACAACCAAATGGGATTCATCCCAAGTTCACAACAATGATTCAACATATGCAAATCAATCAATGTCATACACCACATTAACAAAAGAAACGTCAAAAACCACATTATCATCTCAGTAGATGCAGAAAAAACATCTAAAAAAATTCAACATCCATTCAGATAAAAATTCTTACTGAAGTGGGTACAGAGGGAACATGTCAACATAATAAAAGCCATTTATGATGAACCCACAGCCAAATTAATACTCAATGGAGAAAAGCTTAAAGCCTTCTCACTAAAATCTGAAACGAGAAAGTTGCCCACTCTCACCAATTTTACTTAACATTTTGTATACTAACAATGAAATAAAAAAAGGAATGATAAAAAAACAATACTTTTGAAAATCAAACCACAAAAAATAAAATACCTGACCAAGGAGATGAAAAACTTATTATTCTGAGAAAAGTAAAACATTAATAAAGGAAACTAAGAGTATTTAAAGAAATGGAAAGATTGCATGCTCTTGGATTAGAAGAATTAATACTGTTAAACTGGCAAGACTACCCAAGCAATCTACAGATTTAATGCAATCCCACTTTTAGGTATATATCCAAAGAAAACTCTAATTCAAAAGGATACATGCACCCCTATGCTCATAGCAGTACTATTCACAATAGCCAAGACACAGAAACAACCTAAATGTCCATGGACAGATGAATGGATTAAGAGAATATGATACATATACACAATGGAATACTACTCAACACCAAAATATCAGCATTGACAGCAACATGGATGCAACTAGAGATTCTCATACTCAGTGAAGTAAGTCAGAAAGAGTAAGACAAACACCCTATGATATCACTTGTATGTGAAATCTAAATTATGGCACAAATGAACCTAAGCACAAAAGAGACTCACAGACATAAAAAACAGACTTGTGTGGTTGCCAAGCAGGAGGGAGCGAGGTGGATTGGGAGTCTGAGGTTAGTAGATGCAAAACTAATAAATTTTTAAATCTTTTGACAACACCCACAGCATGTAGAAGTTCCTAAGACTGAACTCAAGACACAGCAGTGATCAGAGCCAACACAGTGACAATGCCAGATTCTCAACCCACTGAGCTACACAAGGGAACTCCGAATTATTACATTTAGAGTGGATAACCCACAAGGTCCTACTATACAGCACAAGGAATTGTATTTAATCTCCTGGGATAGACCATGATGGAAAAAAAAAATGTCCATATACATATGACTGAGTCACTCTGCTATACAGCAGAAATTGGCACAGAGCTGTAATTCAACTGTACCTTAATAAAATTAAATAGATGATAGTTACACAGAGTATTATCTTTTAGAGTAAAATAAGAATGTGTATGTCTATGCTGATAAAAATAGAGGAAAACATAAGTAAATGTGGGATAAGAGAAAACTCTTATCAATAAATGAGTATAGGACTTCTCATTGTTTCTCAGCGGGTTAAGAACCAAACATAGTGTCCATGAGGATACAGGTTCAATCTCTGGGTTAAGGATTTGGTGTTAACACGAGCTGTGGTGTGAATCACAGATGAGGCTTGAATCTGGGTATCAGTTGCAGCTCCAATTTGACACCTAGGCCAGGAAATTCCATGTGCCATGGTACAGCCATTTAAAAAAAAAAAAAAATTATAGAAATACCTATTAGGAGTGCCTATCATGGCTTAGTGGTAAAAAACCCGACTAGTATCCATGAGGACGTGGGTTTGATCCCTGGGCCCACTCAGAAGACTGATGATCATGACAAATAAATGTAACATGATCCTGAATTAGATCCTGTTCCCATAAAGAGGAATCATTTAGGGAAAATCTGAAGGCAGTTTCTGGATTATGGTAATCTGCCATCCATACCAATTAAAAATTTTGAGTTATATTCTCTCAAACTTAGTTATACATGAGAATGTCTTTTTTTTTAACTTTTTAAAAAGGAAACATGCACTAAAGTTTTATGTTGTAAATGGGCATTCTGCCTATTACTTACACTCAAACGGTACAGAAAAATTCACATACACAGAGGGAAAAGGAGAAAGGAAAGCAGAGTGGGGAAGAACAACAAAGCAAACATGGGAATTAAATAGGAGAATATGTGGATAGCTCTATTATCTTCCCATTTTCCTCTACATTTAAAATCATTTCAAAAATTAGTAGTTGAGAGTAATTATTTGAAGAACCTTTCAAAAAGGCACTCAAATTCTTCTGAGGAAAGTATCTATTCTAGATTTTTGATAACTGAAAAACGATCTGGTGAAGACAGAAAAGTTTGCCGAAATAACTTTTCTAGGGAGTTCCCACGGCGGTGCAACAGAAATGAACCCGAATAGTATCCATGAGGATAGGGGTTCAATCCCTGGCCTGCCTCAGTGGGTCGAGGCTCTGGTGTTGCCATGAGCTGTGCTGTAGGCCAGCAGCTGTAGCTCCAATTCAACCCCTAGCCTGGGAACTTCCACATGCTGTGGGTGAGGCCTTAAATAAATACATAAATAAGTTTTCTAGTTCTCTTTCAGTCTTATTTGAAAAAGTGACTTTAATTTAATAAATACTAAAAATCATACAAATAAAAATTCCAATTGATGAGTAATAAAGGATATTTCTCTACTCACCTCTAAATCAGTTAAACATTTTTTGGAAGCAGGAGACAAGGGAGATGGGGCAGACTGATATATACTACTGTGACGTTTCTGTGGTACTTTTCTTTTAATTTCAGACTCCAGGTGTAATTCAGACTCTTCTGTTTTCTTCATTATACGATCTAAAGAGGGGAAAAAAGTACTGAACTTAAACTTTATAAATTCCAAATAATCTCTGTGATGAAAAAGTACTAACATATTTTCAAATTATGCTTTAGTTAAAAGTCTTTAATGTTTCCATATATACAGTAAAGAAAAACAGCTTCCAGCCAGCCAATGCCATGTCCTGGTTACTCGTGTCCACCTGTCACCCACCACGAGGACCCCCCTCCACCTCCACACTGCGACCTGTCACTGAGTGAACTGATGTCCTCTTGAGCAATACGTATTGGGTGCCAAAGGCAAAAGAAGTGCTCCCCCTACACACACTTCTTTTCTAGGTTTGTTACTCTTAGACTAGTAATGAGAAAAAATTTGATTTCAAACGTTGGATACTGGAGTTCCCATAGTGGTGCAGCGATTAATAAATCCGACTAGGAACCATGAGATTGAGGGTTCAATCCCTGGCCTTGCTCAGTGGGTTAACAATCTGGCGTTGCCATGAATGGTGGTGTAGGCCAGCAGCCGTAGCTCCAATTCCACCCCTAGCCTGGGAACCTCCATATGCCATGAGTGCGGCCCCAAAAAGGCAAAAAAAAAAAAAAAAGTTGAGTACAGATAAAAGAAACAAAACTAATTCTCAATTTAAGAGGTTTTTAAATTCAAGAAATACAAAAGAGAATTTTCATTAATTTTTAAAACAAATTCAGTCAATTTCATCTCTAATTAATTCATAACTAGAATTTTTAAATGTTTTATCAAACTGCAAAACAGGACAATTTAAAATTTATTATAATCTGACTTTATCAGCAAATAAAACTAAACACATTTCTTTCTTTCTTTTCTTTTTTTTTGTCTTTTTGCCTTTTCTAGGGCCGCACTCGCTGCATATGTAGGTTCCCAGCCTAGGGGTCTAATCGGAGCTGCAGCTGCCGGCCTACACCACAGCCACAGCAACGTGGGATCCGAACCACATCTGCAGGCTACATCACAGCTCATGGTAACGCCAGATCCTTAACCCACTGAGCAAGTCTAGGGATCAAACCCGCAACTTCATGGTTCCTAATCAGATTTGTTAACCACTGAGCCATGACGGGAACTCCATAAACACATTTCTAAAACAAAAGTTAATGAGTCTATAAGCCAAAATGTTCTACCTACATAACCCCTTTGTTAACTTTCAATCAATACTTTGTTAAATACTTCCATTTTTCTCTAACTTCCTCTTATTTTTTGTTTTTAAAATGAGATTATCTACACATAAAAATCAACATTATCTAACATTTCTGAGTTTGATACACAATACTGTCTTAAGAAGCCCATGTGGAATTCCCGTCATGGCTCAGCAGTTAACGAACCTGGCTAGCATCTTTGAGGATGTCAGTTCGATCCCTGGCCTAGCTCAGTGGGTTAAGGATCTGGCACTGCTGTGAGCTGTGGTGTAGGTTGCAGATGGAGCTCAGATCCCCCATTGCTGTGGCTCTGGCATAGGCCGGCAGCTACAACTTGGATTGGATTCCTAACCTGGGAACCTCCGTATGCCGCAGGTGCGGCCCTATGAGACAGACAAAAAAAAAAAAAAAAAGCCCATGTAATTGTTCTTGTTCAGCATAGTGACATAAAGTTGCATTAAGTGACTTCCACCTTCTCAGCCTTTGCACATCTTTATTTTCGTGGACATCAAAGCTAGCAATCTAAGTAATTGCTGACTTCTCTTTATGCCTCCTTCCTCACAGTCAAGAGAATTGTGATAACGGATTTTTTTTTAATTAAAGTATAGCTCGTTTACAATGTCATGCTAATCTCTGCTGTAGAGCAAAGCGACCCAGTCACACACACACATATATATACATTCCTTCTTATATTATCTTCCACCATAATCTATCCCAAGAGATTAGGTACAGACAGTTCCCTGTGCTATAGAGCAGGACCTCATGGCTTATCCATTCTAAATGTAACTACTAAGAGCTCTTAAACTCATTCCTTCCTCTCCAACTCCACTGCCACTCTTATTTCAAATGACTGGCTTTTGCCTAAACTGATCGCTCTCACTCCAATTTTATGTGCTTCAAATCCTTACTACTGCCAAAGTGATCATTCAAAATATGACATTTTAACACTTAAAATCTTTCAATGACCCCAGTAGTTAAGGGAAAAAAGGCTAAACCCCATCTCTTGGCAAACAAAAGATGGTACTGACGGTCCAGTCTTACTTCCAAAAACTCTATACCCCAGAGAAGCGCATTTCTCTAGTGTTTTCTCTTTCACCCTCTTACATATGCTGTTTGCCTCAAAGCAAAGCCCTGCCTATCTGGTAAATTCAAAATATTCTTTGTTAAGAAACTGCCTCTGCCCCACACTAAGCACAATTAAGCAAATCTTCAGAGTTTCCACATCACTTTATCCATATTTCTATTAGCACTCTATTTATTTTATACTAATTATTTTCACTCATCTGTTTCCTCCCATTATATCGTCAGCTCTGAAAAAGCAGAAATCATGTTTCAATCACGTGTTTTCTGTCTAGAAACTGCAAAAGCTAAGGGCTCAAATACCGTTTCCTGGATTAATGAATCACATTACAAAAGACCATATGACCCGTTAAAAAAAGATGAAATCACATGAGTGAGAAGAGGGGATGCTCTGGCCATGTCCTCTCTGAAAACGGCTGAACTTGGCCTCACGATACTGATGACCTCACAGGTCTACAAACTGAAGGACCTAGCCAGGGAGAGACGCAGACGCTGCTCCCAGGAATACCTGCCATTACAGAGACGCGGCACCAGTCGGAGCATACAGGTGTTAGTTATAGTCCTGTGAGGCTAACTTAGACAGATTAGAACCGAAAAGGTGTTCCCATACAAATGAGCATTAAAGAACTAGAACGTGGCACTCCGGAAAAAAGGAGTCTGACAACACTTGGAATAACACATAACCAATTATTGGAAATAATTTAATTTACAGAGAGAGAGCTGCCTTAAAATATGCGGGTTTTTCTCTCCAACTTTTCAGATTTTACTAATTAAATTTTTATATGTATACAAAAGAAATTTTTCCTTTAAAACATATTTTAGGAATCTTTGTAATACTCAAATACGTATGTGTATCACTTTCCTGCAAGATCCCACTTAAAGACTTGCATACTAAAAGGTACTGCCATTTCATTCCTATCATATAATCAGACTCTTCTCCTCCTATAGCTATTTCATGTCTATGTCACATATTTCCCTACCTCCCCATCACAGTTAACACAGGGAAAAACTGAAATTATTATTGATAATAGAGAAAAATGATTTCAAAATCTTGGTCCCTAAATCAAGATCATCTACAAGATACTAAGGAAAGGGACAGAAAAGACAAAGAATGACACAATTAGAAGTTTTAAGATGAAACTTTGAAACCAATGCAATGTGAAATATGGCAAATGACTAACAACATATGGGAAACCAGAGCAGATATATAAAGATAATAAGCATAAAAAAGTTAATGTAAGGATTAAGAAATCCCTTTAGGATTCTATCTGCTATGAACAGAAAAACATTTGAAAAGATTATAATAACTCATGTGAAAATTAACTAGTTTCAAATTACAGCCAAAAACATAAAATGGTACAAGATTTAAAACTTGCATGGTTCAGGAACAGCAAATACCTAATATGTGGCTCATGGAAGTTTTACTAGCTACCTGATCATGGAAGTCATTTTTGCTAAGCTGTGACAGCCTGTAAACCCTCAACAACATACTCCAGGGAGGTTCTCGAGATGAAAGCTATGTGACACTCCTTCTATCACTGAACCGTCTTTTCGGGATGAGAAGGTGAGTGCTCTAAGATCGCACAGAAGGACACTGAGATTAAGACAGACACCATTAAACACCTAGAAGAGAACACAGGCAAAACACTCTCTGACGTAAGTCATACAAATGTTTTATGTCACCCAAGTCAATAGAAATAAAAACAAAAATAAATGGGATCCAAACTTAAGCTTTTGCACAACAAAGAAAATCATAAACAAAATGATAAGACAAAGTACAAAACAGGAGAAAACATCTGCAGGAGTTCCCTTCATGGCTCGGCAGTTAACAACCCTGACTAGGATCCATGAGGATGCGGGTTCAATCCCTGGCCTTGCTCAGTGGGTTAAGGATCCGGGGTTGCCATGAGCTGTGGTGTAAGTTGCAGATGTGGCTCGGATCCCATGTTGCTGTGTCTGTGGGGTATGCTAGCAGCTGTAGCTCTGATTCGACCCCTAGGCCTGGGAACTTCCATATGCTGCGGGTGTGGCCTGAAAAAGAAAAATAAATAAATAAATAAAAAGAAAATATCTGCAAGCAATGCCATGGACAAGGGCTAATTTCCAAAATATACAAACAGCTCATACAACACAATAACCAAAAAACAAACAACTCAATCAAAAACTGGGCAAAAATGGAGTTCCTGTCGTGGCTCAGTGGAAACAAATCCAACTAGGAACCATGAGGTTGCAGGTTTGATCCCCGGCCTCGCTCAGTGGGTTAAGGATCCGGCACTGCCATGAGCTGTGGTGTAGGTCACAGACACGGCTTGGATCCCACGTTGCTATGGCTGTGGTGTAGGTCGGCAGCTGTAGCTCCAATTAGACCCCTAGCCTGGGAACCTCCACATGCCGTGGGTGCAGCCCTAACATGACAAAAGACAGAAGAAAAAAAAAAAAAAGACAGAGGACCTAAGCAGACATTTCTCCAAAGAAGACACACAAATGGCCAATAGGCACATGAAAGATGCTCAACATCACTAGGTATTAGAGAAATGCAAATCAATACTAAAGTGAGGTATCATCTCACACTAGTCAGAACTGACATTAACAAAAAGTCTACAGAGGGAGTTCCCTTCGTGGCTCAGTGGTTAACAAATCCGACTAAGAACCCTGAGGTTGCGGGTTCGATCCCTGGCCTTGCTCAGTGGGTTAAGGATCCGGCATTGCCGTGAGCTGTGGTGTAGGCTGCAGATGCGGCTCGGATCCCGCGTTGCTGTGGCTGTGGCGAAGGCCGGTGGCTACAGCTCCTGTTAGACCCCTAGCCTGGGAACCTCTATATGCCACAGTTGCGGCTCTAGATAAAAAGGCAAAAAGACAAAAAAAAAAAAAAAAGTCTACAGACAATAAATGCTGGAGAGGGTGTGGAGAAAACGAATCCTCTTAAACTGTGGGTAGGAATGTAAACTGGTGAAGCCACTATGGAAAACAGGATGAAAGTTCCTAAAAAACTAAAAACAGAGCAACCATAGGATCCAGCAATCCTACTCCCGGGCATATATCTAGAGAAAGCTCTTAATTCGAAAAGATACTTGTGCCTCAATGTTCAGAGCAGCACTATTTATAATAGCCAAGAAATGAAAACAATCTAAACGTCCAATGACAGATGAATGGATGAAGAAGATGTGGTATCTACACAACGGAAGGCTACTCAGCCATAAAAAAGAATGAAATAACACCATTCACAGCAGTGTGGATGGACCTAGAGACTATCATACTAATACGTCAGACAGAGACAAACATCATACGATATCACGTATATGTGGAATTTAAAATATGATAGAAGTGACCTATTTTGGGAAACAGGACAGACTCCCAGAAATAGAAAATAAATGTATGGTTACCAAAGGGGAAAGGTGGAGGGATTAACAGGTACAAACAACTATATATAAAATAGGTACACAACAAGACATCGAGGTCCTACTGTGTGGCACAGGGAACTGTATTTTGTATTTTATAATGACATATAATGGAAAAGAATATATATCTGAATCACGGTGCTGTATACCAGAAACTAAGACTATTATAAATCAACTGTATGTCAATTTAAAATTATTAGAGTACTTCCTGCATTTTCTAACCCATCTTTTTAATATACCACTCTATTTCCAGACATGCAGAAAAGGTGTTAATATGGAAATTCTTATGGGATGAGTAAAAGTAATCAACAGGCTGGATCTTAAGAATAAATTTTAAAATCTGCGTTTTTATTTTTATTTTATTTTATTTCATTTTATTTTACTTTATTTTTTTTCTTTTGTCCTTTTAGGGCTGCACCCACGGCATATGAAGGTTTCCAGGCTAGGGGTCTAATCAGAGCTGTATCTGCCAGCCTACGCCAGAGCCACAGCAGTGCCAGATCTGAGCCACATCTGCAACCTATACCACAACTTACGGCAATGCTGGATCCTCAACCCCTGAGCAAGGCCAGGGATCGAACCTGCAACCTCATGGTTCCCAGTCAGATTCATTTCTGCTGCACCAAAATGGGAACTCCTAAAATCTGTGTTTTTAAAAAATGGTCCTTCAAGATGGCAGAGTAGAAGGACTAGAGCTCACCTTCTCTCATAAAAGCAACAAAATTACAACCAACTGCTGACAACCTTCAACAAAACAGACTTCAAACTACCAAAAAAGATATCCTACTCCAGAAGACAACGAGGAGGCCACAATGAGACAGTAGGAGGGGCTTATAATGATATAAGCAAGCCCATACTTGCCCACAGACTGGGAGGCTCACCCCTGGAAGTGAAAGCTCAAGCCCCACATCAGGTTCCCACGCCTGGGTATCTGGCGTTGGGAGGAGCCCTTCGAGCATCTGGCACTGAGGGCCAGCACAGCTTGTGCACAGGAGCTCCACAGGACTAGGGGAAACGGAGACTCCACTCCTGAAAGGCACACACAGGCTCTCGTGTGCACTGGATCCATGAAGACTCCACAGAAATCTGGGTCAGACCTGACTGTGGTTCTTGGAGGATCTCCTGGGAAAACAGGGGGTGACTGTGGCTCCTTGTGGGGGAAAGACACTGGAGGCAAAGATCAGGGTGAACTCTTACAGAGCTGGCCATTTTGGAAAAATCTGGCCCCACACCTCAGGGCTAAGAAGCCCCAGGCCAAACAACAAACCTGGTGGGAACACAGCCCCATCCATCAGCAAACAGGCTGCCTAAAGACCCCCCCTCCAGGCACACAGCTGCCTCTAATCACACCCAGAGACAAAGCTCCACCCACCAGAGGGATAAGAATCACCTCCATCTACCAGTGGGCCCTCCCATCAGAAAGTCTGTAGCAAACCACTGTACCAGTTTCACTCACAAGTGGGGTGGACATCAGTAGCAAGAGAAGCCACAACCCTATTGTATGCAAAAAAGGAGACGACACCAAAAGTCTATACAAAATGAATATGCAGAGAATTATGACTCAGATAAGGGAACATGGGAAAAAAACCAGAAAAACAGCTAAGTGATCTGGAGATTAGCAATCTCCATGAAAAACTTTAGATTAATGACAGTAACATGATTCAAGACCTTAGAAATAAACTGGAGGCAAAATTTGATAAATTACAAGAAACACTGAGCAAAGAAACAGAATATTTAAGGATTAAACAAGCAGAGATGCAAAATACAAAAACAAAATAAAAAATTCACTAGAAGGAACCAAGAGCAGAATACAGGAGGCAGAAGAATGAATAAGCTGGTAGAAGACACACTAGTGGCAATCACTGGCGGAACAGAAAAGAGAAATAAGATAAAAGAAATGAAGACAGTCTAAGAGAACTCTGAGACAACATTAAATGCACCAACATCTGTATTACAGGGGTGCTAGAATGAGAAGAGAAAAAGAAAAGGGCTAGAGAAAATATTTGCAGATATAATAACAGAAAACTTCCCTAATTTGGGAAAGGAAACACTCATTCAAATCCAGGAAGCACAATGAATACCATACAAAATCAACCCAAAGAGGAACACCCTGAGACACATATTAATCAAACTAACCAAAATTAAAGACAATGAGAAAATACTGAAAGCAGCTAGGGAAAAGAAACAAATAACATACAAAGGAACCCTGATAAAGTTATCAGATGATTTTTCAGCAATTCTGCAAGATAGAATGATATACTATACTCAGCAAAGCTCTCATTCAGATTTGAAGGAGAAATCAAAAGCACTGCAGACAAGCAAAAGCCAGGCAAATTCAGCACCACCAAACCAGCTTTACAACAAATACTAAAGGAACTTCTCTAGGCGGAAAAGAATGAAAAGGCCACACCTAGAAACAAAAAGATTACAAATGACAAGGCTCACCAGTAAAGGCATACATAGAGTAAGGGAAGGAAATCATTCACGCACAAATATGCTACCAAAATCAGAAATCGTGAAAAGAGGAGGGTACAAATACAGGACACTGGAGAGGAACTTGCAAGTAAAAGAACCAACAACTTAAAACAATCATACACACACACACACACACACATATATTTATTTATATATGAACCCCCCCCCACACTCACACACACACACATACACACAATCTTCTCCTATATCAAAACTTCATGGTAACTGCAAATCAAAAATCTACAATAGATACCCACACAAATAAGAAAAAGCAATACAAACACAACACTGAAGATAGTCATCAAACCACAAGAGAAAAAAAAAACAAGAGAAGGCATGAAAAAAGACCAACAAAAACAAATTCAAGACAATTAACAAAATGGCAATAAGAACATACATATCAATATTACCTTAAACGTAAATGGATTAAATGCCCTATCCAAAAGACACAGACTGGCTGAATGGATAAAAAACAAGACCCATATATATGGTGTCTTCTATGGACCCACTTCAGTTCTAGGGACATACACAAATTGAAAGTGAGAGGATGGAAGAAAACATTCCAGGCAAATGGAAATGAAAAGAAAGCTGGAACAGCAATACTCATATAAGCCAAAATAGACCTTAAAGTAAAGAATATTGTAAGAGACAAGGAAGGACATTACATGATCAAAGGATCAATCCAAGAAATAGATAAAACAATTGTAAATACATACGCACCCAACACAGGATCACCTCAATGTACAAGGCAACTTAAAATGAGAAACTGACAATAACACAATAATAGCAGGGGACTTTAACACTCCATTTACAGCAAAGGACAGATCATCCAGACAGAAAATCAACAAGGAAACACAGGCCCTGAGAAAAGCATTAGACCAGATGGACTTAATATTTATGGGACATTCCATCCAAAAGCAGCAGAATACACATTCTTCTCAAATGCACATGGAACATTCTCTAAGACAGATCACATTCTGGGCCACAAATACAGCCTCTCGAAATTTAAGAAAACTGAAATCCTTTCAAGCATTTTTTCAAACCACAATGCTATACTACTGGAAACCATTAACAAGAGAAAAACTGCAAAAAACACAAACACGTGGAGACTAAAGAACATGCTATTAAACAAACAATGGATCACTCAAGAAATCAAAGAGGAAATTAAAAAATACTCAAAAGCAAATGACAACAAGACACAGCAATCCAAAACCTATGGGATGCAGCAAAGTTCTAAGAGTGAAGTTTATAGCAATACAAGCCTATCTTAGGAAACAAGAAAAATCTCAAATAAACAATCTAACTTTATACTTAAAGCAACTAGAGAGAAAAGACAAATCCCAAAGTTAGCAGAAGAAAGGAAATCATAAAGATCAGAGCAGAAATAAATGAAACAGTAACAGGGAAAACCACAGAAAATATAAATGAAACTAAAAATTGGTTCTTTGAAAAGATCAACAAAACTGGTAAATGCTTAGCCAGACTCATCAAGAAAAAGAGAGAGGACTCAAATCAATAAAATTAGAAATAAGGGAGTTCCTGTTGTGGCACTGAGGAAAGGAACCCGACTAGTATCCAAGAGGATGTGGGTTCAACCCCTGGCCTTGCTCAGTGGGACAAATCTGGCACTGCAGTGAGTTCTGGTGTAGGTCGCAGACACGGCTGCGATCCCGCATTGCTGTGGCTGCAGTGTAGGCCGGCAGCTGTAGCTCCAATTCGATCCCTAGCCTGGGCACTTCCATATGATGTGGGTTTGGCCCTAAAAAGGAAAAAAAAAACAAAAAAAAACACACAGAAACAAATAAAAAGACCCACACACACAAAAAAGAGAGAGAGAGAGAAATGAAAAAGGAGAAGTTACAAGGGACAACACAGAAATACAAAGTATAAGAGACTACTACAAGCAACTTATGCCAATAAAGCAGACAACCTAGAGAAGTGAACACGGTATCATTCCACTTACATGAAAACGGTTACCTTTGAAGGGGCAGGGATGAGCTGTAAGTGAAAGGAACATGAGGGAGTTTTCTGAGGTGATGATATTATTTGCACTATGTCTTCCTAGGGGTTTGGTTTAGAAACATGTGTACCTGTGAAAATGTATTCAACTGCACACTTGAGATCTGTGCATTTCACAGTATGTAAATGTTTTTCCAAAAGAGAAAAAGAAAATTAAAATATTTATTTGAAATCCAGATAATGATACGCCTGCTGAACTGTTTTAAGAATAAACTGTACTGGTGTCTGCATCTGAATCTCTATAATGCATCTGAAAAAATAAGATGAATTTATAAACAGATAAGTAGATACATAGATATGTGATAAAGGGAAATATAGAAAAGTGTTAACTGTAGAATCAATGTGGTAGATATATGTGTATTCACTTGAAAACGCCTTTTAAGTTTTCGGTATGTTTGAAAATTTTCAAGAGTAGCTGGAGAGGGTGTGAGGTTAAATTTCTTGTTTGAAAACCTACTTTCAATGCTGGAAAAACATATACCCCAAAGAGAGCTAGAACACAAATAACTATCTTTATTCTGGTTATGTATTTGCTTTTAAAGTATTTTCATAGTCTTTTAAGAAAGAACACAAGTTCCTGTCCTGGTTCAGTGGTATTGAACCCAACTAGTATCCATGAGGATGTGGGTTCGATCCCTGGCCTGGCTCAGCGAGTTAAGGATCCAGCATTGCCATGAGCTGTGGGGTGGGTCGCAAACAGGGCTCAGATCCTGAGTTGCTGTGGCTGTGGCGTAGGCCAGCAGTTGTAGCTCCTATTTGACCCTTAGCCTGGTAGCTTCCATATGCCACAGGTACAGCCCTACCCCCTAAAAAAAGAAAAAGCAACAATTCAGAAAAATAGTTTTCTCTATCATGTATTTTTACTATGGCTGATTTTCAGTATAAAACTGAAGTCGTATATCACATTCTCATTTCAACCACCTTAATAATCACTTTTGGCCATGCTAAATGATAAGTACGCAAAGGACACAACAGGCAGACCTGAATAAAGAAAAAATTCAAATGGCCCTTGAATATATAAAACGTCTCACCAGTAATGAGGAAATGTGAGAAAACAAACATTATTTCCCCACCAGCCCAGCAGAGTCTGAATGAATGTTAATATCTACTATTGCTGAGGAGCATACAAGGAACACGCACTCTCAGACACTGGCTGCTGGGAGCTGACACCCTGTATAGAGAGCATTTGGCAGTGACATAGCCTTCAAGATGTGCCTAAGCTTTGTTCCTGTAACTTTATTTCTGGGGATTTGATCTAAGGAAATGACAGATAAAATACACAAATGTGCTAATTATTAATTATTATATAATATCAAAACACTGAAAACCTAAATCACGGTACATAAATATAGTGGGTTACTATGCATTTATTAAAAAATGATTATAGAAACTTGGCTATATATTAACTTCTAAAGTTCACTATATATAAGTACATCCACTTGATTCTTAAACTTCCTTTTAATTGTGCTTTCCATGCTGGTTCTCCTGATATTCTATTCTAATATCTTTTAGTGAGATAACAGAAATCAGATAATATAACAAAGTCAAAAAGTAAGTTACAGAACAGTACACATACTATAAGTGCACAAAAAAAGGGGGTGTATATGCATAAGAGTCTGGTAACATTAGGGGCAGCTGGGTGAAGTGTAAGTCAGTCCTATTTTTATAACTTCCCAGTGCAGTTTTTCCTTGAGGATTAGAAATAACTTTCTTTCTCACCTAGGGAGAAAACAATAAAAGCACAGTGGTTTAAAAGCATTGTCTTTGCCATCAAACAGACGTGGATTCCATTACTAGCTGTGTCCTAGAGCAAACCATGTAATCTCCCTGGGCCTCAGTTTCCTCCTCCCTACAAAACGTAGGTAAAGTTAAATTTAGCATATTGGGATCTTGGATAGGGAGCTAGGATAAAAGCAAATAATGAATGTAAAGCATCTGACTGAACATCTAGCACAGAGCAAAAGTTCAATAAAGTTTAAGGTATAACAGTACGAATGCTAAAGAGGCTAATCATGATACTAAATAAACTTAGCATAACTATGCATTGCAAAGTATAACTTACATTCATAACAACTGCAAAGTTATTAAGGAAAGATGAAGCTAAGCTTGGAATATTCTCTTTATAAAATGGGAATTGTTCAATATACACATAGAAGATTTTCACCCAAAGCAGAAAAAGAATATAGGTGCTTTAAAAAACAAACCCTTGGGGAGTTCCCGTTGTGGCTCAGTGGCTAACGAATCCAACTAGGAACCATGAGGCTGCGGGTTCGATCCCTGGCATCACTAAGTGGGTTAAGGATCCGGCGTTGCCATGAGCTGTGGTGTAGGTCGCAGACGCGGCTCAGATCCCACGTTGCTGTGGCTGTGGCGTAGGCCGGAGGCTACAGCTCCTGTTCCAAGCCTGGGAACCTCTATATGCCACAAATGTGGCCCTAGAAAAGGCAAAAAGACAAAAAAAAAAAAAAAACTCTTTGAGTTCCCATTATGGTGCAGTGGTTAATGAATCTACTAGGAACCATGAGGTTGCAGGTTTGATCCCTGGCCTTGCTTAGTGGGTTAACGATTCAGCGTTGCTGTGAGCTGTGGTGTAGGTCGCAGACGTGACTTGAATCTGGTGTTTTGTGGCATAGGACAGTAACTACAGCTCCGATTCGACCCCTAGCCTGGGAACCTCCATATGCCGCGGGTGCGGCCCTAAAAAGCTAAATAAATAAATAAATAAATAAATAAATAAATTAAATTAAATAAAAAACAAACTCTTGGCAATCAGGAAAAACAGGCTGCTTAAGTAACAGCTAAGCAGTTCCTGGAATAACAAGAGCCATTAGTGCTATTTAAACAAGCAAAGCCCTATAGGATTAACATGTATAAAACACTGTGTATAAAACAGATAAGCAACAAGGATATACTCTATAGCCCAGGGAATTACAGCCATCATCTCATAAAAATTTAATGGAGTATAATTTGTAATACTGAATCACTATGCTATGCACCTGAAACTTATTATAAATCAACCATATTTTTTTTAAAAGCAAATAAATAAATAAATAAATAAATCAGCAAAGCCCTGGGACAAACAAGATGAACACATAGATTACGAAGCACTATTCTAGAAAATGAACATAAATTTGATGGTGAAACATTTTTAATAAATGCTATCTGCTCTCATTTTTGCCATAATATATCTCCCAACATCTACTGTTAACACAGCTTTATCAGGTATGGTCTATGGTCTCTTAATTCAGTGGTTGCCTAATATATTCTAAATCTTAGGATTAAAACCGTTTCAATCAAGAAAATTACGTAATATAAAACTCTAAGCAGTGTTCAACAAAAGATAATTTTGAAGCTATAACCCATGTAGGGTTAATATGTGGATCTTCAATTTAACAACAATGCTAATATAATCAAAAGATTTCAAATTATAATCACCCAAACGTGCCCTCCATAAAAAATGCCCTAATGATTTCAGGTCACCATTAAATAAATTCTCAAATCAGTTCTCAAAAATGGGTCTATATAGTTCTATAATATCTGAGAATATTCTGAAGTCAGCATCATACTTTTATTTCCACTTTTCATACAGCTACTCAAAAGTCTTCACTGGTGTAACAAATCAAACTATACACTTACCAACACCTTGGGGCCGACTTAATGTTACAGGATTACTTTCAAATTTTTGGACATGAGGTGGGTATTCTTTCCTAGAAAAGGAAATTTACATAGTTTTATTCTAACAGGACAAAAAAATTTTAATGAAAAAGTTGAAGGAACATTTACAATATGTTCATTAAAAGCAAATCACAGCTTCTTTAACATATAAAAAGTGGTACTACAAAAACAGTAAAACCATATTACACAAATATACTAAAGTTTAATACTCTATAGGACCTCTAAGGGCAGTGACTTTAACTGTCAATCAATGAGATCCAAAGAGGACAATTCTTCAAATAAGTATTTAATAAACGAATATAGGGATATGTGTCCTTTCAAAGTAGTTACTCTGGAAAGTTGTGTATTTATTTTCCAAATGCACAAATCTTCACAATCTTTTCTTTGGAACTGGCTTCATAATCAGTTTATAAAAACCCTTTAAAAAGTCATAATATCTTATTGTCACACTTTTTGGAAAAAAATTACTCAGCTTATAATAAATACTCGATTTGCCCAATTTTACTTTAAATGTTCCCAGTTGTTTAAAAGTCAATGAATAAAGGAATAAATAGGAATAAAACACTAGCCTGAGGATAATTCCAAAATCAGCAAAAAAAAAGTTACATAACAATATAATTACATTGTAGGGGTATAAATATAATTTTACTCTTAAAATGTATTAAATTACACTGTCAGACTTCATATACAACCAATTTCCAGGAATTTGAACAGGAATCCTTATTAAATAAGGATTCTAAAATATAAGTCCAAATATACCCTAGTCTGGGAGAAAAGCAAAAAATCTATACCTAATTGTGGGATAAGAGCATTAAAGAAGAAGGTCTGCAAAAAGTGCAACAGACCAAGGAGGTGCAACAGCTACTTCTCTATCCTAAATAAAAGCTTCTAAAAATCTTTCCATTTCTAAAGGAATTTTCCTGTAAGCATTTCATATGCTTACAGGAAATAATGAAAGTCAAAGCATCTACATTGAAAACAAAATATGAAAATAACACAAGAAGAAAATAATAAGCACAGTGATAGCAGTTAGCAAATAGTGAGCACCATGTGCCAGGTACTGTTCTAAGTGCTTTATGTCTACTAATTACTTTAATCCTTGCAATAACCCTATTGAGCATATAATACTATTAGGACTTCACAGGTGAGGAGACTGAGGCACAATGAGGTTAATTAATTTGCTCACAGTCACACAACTATTAACTAGGACCACCAGAATCGGAATCCTGGCAAACTGCATCAATACTGGTAAGTAATGGTGCTTTCATCACTACTGAGCAGCGGATACTAGGACATAATTTCCACACTGCCAAAATTTTAACATTCATGAGGATGAAAATTGTGAAGATGAGAATTTGCCTCAGAGATTAGTAGTGCCAACACCATGAAAAAGAAAGATTTTCAGCTAACTACATTAAACTTTAAATAAAATGCATGTTTTCATATTCTATACACATTCACACTATAAAAGATATAATCTTATCTTTAAATCAAATAAGTGAGTTTTAATCTCTACTTTTTATAATTCTACACTTTGGAAAAATAAAGACACCAAGTATAAAATGCAACTGAGGCAATGAATCTGAAGCAAAATATGTTGTGGTAAACTCCAAAACCTGTATTTATTACATATTTTTTTAAACACTGGACAACAGAAATAGTAGACATTCTTAAATACTAGGGACTATCAACAAGGAAAATAATTTGACAGAGTGGCCACAAAATCTGGAAAACAGGTTCAAATTGACAAATCCAAAATATCTGTTTACTTATTCTGGGGTATGCCATAAGCACAGTTTTATTCAATAATAGCTGGCATAAATCATCTGAAACAACAACTCACAGACGTACAGGGATTACTGAAAATGCTGAACAATTCATTCTGCCCTTTGCTGCTCGACAGAGTGCACGGAAGCATGTACTGCTCATGAGGAATGAACAACATGCTAAATACATGTAGTATTCATGACCTATCATGTACGGTAACATAATGTTGAAAAATGATTACGTATATTTGTCAGCATTTCCAAATCTTAGGACCACTGTTTCCAATATTTACTACATCTTTCCCTATACAAACAGGGCAAGAGTTTTGTTTTAAAAAAATGTACTATAATGAATAAATTACAGAAATAAAAGCATAGTTTAATAAAAGAACCTAAGAATTTCAGAATGATAGCAGTATTAGTTTGATAAGAGAATCTGATAAGAGCTTTCTAGCTATAAACTATCTTCCATTCTTTAAAATTCAGTTGTTTAAAAAAAAAGCTAGGTGATCAAAAAGGAAATTTGACGTTAATTTCTTGGTTTGAGGGTTCCATCACTCTACAGACACTAAGATTTCAAACTCCAAACCTCAAACCAAGCAGAAGCAGAGAAGTGTCCTTGTCTTCTGTTCTCTACTAGGTGAAAGCATCTTTTTTTTTTGTTTTTGGGGGTTTGTATTTTGCATAGAAGGTTTTTAGAGAAAAAACTCACTTCATGGACCCAATGTTTTATAAGTTGCATAAAATGAACTGGAAAGCTTTTTTCCCCCCTTCCATGAAGAACTGTTTAAATAACATCGGAATGGTCTGCTTATTAAAGGTTAGATAGGTTCCAGCCCCTAAAGTCCTTTTTAAAAATAAACTTTATTTTAGAATAATTTTAAATGTGCTCAAGAGTTGAAAAGACAATCTGGAATTCTCTTGTATCCTTCACCCCGTCTTTCCTAATGTTAACACCTCATTACCCTCACACATACGTCAAAAACAGAAACCAACACTGTGCACTGCTATTGACTACGCACTGCACACTGGCAACACTGTGCCAGGCTGCGTTCCAGTTTCACCGGCTATTCCACTAATGTCCTTTTTCTGTTGTTCTAGGATCCACCACATGCAGTCATCATATCTCCTTAGCCTCTTCTGTACTTCCCAGACTTGTTTTTCATGACCACAGAGCACTCTGGAAGAGCCGGTCAGTTATTCTGCAGAAGGCCCCCTCAGTGGGGGCTGTCTGACGGTTTTCTCACGATCGGACTGGGGCTGTAGGTTTGGGGAGGTGCCCTTGTCACCGTCAGCGATGTCACCCTTGATCATCTGGCTAAGGCCCTGAGTGTCGGCCAGGTTTCTCCACTCCAAAGTTACTTCTTTTCCCTTTCTACATTCTATTTGGGAGCCAGTCTAGTCAGTTCAGGCCACCAAAGGGGCAGGGGGAGTTAAAGTGCTTCCTAAAGAGAGCAGTAACTACACATACTCTCTGCAACTCTTCTGTAATAAAGAGCTGTCCACTTCCCCCAATTCATTTTATGCAGTTTGTGAAAATTCTAGGATAGTCCAATAAATAAATCACTTATTCAATCACTGATATCAGCATGACTCATGGATATTTATTTTATACTTTAGGTTATAGTCCAACTGATTCAGTTTTGGTGCTGGGGAGCTTTCAGTTGGCTCCTGTGTTCCTTTGATATAACCTAACTTAAAAAAAATTCTGGTAGAACACACACAACATAAAATCTACAGAAACATGGAATTTGCATGTCATCCTTCTACAGGGGCCATGAAAATCTGTGTCGTTGCAATTTTGGTATATGTGCTACGGAAACAAGTTCCCTTTCGTTTTTTGGATACATGTTTGGATTCTGATACTAGAAGATGGCGTTTTACCTAAGCCACTCCTAGAATCAGCCATTTCTCCATGTTCCTTTTATCAGAGAGTGCCGTTTCTTTTTAAGCTGGTTTTAATAACTCGTTTCTTAAGTTGTTCCAATGCTTTAACAGATCTCAAAAGACGGAAATTTCTATAAAGATAAATTAAATGTGCTCATTTTCCTTTAAAATCCGTTATTCCAAACTCATGTTTAAATGCAAATCAACCTAATTTTTGAAGAGATGTATTAAAATCTCCATAGGTGTGCTCTAACCAAGAACTTCTTGCACTGTAAATATTTTAGGGGAGATTTATACATTTTGTTGTTATACTCTCAGAGTGTGTCCATTATAAAATGCTTCCTTTGTCTTATTTAGTGCTTCTAATCCTTAATCCAATCTCATTTGTTGCTAGAATTCTATTTATGCATGCTTTCCTTGTGCTTGCAATTCTTCTGACTTGAAATACCCCTTTACTTACAAATGGTTATTTCATACCTGACTCTTACAAGCAACATGATATAGCTAGATTTAATTCAAGCAATTTCTTTTATTAAATTATATTCAACTTGATCACAAGTATTACTATAGCTGATAAACTTCATGTTTTCCTTTGATCTTATTTCATCTACCTATTTTCACTGATTTCTCTTTTCCCCTATTTTTACTGATGTGAATAATTACTACTCGTTTTTTTCTCCCCAAGTTAACTTTAACAAATGAATAGTTACCTTCCTTCTCTCAATCTTTATTCCAAATGCATATTTCTGTTCATTAACATTTTATCAAGACTCCAACTATTTCCTAAGCACGATGTTCTATAGCACCCTGAGACAAGATCTTTAAAATCCCTCTTCTTCCCTATCCTATCCCACTCAATTCCCCCCTCTATAAAAAGATCCCTTTATTTCTGCCTTTCTACCTCTCCAACTCCTAGATTTTGCTGAGATAGTTTTGATTACTTAGTCACAGATTACTACTGATTTTCCTTTGTAGCATGTCTCTATTTTGTAAGTGAAACATGCTTATTTAGCCTTAACCGAATGCTACTGACCTAAGTTTTTAATTGTGCTAAATTATAAATCATATACAAAAGATTTTTTTTTTAAGATCTCAGATTTATCAGGTAATAATACTTCCCTACATAAAATGCCCTGAAAGCATCTAGTGAATGCATCAATATGAAACCCAAGCTCTTCAGATCATCATGCAAAGCCTTTTATGATCTAGGGGTCCTAGCTGACCTCATAAAACCCACCTCATAACACTTTCTCCTTTGCTCCCCAAGCTCCAACCACAGTGGCCCTTCCTTCTGTTCTCTCAACATGCCAAACTCATTTCTGCATTAATATCTTAGAACATGTCCTTCCCTACCTGGAAAAGCCACCTCTATGATCATGGCATGGCTAGCACTTCATTCAATCCTTGGTTAAATGTTAGCTTCATAGTACAAGGTCTCTCTGAATAGACTGTCTAAAGAAACCAGACAGTCACTACAGCACATCATTCAGTTTCACTTACACAGAACTTACTATTTGGTGTTTTACTTGTTCATTATCAGGTTTTGCCCTTAAAAACATAAACTACAGAAATGCAGGCATCTTGACTGTTTTGCTCATCACTGTATCCTTATGCCTAGAATATAGCAGGCGCTTGATAAATAACTGGAAGGAATAAACGTGCATAACTAAACAGCTGTACGTAATTAGAAGTGTATTTATTAGGTCACATAATTGTGCAGACATTGGTGTACAGGATGGTAATGACAAAACTGAGCCACTAGCCACCATGCAGAGCCACCGTAAAGCAATTCAAAATATTAATTTGCTAGCCCATGTGCAAATACCATATATGGTTCAGGCATTTGAAAGGCACTGTAAATGTGTTTATATTCATTGATTAGACAGGTTCGCTAGAAACTGAATATATCTGGATTCGCTACTCTGTTTACTGCCGTGTTACTTCCTGTCCTTTCCTAGTGTTTTCATGCCCAGTCGTTTTCTTCACAGTATGTTTTATTATGTAGGAAAACATCTCATCCTTCTACTTCCCCACTTACTCTTCTAAAAAAAAAAAAGTCTGCTGCTCTTCTCAAATATTTACTCTTCTAAATAAACTTTAGAATCAAATAGTCAAATTTATTAAAATAACAACAAAGCCCCTAGGAACTTTGGCTAAAATCACATTAAATTTACTTTAAGGAGCACTGGTATCAAACAATCAACCAGGAACCTGAGATCAGGCTCTTTAGATATAAAGGATTTACATATCACTAGTTAATGAATATTAAATAAACTACAGGACAAGCTGCTAGGTAATCACTAAAAATCATTTTCAGAGGCATCTTAAGAGTTCCCGTCATGGCTAAGTGGTTAATGAACCTGACTAGGATCCATGAGGACACGGGTTTGATTCCTGGCTTCCCTTAGTGGGTTAAGGATCCGGCATTGCCGTGAGCTGTGGTGTAGGTCCCAGATGCATCTTGGATCCTGTGTTGCTGTGGCTGTGATGTAGGCCAGCAGCTACAGCTCCAATTAGACCCCTAGTCTGGGAATCTCCATATGCCAGCATGTACAGCCCTAAATAGACAAAAGACCCCCTCCCCCCCAAAAAAAGCCATCTTAATAACAGGGAAGTATTAGAGCACACTGTTAGGTGAATATGCACTTTTATTCTGACTCTGTGTGTTGTTAGGCATATGTTATATTATATATATATATATATTTTGCTGTTTTAGGGCTGCACCCGCAGCATATGGAGGTTCCCAGGCTAGGTGTCAAATCGGAGCTACAGTTGCTGGCCTACACCACAGCCACCGCAACGCAGGATCTGAGTCATGTCTGCAACCTACACAACAGCTCACGGCAACGCCGGATCCTTTTACTCACTGAGCGAGGCCAGGGTCTAACCTGCAACCTCATTGTTCCTAGTCGGATTTGTTTCCGCTGTGTCACGACAGGAACTCTGCTAGGCATATATTATAAAGCACACAGAAAAAAAATACTGAAAAAAAAAGCATCAAGAGCCTCTTGATGTAATTTTCTATTTTAAGAGCTTTTCAATAATTATAAAACGTTTCATTATAATACTTTTCAACCAACCACTTTACGTAAACATTTCTAGTATTTCATATATGTTCTTTTACTATATTCTTTTCACTTTTGTACCTTATTATTTCAGAGTTCTCTGTGATATGCACAAACTTTTTATAATAAAAACATTTTTAGAAATTTTAGATCTGAAAATTACTATGTGCTTCAGTTTCATAATAGGTCAGCAGTCTTTATCTAGGGAGGAAAGAATGAAACAGTTCTAACACCAGATTAAATATTCTACGTTCCTGGTACTACCACATAAACTGTATTCACAATCTATCCATCCAAGAGTCAGCAAAGAATTCAAGTCATTAAAGTTCTCAAAGTCACCCACAACAAAGAAAAATGGCAGCAAATGTTTTTTTATTTAAGTTTGTGAGCTCTGAATCTTAATATTATTATTTATTCCTGATTGGTTTTAAACTTAAAATACACCTCACTGTGCCAAGAGTACAGTATAAATGGAAAAAATCTGAAGATTACACTTTTAAAACTGCCAATTTTTATTTATTAAACCATCCTCTTGGAGTTCCCTTCATGGCTCAGTGGAAAACGAATGTCAACTAGGAACCATGAGGTTGCGGGTTCGATCCCTGGCCTTGTTCAGTGGGTTAAGGATCTGGTGTTGCCGTGAGCTGTGGTGTATAAGTTGCAGAAGCGGCTCAGATCCCACGTTGCTGTGGCTCTGGCATAGGCCGGCAGCTGTAGCTTCGATTAGAACCCTAGCCTGGGAACATCCACATGCCACGTGTGCAGCCCTAAAACAACAAAGGACAAAAGACAAAAAAAAACCCCAAAAAAAACAAGACAAAAAAAACCCAACCTCTTAAAAAGAAATCATTTAAAGAAAGGTTTATAGTCCTTCATGTGTTAAGGGATAAACATAAAGGATCTTCTATTACTCTTCAAAGATCAAAAAAAAAAAAAAAAAATGTGGCTTTGTTCCTAAGAAGAGAGGAAAAAAAGATTTATGTGAAAAACGTGTACTAGGTAAATTCTACTCACACAGAAGTTCTCAGTTTATCTCTGACATAGAAACAATAATTTTAGCTAAGAATCCAAAGGATTTATGGGCTAATTCAACCTAAAGGTAACTAAGCTGCTGAATAAATCATTCAGGTGTGTTCACCATTACTTATTTTATAAACAGCTGCTGCTGCATGTCTTGCCCCAGGTGGTAGTGTTTGTACAAAAAGAGAATTTCAGTATCTATTACTATTACAGGAATTCCAAACTTTACAGTGCATATGTCAATTTAAAAAAATGATCTCATCTGTTCTTCACAAATCGCCTTTAAAATTGGGCAAATATCATTATCTCCAGTTTATAGTAAGTTATGTGCCTACTGGTAATACTGGTTACTTAATTCTACATCTTCTGGATCCTAGTCCAGGGTTATTCCACCAAGAATGTACCTTGGTAGATTTCTGTCCACCAGAAGGGATTTCTGGCTGCTCCTAGAAGAGTACCTGGCACATAGAGTCATTAAAATATTTGCTGAATATATCAAGGAATAAATTTCCACTACAGAAATATGTAAAAGAAGCCGAAACAGTGAGGGGGAAAGAAATCAATATAAACCTTCCAAGGCTATTGTGAAAAAGAGAACAATCTAAGATCTTTATACTTCTGATGACATAACAGGACCTATATTTTATTTACTATAGCATACAGGAAATAATTTGCTTACATAAAACAAGAGCCTGGCTCATAGGAGAATACATAGTTAATGTACATTCTTTAATGATATTATTAAAAACACCTTATTAATGATTTCCTCCCAAAATATAGTCACATATGAGTTTAAAATTTAAAAGACATAAAATGACTTATCTATATCTGCAAGAAATAATGATTTTCTCAAATAGAAAAATAGATACAACAGAAAAATAATTTTTCTTTCCCAGGAAACAGATAGTAAAATATGTGTACAACCCATTCATTTAAAACATGTAAGAACTGTGAAGTATTTCAGAATTATAGAATAAGCCTAAGTCTTTTGCTGACAGGATCATCTTTATATTTTAGAAACTTGATGTCCATGAAGATGGAATATCTAGCAGTCTATAAAAATACTGCAAGTTTTCCTCGCCGCCTCCTCTACCAGACCTTCTAACAAAGTCACAGTCAAAGTCGTGCAGTTAAGTAAGATAGCTGAATGGCCCTTCTTCTGACCATTACCAAAGACATGAAAGCGTTGGTTTAACACAAGGGCTGTTTACCTGCTTTGGGAGGAGAGGGTCATAAAAGGCTTTGGAGACTCAGGAGAGCAAGAGAATAAGACGCGTACATGAAAAAAAAATTTCACATACATACACTGAGGAGATAAGCTGTTGTTATGGACATTTGCTTTACAACTACAATCATTTCACTGTGTTCTTAAAAACCTGTTTCCATGTGTTTACATTATCCAACATTTCTGCTTAAGGATGATATGTCTGCTAGTGTTATTACAAAGGGAACAAAGATTAATCATAAACATGTCACAGATTTGGGGGTCAGAATAGGAACACATTTGCTATTTAGATTTTTAACTCCAGCTTAAGGTATTCTACTTTCCACTTATCCCCTCACTCTACTTACGTGTAAAACAAAACTATTATCACTAACACTTAACAAGAAATATTTAAATTATGTAACTAAAAGAAATTTTACTACTAAGATCCTGAAATATTCATTTTTAAAAGGAAAGTAGTCCCACATCGGTATAAAATATAATAATCATCCACAGAAAAATCTGTATTGAGAATTATGGTGAAATATGACCCATATAAGTCAAATATGTTGTGTTATTAATGTTTCCTTTTATTAAAATAATTAATACACTTAATGATGAACTCTAATTCAATGAATATTTTTCAAAGCATACAAATAATCTGATATTTTACTGTTAAATCCATGCTCTAATTTCATCAATATTGAGCTTACCTTTCCTTTTGGTCCAGACTGCTTAGAACATGAAAAAGAAAAAACATGTAAGAGGCGAGACCTCATTTTTGATATATCATTGTAGTTTTAGTAACTGCAGTCAATAAGGCAAAATTCTGTGATTAATTTGTTTTAAACACATTATATATGTTATATACTGGTGTTCTGAATCTTGTCAGATATGTAAACTGGTTTTCAATTTTTGTCAGTACAGAAAATAATTATATCTAAACATATTACAAGAAGAAAAACGGATATACAAAGAATGAAAAATTCCCGAAAGAGCTCTGTTTAGCCATCCAACATTTGAGGATATACACTATTTTAGGGTAGTTAAGAAAATAGTCTTCAAGGAATAATACAACTCTCTTAAAGTTATAAGATTTTTTGACGTTTCAATCCTGTTATCAGGTATGATTAACGGTCATCCCTCGACATCTGCAGGGGATTGGTTCTAGGACCCCACTCGGATACCAACAGTGGATGCTCACGTCTCATATAAAATGACGGTGCAGTATTCACGAATAACCTAGGCACACTCTCCCCACATGCTGTAAATCATCTCTACATCACTTATAAGACCTAATACAATGTAAATCCTATAGAAACAGTTGTGAGCACCAGCAAATTCAAGTTTTGCTTTTTGGAACTTCCTGTTGGTTTTTTCCCTTTAATATTTTCTACCTGTGGTTGTTTCAATCCACGAATGTAGAACCCCCAGATACAGAGGGTCAACTGTATTTCCTCTGAGTAAGAAAAAAAATTTTTAAGGCTGACACATCTGCACAAGAGTGTCAGGTTAAATACAAATACAGTGCATAGGGTGGGACAAGAAAAACCTTGGAACTTCAAATCATGGCCTCCCATCGAAAGTCTAACATGTAAAAGGCCTCCACCATTGCACAGGAAATCTAAAAGGCTATCAACATCAATTACTCCAGAGTAAAATTATAAAGCCCTCCCCCCAATTTAGAACAGGATGCACATCCTAGAATTAGGTCTACTATAAAAGAAACTGAACATTCAGAACTGTAAGCAAAGCACAGTTTACAAAATCCCTAGCTCCCCACATGAACTCCTCTATTCCAATCATGTAACATACACAAGCAGAATATCCATTTAATCCTACCAAATTAAGAAAAAACAATATGGTAAAAGTTAGCTTTATATAAACAACACTGAAAAGAAATATTTAAGAAAATTTTAATAGTAAGAAAAAGAATTAACTTACATGAATACCATATTTGAAATTTTACTTCTGCTATAAAAAAATGGAATAATCTGTATAAAATAAATTTATGTGGACAAATGACAGAAAAATGAGGGAAAACTGTCATACTCCTATTAAAGTGAAATAAAATAGAAACAAAAGTTTAAATATAGTCCTTCTATTTTTATATACTTAAGATGTTATATTTTCAAGAAAAGTAGAATGAAAACCAGAAGTTGGGCATTAATATCTAATCTAGCCATTTTCAACTTTACAGTGTTGTGCTCAAGCAGTGGAAGAGTTTGGTACTCTTGTTTTATATTCCAAACTCATTATATAGAGTAAAAGACGTAGAAGAGTGTAGGTGTAAAAGGAACAGGTTTGGTGATTTCCAATAAACAGAAGGAGTTAGGAAGAAAACAAGACAAAAACATATATATACCTATGCTCATTTCTCTTACTCTTGAGAAAAATACATTTATCATATCTAATTTATAACCAATGGTACTTTTCCAATATTCCTTAATATGAGTTTATTATCAACTCCTGCCCTACAGAAGCTTACATACTAAAAAAAAAAAAAATTTTTTAACGGTTCCCACTGTGGCACAGTGGGTTAAAAATCTGACTGCAGCAGCTCAGGTCACTATGGAGGTGTGGGTTCAATCCCAGGCCTGTGGCACGGGTTAACGGATCTGGCATTGCTGCAGCTATGATGTAGGTCACAACTGTGGCTCAGATTCAACTCCTGGCCCAGGAACTTCCATATGCTGCAACTGTGGCCTTAAAAAAAAAAAAAACTTTTAAAAAATGAGGGACACCATTATCAGTAATGCAGGACTTTGTAAAAACGTGAACTTACATTCTTATTGGATTATTTCTGCTCTTAAAATTAAAAAAAAAAAGAAAAAAGATAGTGACTGATTCTGGTATCCATGACCTGATACTGGACTTCAAACATTCTTTCCAAGTGGTGTTTTTCATTAGTAATTACGGCTTTCTTATTCCAGGAGCCCATTTTCCCATTCATGGATTATATATGCCTTTGTAGACATTGATTTTTCCCCTAGGGTCCATTCAAGTCTTTCCCCCATCCTTATTAAAAAGTAAAAACAAAAAAAAGTGAAAATGTAAATGAAACACAGACCAGTAAATGTGCTCTTTTTCCAAGTCTGATTAAAGCTGGAAGCAGAAATTCATGAAGATTTTTAAATTTCTGCATTTTACCCCATACTAATACACTTCTCCACCAACTACCAGTATATATATAAAAAAAATGTACCTTTTTTTAAAATAAAAAAATCCTTTCTCCTTTGGCCACCACAAGCAGCAACCTGATGTGGGATCTCTGTTCTCAGACCAGAGAATGAACCTGGGCCACAGAGATGAAAGCACTAAATCCTAACCACTAGACTACGAGGGAACTCCCCAATCTATTTAAGTACCAATTAACACTTGGAAGAACATAAGAAAATGGAATGGAATCATAATATTCTCCCAAACAGTAGCTAATCTGATCTGATATTTTAACAGCCTTCACTCATTTCTTTAGATTGTTCCCATACCTTACAAATTATTCAAACAAAATGCAGGTTTGATTTACTTAAAAGACTACTTATATCACTCAAACCAAGAAGAATGGCTTATGTATGTGAATTACCAATGGTGGCACATCCTTTTAATTTCAAACTGAAAGCTGAGAAAGTAGGAAAAATTAGGAGAAACTGTATCAGCCGGTGTGCTCAGCCTCTTGACAACTGTCCCAACACTGTACTAATTAAAACCAAGTTTAGTGGCAATGAGCTCACTGAAGGCTTTTTTCACACCTTAGCACACATGGCTAAGTGGCTGCTAACGCATGGCATGTGGCTGTCTAGCTAATACACTCGAAAGCTTTTGTAATACTTCCTTTGTGATCTTCACTGCTCCTTCTCTGAAAACAGTGCTACATGTGCTGTGTATATCTCTACTACGACATTCACCGGTGTCTTTGCTGACCTGTCTTTCTGTCCTCTACCCTAACCAAAGCTGAGTTTCACGGCAAAGCCTGTCTTATACTTAGCTTTGACTATTCTGCACCTATGCCTTGTTTGTAGCATAAAATCACTCAATAATTTTTGAAGTAAGAAAACTGGAAAAACTCTCCGTTTTTTTATCTTTTTAATGACAGTCACACTGCAGTAGGACTAAGAAATGTTTATTCTGTAAATAAGAGGCAAGCGTAAGTAGAATCTATCCTGCTGTCATGACTCTTCACAGTTCTCCTTACTGCCCCCAGTTGTTCTTGTCAAGGATTTTCCACTCAGGACTGTTTCTTTAAGTACAAAATAATTTAGGTTTTGTGCCCCCCCCCCCTTTTAAATGCTTTTTAGGGCCACACCTGCAGCATATGGAGGTTCCCAAGCTAGAGGCTGAATTGGAGCTACAGCTGCCGGCCTGTGTGACAGCCTGAGCAACATGGGATCTGAGTCGTGTCTGAGACCTACACCACAGCTCACGGCAATGCTGGATCCTTAACCCATTGAGTGAGGCCAGGGATTGAACCCACCACCTCATGGTTCCTAGTCGGATTCATTTCCACTGCGCCATGACGGGAACTCCCAGGTTTTGTGTATCTGTGTGTGTGTGTGTGTGTGTTTTTAAATACACTATATTTTACTAGTAAATACCCCTTCCATACATACATATATTCTTTTTTCTTGGCCATGCCCATGGCATGCAGAGGTTTCCGGGCCAGGGATGTACCCTTGCCACGGAGGCAAAACATAGGATCCACCTGCTGAGCCACAGTGGACCCCCTAACAGAACCTAATCTTTTATACAGATGAGCAGTGATACACAGGGCAAGGTATAAGAGGTGCCAAGACATAGAATAAAACAAAACACAAACCAATTCCCAAACTAGAATCAGGGTTTTTTTTTAACATTACCAATGAAGAAACGAGGAATGGAGAGAGAAAGGTATAGTGCAAATAATTCTAAACTAATAGGTAACTTCTAAAACAGTAATTTGGGTAGAATATATCATTTGACTGTAAATTAGTATTTCAACTTAGAACACATTTTGGAATAGCAACCAGAGAGCTCTTTCTTAGGGACGGTTTCTGCAGGAGGGATCAGTGTATATACGAGAAACAGTGTGTCTATCCTTCTCCCGCCCCTACTTACTCTCCTTTTATTTTCTGTTCTCATGTCTGTGCCACATGGAGGCCAGGGAACTTAATTTGTAATTAAGCCAAACTTTTGGTATGTACAGCAATTTCTTTTTAGTTGAATTTCTGAAGTATCTTATGCAAAAACTATAAGAAATAATATATTGAAGCAAAGGAAAAATTTTCTTACTGTCCTAAAGTATGAGAAAGATTTAAAGTTTTTAGGCTGCAATTTTATGCTACAGCAAATCTATGTAAATAGAAAATACGGAAGGGTTTCTAAGAGTTAGGATACATTTTCTGAATGAGTAGCAGTCTAGATCAACATTTTTTAAAAATGAAGAACAGCACATCCAGCATACATATCATATCTTTAAATTTTACTAGTTATAAAAATATTATGCAACTATTCATAATGCAAGAAATAGATAAATTATTTTTCTAACTGTTGGAGCTTAGGAATTTCAAAGTCAACTGAAATTGAATAAGAACTGAAACTCGACTGAAATTTCAAAACCATCCCAAAATGGTTATGAAAAACCTCAGAAGCTTTTAAAAACACCAAGCATGTTAAAAAAACCAGGCATTACATGTTACTTTTCATTACTTTAAGGTTCAAGTAGTACTTTCAAAATCAACAAGAACATTCAAATTTATGAAAACACAAAGATGTCTCAAACATTTAAAACTACTATTGTGATTTATAGTGATACTATGAAATCCTATAAACCTCACCAAAAAAGTAAGGTAATTAATAACTGCAGTTTTACTCCAGAGCTAAACTACCAACTAAAGATTTCTCTGTAAAATACTGTAAAAATCGGCTTAACAGGAACATAATGCAACAGAATGTCCTTTACTTAAAACGTCTCTTATTTATAGAAATGACAGAATTTCTTTTCTAGATTTTTATTATTTGATATATATATCTATATATCAAATAATAAAAATAATAAAGGAATAAACAAAATAATAAAATTCTAGGAAATGAATTTTTTCAGAGACATGACTATATCTCTTTAGAGACAATGGAAACACAGTAAAGTTCCACAAAGTTTGGGGAAAAAAAAAAACGTTAAAAAAAGGCAGTGAAAACTCCTATGAAAGAAGATAGTTGAGTTTCCTTGTGGTGCAGTGGTTTAAAGATCCTGGCATTGCCACTGCAGCAGCTTGGGTCACTGCTGTAGCACTGGTTCAATACCTGGCCCAGAACTTCCCCACTCCATAAGAGTGGCAAAAAAACCCACAAAAACAAAAAAAAGGCATGTATATACTAAACAAAGGCAATTAGAATCCTTACCTTTGGGCTGCTGTTTTTACTATTGATAACTGTGCATTAGCATGAGGAAAACGTCTTACAGTTCCAGAACACAGTGATGCATTTTGTGTATTTTCACTGCAGAGTCAAGAAACAAAGAATAATTTAACAGGGAAAAATTACATGCACATATGCAAAATCTAGCCTTTAAAATCTGAGCACACACACAAAAAATCTTTACCATGTTAAAAAAAATTTATATATAAACCCAGTGGTCATGTTAAATTGCCCATTAGCTTTCCACTTGATGAATTTGTCTCTGAAATGTTTCCAATCCAGTTCATGAAAGAAGATAAAGAGCAGAACACTGGACTAGAACTCAGGAATCCCAAATGAATGTTTTGCATTGTAAGATTTCCTATAAATTAATTCAGAAATATTTTCTCTTCTTATTTCTCTAGGGACTATCCATAAGAAAGCTTATAAACGTTAAAAGTTTTCTTTATGCCAAAATAAAGATGTTAATTACAGGAAAAAACTCCAGAGCCTTAAACTCTACTTTCGATTCTACCACTCACTTGAAAATTACTTAGCTTTATATACCTCAGTTATCTATAAAACGACCAAGAAGAAACACCATAGTGATTCCAACCCTATTTCTAGGATACATAACTGTCCAATCATATCCGGATCAGTGGTTAACTAGGACAACTGCTAGGAAAGATGAGAAGGGCAAAAATAAATCTTTAGAAAGAAAAAAAAAAGGAATACCCCTTCAGTAATCCTGGTTAGTATTCCCTAAAGGAGACACGACCTTCTACTTGTAACATCATGACCAAGATTTTACTAAAAACTTGAAAGCAAGCTCATCTTATGAAATCCCAGTCTTCTGAAATTTTTCTTGCAGTATTTTTATTCAGAGCCAAGAAATCCCTGCAATCAAATCTTATTCCCAAGATTCGAAGCAAAGAGCCCCAGACTGGGGCCATCCTACCTCTTGGATCTACTGACAAAGTGAAAAGAAATGGTACAGGTTGAGCCAATTGGTCACAAAGGTAGTTACTAGTTTTTGGTGTCAAACCCTTCCTCTTTTCTAGGGGAACAGGTGAGGAAGTGCCTATACCTCAGTTTCTTACTGTTGCCCAACATGTTAAGCCCAATTGGGTTGCCCTTCAAAGGTTTTAAACTTTCAGTCTTGTTTCGTCTTGCACATGTCTTCCAGGGGTCACCAGAACTAGCGGCAACAATTTCAGACTGACGATTTAGCTGTAAAAAGATCCATAAACGTTAAAGAATCAACAAACAAATAATAACAACAACTTATCAAAAACTATTTGAAAATCCAATTATCAAAAAAAGTGTGTAAGAATGTACCAGCTCTTGAGGATGGGAAAGAGGGACGACAGCAGCGTGGATCTAAGAGTAATTCACCTGTAATACTGCTTATTCCTAAGGACAACACAGATACGTAGGAACATGGGTGTTCGACACTGTTTTCCTTTCATTTCAGTATCTCCAAAGATATTTGAAGAAATTAAAAGAGGAAAACAGCAAGGATGAGGGTGGAGAATCTTGGGACAGCCCTTTCCCAAGTGCAGGAGGTAAACACCCTGCTCTTGCAGGCCTGGATGTTGCCAGGAGGGCAGCACAGACAAACACGGACAAACACGTGAGGTGTCACGACAAGGACCCTGACTCTAGGGTCAAAGCTCCTACATAAACGCGGAAACCCAGATGACGCCCTCACAGACTCATACCCGAAAATGATGACATAAACACATCAATGATAATCACCCTGCAGAGACCACAGTACAACAAGAGCACTGCTCATTCCCCGAGAAGTGCTTCTTAAAAAAGGAACCAACTTTTACTACATTCTTTGCATAAATCATTTAAAAGCTGTTTTCAGACCCATTAAGACAAAAGTCTTCAGTTCTCAGTGAAATATTTACTGAAAATAACATTTTAAAAATCATTACCTACTTGAATTTTACTTTTGAAACAGCAGTCTTTTATTTTTTACTCTTTGACAAGAAAATATTGTCCTAGGAAGATAACAACTTGGCTTCTCCTATCTCTACAAAAATCTAACAGTTCCCTAAAAAAAAAAATCTCCCACAAAAAAAGGCTTCCTAACAAGAGCTCGCTCATTGTGTTGACACCATTCTTGTTTTTAGGCATTACCTCTGTTTTAAAACTCCAAGATCAATTTTTGACACACTGCTTATCAGTTTCTCCTCCTTGAGGCATTTTTTTACTTTCTAATCTTCTATAGTCATGAATTTTTTTTTTTTTTTTTGGCTGCGCCCACAGTATGCAAAAATTCCCAGGCCAGGGACTGAACCTGCTCCATAGCAGTGGTAATGCCAGAGCCTTAACTGCTGGGCCACCAGGGTCATGTACTTTACACTCCTTCATTTATGGTGATGGCAGATTAGGTAATGCACTTCAATCTTCCTTCTACTCTCTGAAAACTGAAAGAGCTGGACAAAATACAAATTAAAAAAAATAAAATAAAACCTGTCTGAAATACCTGAGGGCTACCAAGGCAGTGAGAATTAGATCAGGGATAAGACACTCAGAGATCTGAGCCCAGATTCATATTTTTCCCTGAGACACCGACTGATTCTAAAAGATGCAACTGAGAGGCTGAGGAGCTAAGCCAAACTCCCAGAAGGCTCGGAGAGCTTGGGAGACAAAAGTAGAGTTCAACATCAACCAAGCATAGAGTGTACCATAAATACCTCAAAACACCAGTGAATAAGGGTAAACTATACATCCAGCTTCTGTTCATCACAACCTCTAGTTCTAAGTAAGGCAGTTTTCCAACTTTAGAGTAAATCAGAATTATCTGGATGGTTTGTTAAAACAAACTGCTGTGTCTGAGCCTTACAATTTGTTCTAAGTCTGGGATGGGCCAGAGAACATGCATTTCTAACAAGACCCACATGATGCTGATACTGCTGATCAGGGGCCTAGATCTGGAGAACCACTGGATCAAGATGATCTGAGATTATTTTATTAATGCTCCTCCTACTCACTGGCAAGAAGTAAATGCTGATCCCCTTTAAAAGAAAATATCGTCCTTGGCCTCAAATTACCTCTATGATTTTTCATATGTGATATCAACCAATGATAAGCAGGCTCGTAAACTACAGGACAATGTGATCAAAACCAAGGGAAACAACTGGTAACAGGGGCAGAACTATAGGGGATAAAGACAAAGGTGGCTTGTCACACTCTTTCATGCCCACTAGAAGGAGAATACAATCACTTTTGCATTAGGTGACCCTTTTTCACAGAAAACTGTTTTTGTGGAAAGATAACGATTTAGGAATCAAATAGAACTGCTGCCTCATTCTAACCAGGTAACTTTCTTGTAATCACGGGGTTATTTTATGCATCAACAAAGATATAAACAAACTGCCTAGCCACGGAAGGAATTCATTATTAACCCACGCAAGAAGAAACACCACTGTCTTCAATTAGAAAGCCCATAAATGGCTAAACAACTGGTCATTAAGCCACGTTCATCTGAGAAATGAGGATATCCAGTCATTGTAACATAGGCCTATTCCCTTATTATTCTGCAAAAATGCCCTAAGCCAGTGGCTCTCAGGATGATTCCCTAGACCAGCAGGACCAGCATCACTTAGGAAGACTTAAAGAAGCAAATTATTAGGCCCCACTTCAGACCTCCTAAATCAGAAACTGTGGGAGTGAGGTTCAGCCATCTGTTTATCAAAACTTCCAGGTGATTCTCATGTATACTAACATCGGAGAGCCACTGCTGCTAAGAATCTGAGGAACAAAAGAATAACCGTAGCATTTCAATCCTCCATATACAGGTAATTACAACTAGTATTTGAGTGGTTACTATGTATAGACATTATGCTAATTACTTTATAGTCAAGATCTCATTGAATCTCCAGATTTCATACGTTTCAGTAGTTCCTCAGACTACGACTTAGAAACTGCACTAAAAACATCAGATCAATTACCCGATGCTACTGAGTGACAGGATTAATAAGATCAAATTTCTCACTTCACTTCTCTTTCCCAACAGAACCTCTCCACCTCATATCTTTTAAACTTTACTGGAACTCTATACCTATGTTATTAAAGATCACTGAGGTTTAAAAAGCAGAGTAATTTAGGAGTACCCACTGTAGCCCAATGGCTTAATGATCCGGCCTGTCCCTGTGGCAGCACTAGTTCGATTTCCGGCCTGATGCAGTGGGTTAAAAGATCTGGTGCCGCCGCAATTGGGGATAGGTCGCATCTGTGGCTTGGATTCCATCTGTGGCTGGGAACGTCCATATACTACAGGTGTGGCCATTTAAAAGAAAAAGAAAAAAAAAAAAAAAACAAAAAACAACCCACAAAGAAACTTGTCCAAACTAGATAAATGAATTTGAACAAAGTACTGATACTAAAGCCTATGCTTTCCCAGACTACACTGCATAAGAAATTTTTACAGTGTTATTTGTAGAACTATAAAGTCTTAACAAAAAGAGGCAAAACCAAACTATGCTATTCCAAATAAGACTCAAAATCATTAGCATATAGAACTTCTCAAAATCAAAGGAACTGTATTAAAAATCCCTTTATATAAATGTAGAAAGCTATTATCTCACCCAACAAATAGAAAACTGTTAATTCAACCACATTTCTGATTAAGTGCTTACACATTTGTGAATTTTCTTTTTGAGGAAGCATTTTTTTTTTTTGCCTTTTGTCTTTTTAGGGCCGCACCCTCGGCATATGGAAGTTCCCAGGCTAAGGGTCTAATAGGAGCTATAGCTGCTGGCCTACACCATAATCACAGCAACGCCAGATCCGAACTGCGTCTGCAACCTACACCACAGCTCACGGCAATGCTGGATCGTTAACCCACTAAGCAAGGGCAGGGATCAAAGCCACAACCTCATGGTTCCTAGAGGGATTCGTTTCCGCTGCGCCACAATGGGAACTACGAGAAAGCATTTAGACATAGTAATACACAACTCGAAGTCCATCAGTAAAGCAAGATTTGAATAAAAATTTGAATTAAATCAAATTTTAAAACTTCCCAATTCTGCTGCCAACAGATTACTACCAAAGGAGATTAGTCAGCTAGAAGACAACCAGTACTTGTAGCTTTGCTCATGAAAAATGTTTCTTGTACTGTCAAATTCCCTCAGGAAAGGTTCCCTCCTATCTGTTACACTTAGAAAGTATTTCCGGGTGGAGATGGGGGGTGATCAGTCTATAGGAGAATCACAGGATGTACATTTGTAAGATTTTCTTCTCAAACAATTATAAACCTACAGGACACAATTCCAGCCGCCAGAAAACGTAGAGTTAACTACTGAATTAAAATACAACGTTTAGGGAGTTCCCTTCCTGGCTCAGTGGTAAACGAATCCGACTAAGAACCGTGAGGTTGAGGGTTCGATCCCTGGCCTTGCTCAGTGGGTTAAGGATCCGGCGTTGCCGTGAGCCGTGGTGTAGGTCGCAGACGCGGCTCGGATCCCGCGTTGCTGTGGCTGTGGCGAAGGCCGGCGGCTACAGCTCCTGTTAGACCCCTAGCCTGGGAAGCTCCACATGCCGCGGGTGAGGCCCTAGATAAGGCAAAAAGACAAAACAAAATACAACGTTTAAGTTATTTTAGATGCATGGTACATCTTCTCAATAATTTTTATTTTCATTTTGTTTGTACTCTTAGTAATTTACATCAAATTTATGGGGGAAATAAGATATAAATAAGTAAAAAGCAACCATTTATGGCTATTTCACAGATTAGAGCACTACCATTACTAAAGTGAAGATGATATATTCAGTCTAAAGATTCCCAAAAAACTTTGATGTTCCTTCCCTTCCTCCCCTCCTTTGCAGCCTAAAGGAGTTAGCTGGGAAATGCACGTACAGGATCCGAACTCCTGTGGCCAAATGGATGAGCACAAACAATCACGTGATTATAAAACCATCAACATGGGCCTTAACTAATGTCAGGAACGCAGCCATAAACACATCATTACTTTTAAGGAAAACCAGCTTACAAAGGTTCAGTAACGCTGCATTTATTAATGACAGCTCGTGTAGCTATTTGTGGAGGACCTGCTAGTGCCGAGCATTAGTTGGATTACATAGTCTCATAATTCTCACAAACCATACTCTAAAGTGAATACGTATTAGCAGCCCTAAAATCTGATATTCCGACTGGTAAATTAAATGTACCAGTCATCAAAAAAAAGCTCTACGTTGTGGATATCAATTTATACAGAATACATTCACGCAGTATAAACAATGATATGGGGATCTATAAAGGGCCAGACAATTAAAATTTTAGGCTTTGTGAGTTATACAGTCTCTGCTAAGACTCTTCAGCTCTGTCCCAATAAATCAAATCTGTTGTTACAGCACAAAAACGTCATAGACAATACATAAACGATAAGCACAGCTGCTTTCTAATAAAACTTTATGGACACAAACTGCAGTTTCATATAATTTTCACATCATGAATCAGTATTCTTTTGATTTTTTCAGTCACTTAAAAACTGTAAAAACTATTCTGGTTCATAGACCATAGGTTATTAATAAGAACACAGGTTATCAATAAGACCATAGGTTATCATTAATCATTAATAAGTAATAAACAGCCAGTTACTAAAACATAAGATCCACAGGAATATGTCACTTGTTTTGCCATCTTCTAGAACGCTGTGCTTAATTCATTATTTGTTGTGTGAATGAGTATTTCACTGGGACTGCTAAATGTGCAAAAGTTACCGATGTGTAATATCTACCTTTCATCCAAACTTATCGCACATCACTGTCAATTTAACTAAAAAAGACAAGTATTCAAGAAACTTAACACCTAAGAACTTCAGAAAATAAGATAACCTAAAAGAATCTGATAAATTAGAGACTTATAAATGTTAAAGTCATTAAAATTCTTAAAAACAAAATGGAAAGTGAATCAGTAAAGAAGGAACTAGACACTGTGAAAAACATAAAATTTTGAAAAAATCAAAGTTCTATACATGTTGTCACTGAAATTTTTTTAAAAACAAAACAAACAAAAAAATGAGTTCCCATTGTGGCTCAGAGGTAATGAACCCAACTAGTATCCATGAGGATACAGGTTCAATCCCGGGCCTTGCTCAGTGGGTTAAGGATCTGGAGTTGCCTTGAGCTGTGGTGTAGGTCACAGACGCGGCTTGTATCCTGTGTTGCTGTAGCTGTGGCTGTAGATGGCAGCTGCAGCTCTGATTCAGCCCCTAGCCTGGGAATTCCATATGCTACACATGTGGCCCTGAAAAGGAAAAAAAAAGAGCATTGTCCCAAGGGAAAATCATGCAACAAGAACAAATCAAGGAAAGAATAGTTTAGGGGAAAAAAAAAAAAAAAATGAAAATTTGCCATGCCTTTATTACAACCAGGTAAAAAACTCAGGTCAAAAACCAAAGCAATTTTTTTTCCTTTTTCTTTTTCCGGCCACACCTGCAGCATATGGAAGCTATTGGGCCAGGGGTCAAACTGGAGCTGCAGCTGTGGTGTATACAACAGCCACAGCAATGTAGGATCCAAGGCACATCTGCAACCTATGCCATACCTTGCAAAACACCAGATCCTTAACCCACCTTAACCCACCGAGTGAAGCCAAGAATCGAACCCACATCCTCAGAGAGACAATGTCAGGTCATTAACTGGCTGAGTCGCAGCTGGAACACCTAAGGCTTTATTTTTCTACCTTATAATTTTAAATTGAAATGTCATCATGAAGATGCAAATTAACATGTATATTTGCAATGAAATATGAAAACAAAAAAAACAGCTAAACAGTATAGGTAAAAAAATAATTGTAGGTAAACAGTAAATTAACTGGCTGGTCTACAGATTGGTCTTGTCAAGTGAGTTATATGTACACATTTTCCAAAGACCAAATGAGCTAAATATGCAGTTCCAATGTTTTAAAGAAAATATGCAACCAAAAAATTATCAAATAGGAGTTCCCACTGTGGCACAGTGTGTTAAGAATCTGACTGCAGTGGCCCAGGTTGCTGCAGAGGCATAGGTTCAATACCCTGCCCGGTGCAGTGAATTAAAGGATCCAGTGATGCTACAGTTGCTGTGTAGTCGCAGCTGCATCTGGGCTTCAACCCCTGGCCCCAGAACTTCATACGCCACAAGTGTGCCCATAAAATTAAAAGAAATATTTTACCAAAAATATTTTACAAAAAGAAAATACTGGCAAAAGCTAATTTTAAAATTAACAAGATTTAATGGCCTAACCCTGAGGTAACAGTTAAGGCTTGGCATGGTCACTGTTGTGACTTAGGTCACAGCTCTGGCTTGGGTTCAATCTCTGGCCTGGGAACTTCTGAAAGCCACAGGCTTGGCCAAAAAAAAATTTAGATTTCAATGCTTCCAAATATTTCTGAGATCATGTGGTTTAAAAAAAAGGAATCTAGGAGTTCCCGTTGTGGCTCAGTAGTTAACAAATCCGACTAGGAACCGTGAGGTTGCAGGTTCGATCCCTGGCCTTGCTCAGTGGGTTAAGGATCTGGCGTTGCCGTGAGCTGTGGTGTAGGTCACAGACGTGGCTCAGATCCCACGTTGCTGTGGCTGTGGCGAAGGCCGGCAGCTACAGCTCCTGTTAAGACCCTTAGCCTGGGAACCTGCATATGCCGCGGGTACGGCCCTAGATAAGGCAAAAAGACAAAAAAAAGGAATCTATAAAGTTAAAAGTGTAACTACTAGCCACTCATTAAGGTTTGGTCAAGCCTTTTTGTATATTTGCCCAAAATTCAGAAAGACAATAAATCTAAAGACTGGATTACAAATTATTTTTAACTTTATTACATTTTGCTGTTATTTTTGACATTTAATTCAAAAGAAGTGAATAATGCTATAGCAAAACTCTTCCTACAGCCATCATTTATTATGTGACCAAGCACTCATATCTCATCTTTTATATCTAAAAAAAAATTAAAAAAAAATGCTATTGAAAGTTTTATTACAGTAACAAATAATATTTACGTATGGATATGTGAACTAAAAAGAATAAGGAAGGTAAACATCAATACCATCCACTTTGAGATACATTTTGAAAATAACTCAAAACAAGAGATTTAATAATTATAAATTAAATGTTCATTAGTAATTATAAAAATAATCCAGCAAAAAAATACTGATAATTTTTAGTATCATGGCTCAGCATTAACAAATCTGACTAGGATCCATGAGGATGTGGGTTTGATCCCCAGCCTTGCTCAGTGGGTTAAGGATCCAGTGTTGCCATGAGCTCTGGTGTAAGTCACAGACACAGCTCAGATACTGCATTGCTGTCGCTGTGGTGTAGGCCAGCAGCTGCAGCTACGACTGGACCCCTAGCCTGGAAACTTCCATGCGCCATGGGTGCAGCACTAAAAAACCAAAAAAAAAAAAAAATCAGTATTTACATCCCTAAAAATGTCTAATAAAGCAAATGCTTCATTTTTAAAAAGGTGGGGGGCATTTGGAAGCCACAAAATCTTCCCAAACTGAAGACCATTATGACCATAAAAAAACACCCTTTTACTTCGACCTACAAAGCTCACTATGCTTGTGTACCCAAAGAACACCTAAAAAGCAGCACTCTAAGGAATCAAAATGTTAAAAGCTGGAGAAAAATGCAATGTATAAAACCTTATAGCTTTTCAGTATAAATAACCTTCTAAAGAAAAACTTTAGGAGTTCCCTGGTGGCCTAATGGTTAAGAATTCAGCTTATCACTGCTGTGGCTCAGGTTCAATCCCTGGCCCAAGAACTTCCACATGCTGCAGGTGCAGCCAAAAAAGAAAGAAAAGAAAAGGAAAGGAAAGAAGGGAAAAGAAGGGAAAGAGAAAGAAAGAGACAAAACTTCAGAGTACTAAGAGAAAAACTTTAAATTCTATAAACTCCCTAAATTACGGTTAAAATAGAGATGCTGTGAAAGTATAAGACCTCACAAAGAGGGGGAGGAAAGTCAATTTAAAAGTGCCTAAAACACTGTTCAACTCTTAGTACAGGAAATATTGAAGAGTTTGCTATATCAGACTGGCAAAAATTCAAGTTTGATCACATACTCCCCAAGGTTATAGGAAAACAGAAACTCTCATACATTGCTAGCAGGAATGGCAAATACTAACTCTTATGAATGAGGCATTTGGCAATATTTAGCAAAAGTACATGAAAATTTACCTTCTGAAATAGCAAGTGCAATTTTAGAAATCTATCCCACAAACATACTGTAATGATGTGAAAAGGTATAGCACAAGTTTTTGTTTGTTTGTTTGGTCTTTTTAGGGCATATGGAGGTTCCTAAGGCTAGGGATCCAATCGGCTGCAGCTGCCGGTCAACACCACAGCCACAGCAACTTGGGATCCAAGCCGCATCTGTGACCTACACCACAGCTCACAGCAACACTGGATCCTTAACCCACTGAGCAAGGCCAGGGATTGAACTGTGTCCTCATGGATGCTAGTCATATTCATTTCCACTGCGCCATGACGGGAACTCCCAAGCACAAGTCTTTATTAAAGCACTACTTATAACAGCAAAAGACTGAGAAAAATCTCTACTCATCATCAATTGAATGCTTCTGTGTCTACAGTATACCCATCCACTGGAGTTACCAGGTAGTAATGAAAGAGACAACAGATCAAAGATACGGCTTGGATCTGGCGTTGCTGTGGCTGTGGTGCAGGCCGGCAGCTGTAGCTCCAATTCTACCCCTAGACCCCTAGCCTGGGAACTTTCATATGCTGCAAATGAGACCCTAAAAAGCAAAAAAAAAAAAAAAAAAAAAAATCCAAATTAAGACCATAATGAAATACGATTTTTCACTAAAAAGAGCAAAAGGCTGATTACCATTGTTAAAAGTGTGGGGAAACAGGCATGCTCAGACATCCCCAGTGAAAGTGCAAATCTGGTATAACAAAATTAAAAATGTAGCTGTCCTGGCATAACAGCTCTACTTCTACAGATTCATCCTGCAGACATGCTTGTACCTGGGCAAAGTAACTCAGAGAGGCTGATTTACTCAACATTATTTTAAAGGGGGTAAAAGGCTGTAACAAACACCATAAATATCCTTCCATATGGTGGTAATGGATAACTGGTTCATCATACAATGGAATACTATGCATCTACTATTGAAAAGAATGAGGGTAATTTTAATGAATCTTTAGGGATGGTCTCTAAGATATGCTAATTTTACAAAGTAAGATTACAATTAATGTGTATAATATACTACCAACTGTGAAAGAGTAAGAAGGTGGGACAAGAATGTCTATTTCTTTTGCGATAAATATTTCTGATTGGATAAAGAAGGAACTGGGAATACCATTTGACTCTGGGATAAGAAGTAGGTGGTTGGGACTTGCAATAAAAGATACAAGTCTTCTTTTGAACTATTAGTTTTTCATATATAACCTAAAAAAAATTAAAAAGCAACACTTGCCTTTTTTCCTTTTGAAGTTTCAGAATCCTCATCTTCATCTACACTGAGCAGATTTGCCTCGCTACATAGAAAATAAGAGGGAAAAAACCTTAAGTGACAATTACAACCCACACATAAAATTCAAAAGTTAGTTTTATTCTCCTTGCTCCCCTAATACAGAGATCAGCAAACTTTTTCTGTAAAGGGTCAGAGTATGGTCTCTATAACAATTACTCATCTTTGCCACTGTAGGAGGAAAGCAGTCAGACACGACATATGTGGCTGTTCCAAAAAAATTGTTAACAAAACCCTGTGGTGGGCCCATGGGCCACTACTTACTGACCCCTACCATAACCAACACATAATTTTGTTTTTTTTAACTAGGTTTCATATATGGTCACTCTTTTTTCCTTTCTGTCTTGGATTTTAAGTTAGGGGAAAAGGACTGAAAAACAATATAGAGAAAAAGTAACACACTAGTTAAGAAAACCTTAGTTAATGAAAAGAAAGTTAATTCCAACAGTATTAAATCAAGAAAACAGTTATACCTCTACTATTCTGGGAGATATCAACCCTTCACTGAGAATCAGTGGTCTGAGATTCTAGAAGACCAGATCCCTATTAACAGTTCATGTTAATCTGAATATATTCAAAAAGCTGAAGTCCCTGACACATGGGAAATCTTCTAACAAAGTGAAAATAGCCTGTTCTGAAGACTAAGCTATTTTTAGTAGCATCTTAACTATTTATAATAAAAATGTAAAAAGTTTGTTTCATTACTGTTTATACACATAATTTTTTTAATGCTAAAAATTCCCTCCTACAAATATTTTATAAAAATGGGCAAAAGGTCTACTTTTTTAACATCTAAAGGTGGTCTACTCAATGTCAGATTTAATTCAAATGTTTCAAAACTACATAAATAACAAATACCTGTAATAAAATATTATTTTAAACTAACAAATAATCGGAAATAAAGAGAAAAAAGAAACAAAAGAATGAAGAACATGAAATACCAATTTCAGGTGAGAAACTTACCAGTTCAAAGCTCTCCTTCAAATAAAACTTTAGTTCACCATCTCATAGGTAAAGGCAAATAAAGTAATGATGGGAGTTCCCGTAGTGGCACAGTGGAACCGAATCCGACTAGGGACTATGAAGTTGCGGGTTCAATCCCTGGCCTCGCTCAGTGGGTTGAGGATCCGGCATTGCTGTGAGCTGTGGTATAGGTCACAGATACGGCTTAGATTTGGCGTTGCTGTGGCTGTGGTGTAGGCCAGTGTCTACAGCTCTGATTGGACCCCTAGCACGGGAGCCTCCATAAGCCCCGGGTGCGGCCCAAAAAGACAAAACAAAAAAAAATAAAAATAATAAAATAAAAAAATAATGACGAACAGAGCTGTTGCCCAGGCAGAAGTGAAGCACCTACAATATTTAGTCAGTATACTCTGAATGACTCCTTGGGTAAATTTCTAAAAAAATATTTGCAGTTTTGGTAAGACTTAGTGTATATACCTGTGTGTCTCTTAATTTGCTGTTTATTCTGGCCAATGGAAAACCAGATCCATAATCCAAGAAACTAATGGCAACATTAAATCTGTAACACAAATCTCATGACATGCAAAAAGTTCTATTAAAACTATTTAAAAATGTACAGCAGTCATTTCAGTACATTAACAAAGTGACATGAACACTTTGCTTAACTTCTGTTGGTCCACACCTATTTTATCAAGTATAGTTTCTGCTTTCTCTGGTAGCAAAGTAAGGTAAATTGGGGCGGGGGGATAACTAGAAAGAAAGATACTAAACTTTCATACAAATTCCAGGAATCATAATCTAGGTTCACTTACTTGTGTTTTTCAAATCACTACATGAACAAAACACCATTCCTTTTTTAAAAGAACAATTTTTAAAATAGGAAATCTGTTGGGGTTCCCGTAGTGGCTCAATGGCTAATGAATCTGACTAGGCACCATGAGGTTGCGGGTTCGATCCCTGGCCTTGCTCAGTGGGTTAAGGATCCGGCGTTGCCGTGAGCTGTGGTGTAGGTTGCAGACGCGGCTCGGATCCCGCGTTGCTGTGGCTGTGGTGTAGGCTGGAGGCTACAGCTCCTGTTAGAACCCTAGCCTGGGAACCTCCATATGCTGTGGGTGCAGCCCTAGATAAGGCAAAAAGACAAAAATAAAATGAAATAGGAAATCTGTATATACAGTCAATTTTTAATCATAAGATTACATGTATTACATGCACATACTCATACATTTTGAAAGATGAATATAACAAAATTACTTATCAATAAAAGAATTGATTTTTCTCTCCTTAACACTACTGTAAAAGAGTTCAATGTTTTCTTAACAATACCATACTCTTAAAAATATTTTCCCGATGAAAAGTTTCATTGCCATAAAATATCTGAGGGGAAAAAAATTCTTACTCTTTATCTGTATCTCCTTCACTTTCTTCTCCATGATCAAAGCTCCAATTACTTTTAAAACCTCCATCTCTTTTAGCTTCTGATCTAGCCAAAGCTGAAATAAAAACAGATATAAATATTAAATATCAAATAAAATTGAGCATTTCCAAAGCCCCTTGCTTAGTCAAGATTTTCTTTTAATTCGCTTGTCTTTTGACCATTTTCTGAGAACACACTAAAAATTTAATTTTGCTAATTTATAGTTATCCATACGTGTGAGTGTGCTACAGAAAGAAGAAGCTCAGATCAGTAAGATAGAGTAATAATGTGGGAAGGGGCGTATGAATATATATTAAATATTTAAAATCAACCCTGCATCTCCATATTTGATCACTGGTTCCAGAAATTAGTACCTGTTAGCCTGCTTGTCTTACCTATAAGAACTAAATCCACGCTACAGCTGTTTCTTTACCTCAACCACCTCTGCCTTTTAACAGGAAAGAAACAGACCAAGGCATTCTGTGTTGGCAACTGGGTTATGACATCTTGACGCTGGCTCATACTTTTTGATATACATACAGATGAAGAGACAGAAACAAATATGAATATGTGCTGTTCCATGGCTTGGTACACAGAGCCAAGGGTCTGAAAATCCAGTAGCAACAAGCACACCTATAACCAGATCTCACCTTCTCAGAACCATTCTCCAACAAAAAGAGCCTGAGCTCCCAGGAGAAATGACTGACTCAAGGGATGAGTCAGGAAGAACATGCGGTAAGTCTGGAATATTATGTAGTGCCAGAAAGCAAGTGGGTGCTTAAAAAAAAAAAAAGGTCCCAGTGGTCAAGGCATCAGAAATAAAAGCAAAAATAAACCAGTGGGACCTAATCAAACTGACAAGCTGTTGCACAGCAAAGGAGACCATTAAAAAAAAAAAAAGACAACCTACAGAATGGGAGAAAATAGTTTCAAATGATGCAACTGACAAGGGTTTAATCTCTAAAACATACAAACAACTTACACAACTCAACAGCCAAAAAACCAACAACTCAACTGAAAAATGGACAACAGACATTTCTGCAAAGAAGATAGACAGATGGGCAACAAGCATATGAAAAAATGCTCAACATCACTGATTATTAGAAAAATGCAAATCAAAACTCCCACAAGATACTGAGATACCACCTCACACCAGTCAGAATGGCCATCATTAATAAATCCACAAATAACAAATGCTGGAGAGGGTGTGGAGAAAAGGGAACCCTCCTGCATTGTCAGTGGGAATGTAAATTGGTGCAACTACTATGGAAGAGTTTGGAGGTAGCTTACAAAACTAAATACAGAACTACCATATGACCCAGCAATCCCACTCCTTGGCATATATCCAGACAAAATTTTCCTTGAAAAAGACACATGCATCCGTATGTTCAATGCAGCACTATTCACAATAGCCAAGACATGGAAACAACCTAAATGTCCATCCACAGATGAATGAATTAAGAAAATGTGGTTCATATACACAATGAAATACTACTCAGCCATAAAAAAAATAACAAAATAATGCCATTTGCAGCAACCTGGATGGAACCAGAGACTCTCATACTAAATGAAGTTAAGTCAGAAAGAGAAAGACAAATACCATATGATATCACTTACATTTGGAATCTAATATACAGCACAAATGAACCTTTCCACAGAAAAGAAACTCATGGACTCGGGAGAACAGACTTGTGGTTGCCGAGGGGGAGGGAGTGGGATGGACTGGGAATCTGGGGTTAACACATGCAAACTATTGTCTTTGGAGTGGATAAGCAATGAGATCCTGCTGTATAGCACAGGGAATATATCTAGTCACTTGTGATGGAGCATGACGGTGGATAATGCGAGAAAAAGAATGTATATATGTATGACTGGGTCGCTGCTGTACAGAAGAAAACTGACACAACACTGTAAACCAGCTATAATGGAAAAAATAAAAAACATTAAAAAAAAAAAAAAGATGGGACATGTCAAAAGGAACATACAGGAGCCAACATAAAAGAACCTCCCCAACACTAAACAAACATGGAACAACTTCAGTTGTGGCTCAGTGAAAACAAATCTGACTAGCACCCATGAGGATCAGGTTTAATCCCTGGCCTCGCTCAGTGGGTTAAGGATCTGGCGTTGCTGTGAGCTGTGGTGTAGGCCAGTAGCTATAGCTCCTACTGACCTCCAAGCCTCGGAACTTCTACATGCTGAGAGTGCATCCCTAAGAAAAAGCAAAAAAAAAAAAAAAAAAGACAACAGTTTTAAAGTATAACCCCTCAAATAAAATATTCACTAATCCACACTGGTATAAATAGTTGAATAAATAAACAAATGATGCAAATGGACACATCTTCCTCAAAAAATTCCAAATGATACATGTACAAACTCTCTGCTCTAAGAGTGGAACTTAATTTCCTTTAGTATACACTGGACTTCCCAAGAGTTGACCATGGAAAAAGGAAAAAAATAAATGGACAGTGAGAGATCTGACAATCACTACCTCAGCCAAGTGATCAAAGTTAACGTCAAAAGTGGTGTCTTATTCACAGCACACTTAATAGGACGTGATGAAAATGCCACTTCAGCTCTGTGGCTTCTTCCCCAAAACCCATAATTCCAGTTTAGTCATGACAAACCATCAAATAAACCCAAGTTGAGGAACATTTTACAAAATTCCTGACCAGGACATTTTAAAACCACCAAGGTTATAAAAAACAAAGGCGATTAAGAAACTGACATGATCAGAGGGACTAAGGAGACCTGACAACCAAATGCAATGCGATGTCTGGACTGGCCCCTGCAACAGAAAACGGACTTTAATGAAATAACTAGTGAAATCCAAGTAAAGTCTGTAGTTTAGGTAATGGAATTATGCCCACATGAATTTCCTAGGTTTTTTTTTTTTTTTAATAAACATACTATGATTACATAAGCTGGTGTCATTAGGGGAAGACAGGTAAATGGTATACAGAAACTGTAACATCTTTGAAACTTCTTTATAAATCTAAAATTACTCCCCTCAAAATTTTTTCAAAAATCAAATGTAAAATGAACCTATGTTTTAAAAAGACAGGGTTGGCATTCCCATCATGGCTCAGTGGTTACCGAATCTGACTAGGAACCATGAGGTTGCAGGTTCGATCCCTGGCCTTGCTCAGTGGGTTAAGGATCCGGTGTTGCCGTGAGCTGTGGTGTAGGTTGCAGACGCGGCTCGGATCCCGCGTTGCTGTGGCTGTGGCGAAGGCCGGCGGCTACAGCTCCTGTTAGACCCCTAGCCTGGGAACCTCCATATGCCCTGGGTGTGGCCCTAGATAAGGCAAAATGGCAAAAAAAAAAGACAGCGTTAAGCTATGTTACCAAGAGAGAAAAGGTAATAAAAGTAATGATTACTAGTCTATAAAGACTCCTAATTCAGCAACTAGTATCCATCACTGAGTCAGGCAAATTAACCAAAAAGGCCACTAGGCAATGAAAAGTCTAGAGTTTATATTGTGTATGCCCTAAGTGAAGTAAAGCTCTGTACACACAATTCTAACAAGTCTAATTATATGATTTCCTGACAGATTAGAACATATTAATTACTAAGTGAAAGAAAAATAACCTCATGAAAGTGATAACTGCCAATGAGAAAAAATAAATTACAAAAAACAAGCAAATTCTGGAGTTTCTGTCATGGCTCAGCAGTTAACGAACTCGATCAGGATCCATGAGGATACAGGTTTGATCCCTGGCCGCGTTCAGTGGGTCAAGGATCCGGTGCTGTCGTGAACCGTGGTGTAGGTCGCAGATGTGGCTCTGGTCCTGCGTTGCTGCAGCTGTGGTGTAGGCCGGCAGCTACAGCTCCAACTGGACCCCAAGACTCCTAGCCTGCGAACTTCCATATGCAGCAGGTGTGACCCTAAAAAAAAAAGCAAGCAAATTCTAAAAACAAATTTTAGGGCAACTTGCACTAAGGACAAAAACTTCAAACCCTCAAGAGTACCTGAGAATATCATAACATTTCAATATCCTGTTATGCTTGACATTCATAATAATGAGAGTGAAAATTCTGTCCACTAAACTGTACTTACCAAATTGAAAGGAAATACAAATGCTAAGGAGAGACCCAAGTTAAGCACTGTAAATTAAATATAAGCATTTTTTTTCGTACCCCTTCACTAAAATGACAGCAATGGAAGGGCAAGGGGAAAATAGAAACCTGTAAGAACAAAGAACCCAGAAAGAGGGCAACAGCAGGTAGGAGATGTAACTAAACAGACGAAAGATGAATACTTAATGAATTGATAAAGACTGATTTAGCTGACTAGAGAAAAGAAACTTATATGCCTATGAGGACACAACTAATTACTACACTGAGGCAAGGGGAAAAATTTTTTGAAAGTTACTGTATCAATAAAAGAAACAATCTGTTATTACAAATCTTTTTTTTTTTTACAAATCTTTCTGCAAAGAAAAAGACACAGAAGACCTCTCCTATTTCTGTCAAACTTTTAAAAAATAGCAAAAACTTTACCTAACTTCCCCCACCCAAAAAAATTATTTTTTTTTAGGGCACCATGCAGGCTTTGGAAGTTCCCAGGCTAGGGGTCAAATCAGAGCCGCAGCTGAAGCCTATGCCACAGCCACAGCAATGTAGAATCTGAGCCGTGTCTGTGTAGAATCCGAGCCGTGTCTTCGACCTAAAGCACAGCTCATGGCAACACCAGATCCTTAACCCACTGAGCAAGGCCAGGGATTGCACCTGCATCTTCATGGATACTAGTTGGGTTCATCGCCACTAAGCCACGAAAGGAATTACACCAGAAAATTTTAAAATGGAACACTCTGCAGCTCTTTATTTGGCTGTGCCCGCAGCATGTGGAAATCCTCAGGCCAGGGATCAAACCCACGCCACAGAGCAATTCAAGCGAATGTGGTGACAATGCCAGACCCTTAATAGTCTGTGCTACAAGAAAACTCCTGTAGCTCATTTTATGAAGTCAGAATATCTTATCCCAAACCTAACAATGACATTCAAGGCATAAAAATTACTACACACTCTCTTATGAAGGCAGATATAAAACTCAAATAAGGTATCAGTAAATCAAATTCAGTGCTATATATAAAGAATAATATATAACAATCAGTAGAGTTTATTCCAAAAGCAAGAGTTATTAACATGTGAAAATCACGAATATAATTCACGAAACTAGGCATAGAAGGATCAGAAAGAAAAGAGCAACTACAAAAACCTCCAGAAAATATAACTTTGCCCCTGCAATAAGCTGTAAACAGTCCTATGCAGTGAAGATCCTAGCTAGTACAGCACGGCAAGCGGAGAAAATGCCTACTAGGGGCGAGGAAAGTAAACAAGATGCAATCTCACTCATGTACAGAACCCTAAAAGGGCTCAAAAAATAAAGGGAAAAAAAATTTTTTAAAGAACATGTATTCAGTAGAATGTAAACTAATAAGGAAGGGCAAAAGAACAAGATAATGCCATTTGTAGCAACATGGATGGATCTAGAGATTCTCATGCTAAGTGAAGTAAGTCAGAAAGAGAAAGACAAACACCATATGGAATCACTTAAAAGAGACAAACTCCTGGACTTGGAGAACAGACTTGTGGTTGCCAAGGGGGAGAGGGAGGGAGTGATGGACTGGGAGTTTGGGGTTAGTAGACGAAAACTATTGCATTTGGAGTGGATAAGCAATGAGATCCTGCTGTATAGCACAGGGAACTATATCCAGTCACTTATGATGGAACATGATAGAAGATAATGTGAGAAACACTTGTGAAGTTCATAGTTCAGAGGCCGAGACTCAGTGAACAGAAGACCGAGACCTAATCCCAGAATTATGGCCCTAATCCAGGACTGTAGAACGCTTCTCACCCCACACATAGCACCACATTACTGAAAGCCCATTTTTATCAGTTCCTTTTGTATCTCATGTCCAGCTATCGAGAGAAAAATCATAAGATATACTGAAAGGCAAAAAACACAATCTGATGAGACAAAACCAGACACGGCATGGAAGTTGGGATTTAAACAACTATGGTTATTCTGCTCAGGACCCTAATGGATAAAGCAGTATGTAAGACCAGACGGACAATGTAAGCAGAGGGATGGAAAGCCAACAACCAAAAATGAATGCCAGAGATAAAAAATGTCAGAAGAATGCCTCTGATGAGCTTATCAGCAGCCTGGACACAGCTGAGGAAGCAATCTCTAAACTTGAGCACAGATCAACAGAAACCTCCAGGACTTGAACAGCAGAAAGAACAAAGAACATCCAAGGATCAACGGACAAGTACAGAAGGTGTGATGAACATGTAATAAGAACACAGAATGAGAATCTCCCCAAATTCAGACACCAAACCACAGGTCCAGGAAGCTTGGAGACCACCAGCAGAATAAACCTAAAAAAACTACTCTAGTAGAGTTTGTTCAAAATAATAGCAACAAGGTATTTGATTATGTATATTTACGTATATATCTTGTGTGTGTGTGTGTGTGTAAACACTACTTACACTTAAGCAAAAGTGAAACGAAAACCAAAGAGACAAGGGACAGTACGGAGGAATGAAGACTACTTTATTATTGTTAGGTTCCCATACTGTCTGTGAGGGTGTATGCTATGTGAAAGTAAACTTGAGTTAGTTGTAAATATATATGGCAAACACTGAGGGAACCACTAAAAAAATTTTTTTAAATGAAGCATAACTGAAACGCAAAGGAGAAAAAAACAGAATCAATGCTCAAACATACAAAAAGCAGAAAGAGTGGAGGACAGAAAAACAAAGAACAAAGGAAACAGAACTAGTAAGCCAACTGTATCAATAACCACAGTTAAATCCAACTACATTAATAATCACAGTGGACCCCTGTGGGGTACCAACAGCACCGGCAGTGTCAGGATTGGATTATGGAAACACAAAGCTGCTATGAAGCGTTGGTGAGGTTCCTGGGGCAGAAGTCCATAGAACTGTGAGAGTCACATTCCTCTGAAGGATGAACATGTAAAAACAAACTGTTTACAGCCACTTTAGGGATTCAGAAAGAATTAAAAACAAACAAACCCAACTGAAGGTCAATTGTCTAAATGCACCAAATAAGACACAAAAACTGTCAGAATGGATCAAACAATGAACCCCGAATACATAATGTATACAAAAAAAACTATTAAAAAGACATATACATGGGGTTTAAGTGCACATGGAACATTCTCTAAGACTGATTACATCCTGGGCTACAAATCAAGCCTCGGTAACTTTAAGAAAACTGAAATCATATCAAGCATCTTCTCTGACCACAATGCTATATGACTGGAAATCAACAACAAGAAAAAAATGGCCAAAAGTACAAACACATGGAGAGTAAATAACATGCTACTAAACAACCAATGGATCAATGAAGAAATCAAGAGGAAATTAAAACATACCTAGAAGCAAATGACAACAAAGACACGACACCCCAAAACCTCTGGGATGCAGCAAAAGCAGTTCTAAGAGGAAAGTTTATAGCAATACAAGCCTACCTCAGGAAACAAGAAAAAGCTCAAATAAATAAAAAAAGACACAGATGAAAATTAAAGGGACAGAGAAAGATAAGCCATGCTAACATGATCAAAAGAGGAATTCTGGCGCAGCTCGTTTCATGGTGCAGCGGAAACGAATCCAACTAGTATCCATGAGGATGCGGGTTCAATCCCTGGCCTCACTCAGTGCCTTAAGGATCCAGCGCTGTCGTGAGCTATAGTGTAGGCTGCAGACGCAGCTTGGATCTGGCGTGGCTGTGGCTGTGGCGTAGGCCTGCAGCTGTAGCTCCGATTAGACCCCTAGCCTGGGAACCTCCATATGCCTTGGGTGCAGCTCTAAAAAGCAAAAACAAAAACTAACAAAAAACAAAAGAAAGAAAGCAGAAGTGCCTATATTAATTTTAGGTAAAGCAGATGTCAAAGCAAGGAATGTTATTAGTGATAAAGAAGGGCACTGACATAGTATTAAAGAGGTCAATTCTTCAAGAAGACATCAACAGTCCTTAAAATGTATGTACCTAACAGCAGTGTCAAATCATTTGAGGAAAAAAAAAGTAAATGAATTCACTAACATAGTTGAAGACTGTGAACTCCTGTATCAGAAATGGACTGATCCTACAGGCAGAAAAATCAGTAAGAACATAACTGAACTTAATAAAACCATCAGTCAGCTGGAGACAATCAACATCTATTGACTACTGCACTCAACAAAAGAAAACATATTTTTCTCAAACTCACATAAAACATTCACAAAGACCACATTCTGGGCCATGAAATACACTTTAACAAATTTGTGTGACAGAAATCACAAAATGTCTATTCCGGACTATATATAACATACCATAACAGAATTAAAATACAAATCAATAGCAGAAAGATTAACTAAAAAATCTCCAAACACATGGAGATTAAACAACACACTTCAAAACAACAACTGGGTCAATGAAGAAATGTCAAGATTAAAAAGCATTTTATAAAACACAACTTGCCATGAGTTCCCACCCACTGTGGTGCAACAGGATCAATGGCGTTTTGGAAGTGCTGGGACGCAAGTTCGATTCCCTGTGCCTGCAGTGGATTAAAGATCTGGCACTGCAGCAGCTGCCACTTAGGTCAGGGTCACAATTGCAGCTCAGATCTGACCCCTGTCCTGGGAACTTCATATGCCACGGTATTTGGCCAAAAAAGGAAAAAAAAAACAAAACACAACTTGCCAAATTTGTGAGATGTAGTGAAACCATGGCTTTGAGGGAAATTTATAGCATTTAATGCATATATTAGACAAGACCTGCAATAAATCATCTAAGTGTCTATCTTAGGAAACTAGAAAAAGAGCAATTTAAATCCAGAGTAAGCAGAAGAAAGAAATAATAAAAATCAGAGCAGAAATCAATGAAATTAAATAGGAAATCAACCAAAAAAAAAAAAATCAATGAACCCAAAAGGTGATTCTTTGATAAGACTGATAAAACCACTAAGCCTACACTCAAAAAAAATGGTTAACACAAATTACTACTATCAGAAATGAGAGTATTACTACAGATCCCATGGGCTGGATAATGGATAATAAAGGAATACTATCAACAACTCTTAAGTCCATATCTTACAATCCAAAAGAAATGGATCAATTCCTTGAAAGATAGAAGTTGCCAAAACAAACAACAACCGCAACAACAAACCAAGAAGAAACAGACAACCTAAACAGGCCTATTATCTAATAAAGAAACTGAATTAATAATTATTTTCCAAAACAGACACTAACCAGGCCCAAAAGGATTCACTGCTGAATTCTATCAAACATTTAAATAAATTTTATCAAATTTCTACAGTCTCTTGCAGAAGACTAAAGCAGAGGGAATACTTCCTAACTTATTCTTCGAAGCCAATATTATCCTACTATCAAAACCAAAGACATTGCAAGAAAACTGCAGGAGTTCCTGTTGTGCCTCAACGGGTTAAGAACCCAACTAGGGAGTTCCCATCATGGCACAGTGGAAACGAATCTGACTAGGAACCATGAGGTTGTGGGTTCGATCCCTGGCCTCACTCAGGGGGTTAAGGATCTCATGTTGCCTCAAGCTGTGGCATAGGTTGCAAATGTGGTTTGGATCTGGCGTAGCTGTGGCTGTGGAGTAGGCTGTAAGCTGCAGCTCCAATTCGACCCCTAAACTTGGGAACTTACATTAAAAAAAAAAAAAACCACTACAGACCAATTATCTCTCATGAATACAGAGGCAAAAAATTACCAAACTGAATCCAACAATGCATAAGAAGAATTATACACCATGATGGAGTAGAATGTATCCCAGCTATGGCAAGGCTGTCTCAACATTAAAAAAATCAGTTAATGTACTCCATTATATATGTTTAAAAAAAATCATATGATCATATAAACAGATGCAGAAAACGCATTTGATAAAATCCAGTTCCTATTCATGATAAAACCAGTCAGCAAACTAGGCACTTCCTTTAACTTAATAAAGAATATCTACACAAACCTATTGCTAACATTATACATAACAATGAGAAACAGACGCTTTCCAACTAACCCATCTCATCAAGGCTTTTCAACACTGTCCTAGATGTTATAGCAAATTCAAACACAATAATAAAAGGAAATAAGAGATATAGATTGTGAAGAAAAAAAGAAAATCATCTTTTCAGAAGACATGATCACCTAAGCAGAAAATCCAAGAGAATCACTCAAAAGAAACCCCACAAAAACTCTCCTGAGAAGTTCCCTGGTGGCCTAGCAGGTTAAGATCTGGTGTTGTCACTGCTATGGCACAAGTTTAATCCCTGGTCCAGAAACTTATGCTTTCCATGGATGTGGCCAAAACAAAACATTCTCCTGGAACTAATAAGCAAATTACAGTAAAGCTGCAGGATATAAGGTTAATATGAAAAAAAAATTAATGCTTCTCTATACACCAATAATGAAGTTGAACGTGAAATTAAAAACACAACAGCACTTACTTGCATTAGTACCCCCAAAATGAAATATGTAGTAAAGTTAAACATACATACAAAATCTATATGACAGAAACAAAAAAACTCTGATAAAAAAAAAAAACTAAACAAACGGAGAGATAGTCTGTGTGCACAGACAGGAACGCAGTATTTCCCAGATGTTGGTTCTTCCCAACTTTATCTATGATTCAATGCAATCACAATCAAAATCTTAGCAAGTTATTTTGTGGATATTGAGAAACTGATTCTAAAGTTTAAACAGAGAGGCAAAAGATCCAAAACAGCTACCACAGTATTTAGGAATAACAAATCTGGAGGACAGACACTACCTATCTTCAATTCTTAGAAAGCTACAGTAATCAGGTCAATGTGGTATTGGCAAAAGGACAAATCAGTGGGAAAGAATACAGAGCCCAGAACAGACCCACATAAACAGCCAACTGTTCTTTGACAATGGAGCAATGACAACACAATGAAGCAAATGACAGTACTCTCAAAAAATGGTGCTGAAACAACTGGACATTCACATGCAAAAAAAAGAAAGAAAGAAAGAAAAGAAAAAAAAGAATCTAGACACAGACTTACATCCCTCACAAAAATTAATTCAAAATGGATCACACACCTAAATATAAAATGTAAAAGTACAAAACTCAGACATAGGACAAAGTCTAGATGACCCTTAGGTATGGTGATGACTTTTTAAATAAAACACCATGAAAGAAAGAATTGATAAGCTGGACTTCATTAAAATTAACTTTTTTTTTTTTTTTTTTTTGTCTTTTTAGTGCTGCACCTGTGGCATATGGAGGTTCCCAGGCTAGGGGTGGAATTGGACCTGTAGCTGCCAGCCTACACCACAGACAGCAACGACAGATCCGAGCCGCATCTGTGACCTACACCACAGCTCACAGCACTACTGGATCCATAACCCACTGAGTGAAGCCGGGGATCAAATCTGCATCCTCATGGATACTAGTGGGATTTGTTATCACTGACCCTCAATGGGAACTCCCAATAAAGAGAAAGAAAATGACTGTATTTTAAAAATTCTGATCGTGGAGTTCCCGTTGTGGCTCAGCAGAAACAAATCTAAGAACCATGAGGTTGCAGGTTCAATCCCTGGCCTCGCTCAGTGTGTTAAGGATCTGGTGTTGCCATGAGCTATGGCGTAGGTTGCAGACATGACTCGGAACCCGTGTGCCTGCGGCTGTGGCGTAGACCAGCAGCTGTAGCTCCGATTAGACCCCTAGCCTGGTAACCTACCACATGCCGTGGGTGTGGCCCTAAAAACAACAAAAAAAAGACAAAAATAAAAATTCTGATCATAACATTATTCCATGCATTTAAAAAATAAGACAAGTAATAATTTTGTAACATATATGTTCAGTCCATATAATTTTTTCTGCCCTTTTTTTTTTTCCTAGGGATACACCGGAGGCATATGGAGGTTCCCAGGCTAGGGATCCAGTCAGAGCTACAGCTGCTGGCCAACACCAGAGCCACAGTAACGCAGGATCCGAGCTACACCTGCGACCTATACCACAGCTCACAACAACGCTGGATCCTTAACCCACTGAGCGAGGTCAGGGATGGAACCCAAATCCTCATGGTTGCTAGTCAGATTCATTTCTGCTGAGCCATGATGGGAACTGCTGGTCCATACAATTTAAAGTTTACTATCCAGAATGTGCAAAGAACCCCAACACTCCAATAAAAAACAATGTGAAGACATGAGCAATTAAGAACAGAGGAAACACACACAAAATAACCTCAAAATACATAAAGAGTATTTTGTTTACTCGTGCATCATAAGCACGTAGAATAAGGATTAACTCTAGATTGGCACTCAATATTTTTTGAATATTGAATGAAAATGAATAATTTTTTTTTTGTCTTTTGTCGTTTCAGGGTCGCACCCGCAGCATGTGGAGGTTCCCAGGCTAGGGGTCTAATCGGAGCTGTAGCTGCTGACCTAAGCCACAGCCACAGCAGCAATGTGGGATCTGAGACACGTCTGCAACCTACACCACAGCTCACGGCAACACCAGATCGTTAACCCACAGAGCGAGACCAGGGATCAAACCCACAACCTCATGGTTCCTAATTGGAATCGTTTCTGCTGAGCCACAATGGGGACTCTGAAAATAAATAATTTTTTTAAATACAGCAATAAAGGTACTCAAACTCACTATAAACCAGAATAGTATAAATTCAAACCATCATTCTGACAAAAACCCCATCAGACTGGCAAAAACCAAAACATAAGACATTAAGTCAATGTTGGGTATAGACAGGAAAACAAAAAGTACTAGTGAACCACTTTGGAAATCAATCTGGCAGTACCTAGGTAGAGCTGAAATTGCATATGACCCAGCAATTCCACCACCAAGAGACATCCTGGATCATATGTTGGTGAGGTATGGCCCAGACAAATCTAACTTGCAGCTTGTTTTTTAGGTGTTTTTCTTTTTTTGTCTTTTTAGAGCTGCACCCACAGCATATGAAGGTTCCCAGGCTAGGGGTCCAATCAGAGCTGTAGCTGCCAGCCACAGCCACAGCCACAGCCACTCGGGATCCAAGCAGCGTCTGCAACCTACAACCACAGCTCACGGCCTTAACCCACTAAGCAAAGCCAGGGATGGAAACTGCATCCCTAGCTCACTAGTCAAATTCATTAACCACTGAGCCACTACGGGAACTCCAGTTGCTGCTTGTTTTTTAAGGACCATGAACTAAGAATGGCTTTTACATTTTTAAATGGCTAGGGAGAAAAAAATCAATTACAAGAAAATTATATGAAATTCAAATTTCAGTGTCCATGAAGTTTTACTGGCATACAGCCACACTCATTTGGTTATATATTATCTGTAACTATCTTCTTGCTAAACCAGCAGCACTGAATAATAGCAACAGACTGTTTAGACTACAAAGTGTAAGATTATTCACTAGCCCTTTACAAAAAGTTTGCTGACCTCTGCCCTAGAGAAACACACACACATGCACAAGAAACATACTTTTTAAAAAATTCAGAGTAGCAAGGTGAGACATACTAAGATATTTACAGGAACAATGTATGCAATAGTAAAAAATTAGATACAACCTAAATTTCCACAAAAAGAGAAATGCATAAATAAAATGTGGTTTTTTCATGCTATGACAAAGCACTAGAGCTATTCTTATCAACATTATTTAATTTAATGCTGTTAAGAATGAAAAGTTACAGAATACAGTATGACATAATTTGTAAAATATTCTAAACATGCAAAACAATTTGTACATATACACAGGTTCAGAGATACATACCTAAGGAATAAAGTACAAACAAATGTACAGGAATGATAACTACTAAATTAAGGATGGTGGGTGGTTACCCCTGGAGAGGAGGCAAGAAGACGGAAAAACAAGAAAGGGTTCACCCAGCTTCGATTGTATTGCTAATGTTTCCTTTAGGCTAGGAAGTAGAACATGAATTTTTGCTATATTATTCTTTATATTCCACAGAGAAGTGAAATATTTCCTAATGATTTTTAAAACCCTTTTTATGATAATAAAAAATAGAATTTTTAAAAAAGGATCACTGAGACAGAAGTTAACTTCTACAACCTAGAACTATAAAAGCAGTAAAAGAAAATGTAAGCCTACTTAATAGTTTGTAATAATCTATGTGGGAAAAACTGATCCACTCTTCTGTACACTTGGAACTAATACAACCTCTTAAGTCAACCATACTTCCATAAAGTTAAAAAAAAAAAGAAAAGAAAATGTAAAGAGAGCATTAAATGTAAACACCCAGAAATCTCAATAAAGCAATTTTAGGGAGTTTAGTATCTGACTAGTATCCATGAGGATGCAGGTTTGATCCCTGGCTCTGTTTGGTGGGTTAAGGATCCAACGTTGCCATGAGCTGTGGTATAGGTCGTAGACAAGGCTCAGTTCTAGAGTGGCTGTGGCTGTGGCGTAGGCCGGCACCTGCAGCTCCGATTCAATTTAGGAAATTCCATATACCAAGGGTGTGGCCCTAAATAAAAAGACAAACATAAAATAAGGCAATTTTAGGTGGCTCTTTAGTGCTTTAGTCCCAATCTTTCTAAGAGTCTCCAAAGGCGGTCTCTCAGAGCCCTAAGCCACCACGTTACGAGTCTAAACACCCTGCTGCAGAGATCACCTGAAGAGGTCCTTGGAGAAGGAAGGGCCCAACTTTCCACGAGTGCCAGAGTCAGACAATCCTGGAAACTCCAGAGCAGCCACACTGCTGCAGATGCTACATGAATCAGAAGAAGCACCCTGCTGAGGCGATATTTTCAAACTCCTAATCTAAAAAACCTTTACCCTTTGATACAGAAGACAGATTAATACTATCTGAAGATGAAATCCAAATAAATACGGGGAATAATATTGGACTTCTCTCTAAATCACCAAAATCACAACATTCTTTGTCTCAGGATCCAGCTACTGCTCAGTGTTTTCTCAGTTTATCTACTTCTTCCTTCCATTCAGTGGGTTTCTATGGATCTTTGGGCAGGATGCTGCCATTCTGTCCATGGCCAACATCAGGCAGCAGTTTCGTGCCGCTGGTGTTGCTAGAAGCTCCCTCATCTTCTATGGAATGAAAAATACCAAAGTCATGCAACTGGTTCTATCCCTCACAGAATACACAATCTCTAAAAATATAGTTATCTAAAGCACACAAAGTTCCAAAGACAGAAAATGAATAACACAAGAATTATTGCAAGAGACAAGTGGCTCCAAATGTTCCTTATGCTCCAAGAAAAGGGGAGAAGACCATCAGCATGGCAGGGGAATTCGATCCTGAATGAAATGGACCAATGAAACACTTTCATTCTGAAAGTGCAAAAGCATAATTCAACAAGGAGAAAATTGACGGTTTCATAATATAGTAAAAGAAGATAAACTTGAAAAACAGGTAAAGTCTGTAAATGGTTAAGACAAAGGAGACTGGTGAGTTGATACTCAACCTTGAGAAGGAAATGCTGATGAAGATTCGGAGCCATAATTGCTCTAACGGCAAAATTAAACCATTCTTTGCTAACATTTCCTATGATGATAATAGAGAATGGAGACCAACCTGAACTGAGAAAGAAGTTTAAATGCCAAAATACGGAATCCCACCTCATCCAAACAGTGGCACAGGAGTTTAGAAGGCAGAGAAGATACTGGTTTCCACTGGAGACAGAGTCAAGAGAGGTCATGATGGTGAAAAGACATAGTGTCGTCACCATATCTCCAAGATTTAGTGGCAGATTTATACACAAGAGGTTGTAGACGCAGAAAGTTACAGTTTTGTTTTGTTTTTTTAATATAGAAAGACAACAAGGTCATTTACATACTCTACAAACAAATCTTGGGAGATTTGTAGCTTTTCGTGTACTGAAAAATGGCTTCAGTCTTTGCAAAATAAAAAGGGGGGGACAATTATTATACACTGGACACCACCACTGTCTGTCATTTTTTTTTCTCCCTGATCTATTTCAAAGATTGTAATGCAATTAATGTGAGAGGGGAAAAAAGACCCTCATGTTCAAAACCAAGCATAAAATGTACGTGAAATAACAACAAAATCTTCAAAAACAAGATCAGAATATGACTTGCTGTCTTACTTCTCAAGCCTGTGGATTCAGACGGCCTCAAAGTAGTTGGTTAACTTGGGACAAGACAGTGTCCACATGTCCTCACTTGCCTAGGACTGTCCCAATTTTAGTACTGAACGTCTGTATCCTTAGGTCCTAATTTTTGGTGATGGACGCAGAAAACTCTGAGAAGTACAAAACCTTAAGGTAGCCCAAAAACCAGGGGCTAAAAGCAGCACTCTTTTTACTTTCAAACGGATACCGCGCATCTACCTTCTGTACCCCGTCTTTGTTTTTTTAAGGTGATATAGGCAACCATAATTTGCAGTTCACAATAACGGATCATCCATTGTTGCATCACTCCAAGTAATGTGACTTAAGTGTACAACTGTCTTTGACTTTGTGCATTAACTGTTGTGTTGTGTATCAAGATAACATTTAATTTTTAACATAAATAGTGGTGACCGTGTTTTCTAAGAGTTTAGGTATGAAAATGAGTAAGATTACAATAACAACTCCAGCAAGACCCAGACATCACTGAAAGAACAAAAAGGAAAGAAAAGTTGCTAACATTCTTTCTCTTTTTTTCTTACTTATGCTTACTTGGTTTCAGAAATTCTTGAATTAGTCCCTAATCAAGGAAAAGTCAACCAACAATTATTTACACATTTGAAACAAATTACAAATTCTGTGGTCTACTTTTTTTCTGTCTCCCTTTAGCTTCCTAAACTGTTCAGAAACTAGAAACTTTTGGATCTCCTAAGAACTGTCATTTTCAAGTTAAAGAAATGACATTTTGGAGTGAGTTAAGAATCCAAACGCAGCGGCTCGGGTCACTATGGAGGCACAGGTTGACACCCGGCCCGGCGCAGTAGGTTAAAGGATCTGGCATTGCTGCATCTGTGGCACAGGTCACAGCTGTGGCTCAGAGTCAATCTATGGCCTGGGAACGTCCATATACTGCGGGTGAGGCTATAAAATACAATAAAAAACATGTTTGTGAAAGCATGAAAAAAAAAAGGGGAGTGATGGGAGAGGAAAAATGGCTGTGTGGATTAAAGATGGCTGCAAATTATCTGCTACTATTCCTGCTGAATGATGGGTTCTACTCTCCCCACCCCTCTTAAGCCCAGGCTGGCTCTGTGGCCTTCTGACCAACAGAATGTGGCAGAAGTGACACTACGTAATTTTTGAAGTTGAGCCTTAAGAGATCTATGGCTTCAGCTTTTGCCCTCTTATGAGTGCTACCTCATCAATAAATGGTAATTCCCCATAATTTTCTATTATTTTTTTCTTCTCTTGTCCAGCCCCCTCCGCAAGGTAAAGTAGGTAAGGAGAAGAATGGGAAAGCAAAGGGATAAAGATGGGAACAAGGAGGGGAAAGAAGGAAGGAAATGCTGAAGGAGGTCAAGGCTACAGGACAGGCCCCAAGCTCCAGCTCTGACTGCCTTGTTAACTTGCTCTAGGTCCCACGACACCTCTATACCTCTTGATCTCCTCAGTCCACATACTTTTGCAATGGCAAGAGGAACAACTAACTTATAGAAACCTAGACATATGGAACACATAACGTCATTCTCTTTCTCACTACAAACAGAATATCAAGACTATTCAGCTAATACCTAGAAAAAGAAAGGTAGTAAGTGAAAGAAAAACAACAAAAACTTTAATTTAGAGAGAAGGCAAGCATGAAGAGAAGAAAAGAAAGGGAAGTTCTTCTCTATCTGCTTGGAAAATAAACACAATTACACCAACTAACACACAGTGCTTGAAATTATATGCCTAGAATTGTTCTCAGAGTTTACTATATATTAACCCATTCAATCTTCATAGCGTCCTTATATACAAGGTAACTACAACTACTCTCCTTGTTTTACAGATATGAAAACACAAAGGTTAAGTAACCTACCCAAGATCGCACAGATAGTAAGTACAGGACTAGGCACAAATCCTGGCACTCTGGATTCTGAGCTTATGCTCTCAATGCGTTTCTAGTGAAAACTGCTTCCCTTCCAGCTGAGGGTCTGCTCTACGCTTCCATGCGAGTTCGTGAAATCAAGGAGCAAGCAGAATTTATCAACTCAGTGGAATGGAACTAGGAAATAAATAAGGAAAGACACCATGGTGTAGTTTCTAAAAGCAGTATAAGCAAAAGAGGAAGAAGCAGGGCTCAACTAAGAACATGTGGGCTGTGCCCCTGAGCAGGCCAACACTGAAGACCTTGCTCATATTCATGGAATGGCAACCACCCAGGAGAAACGGTGCTTTAGTTAAGAGATACTGTGAAGTATTTATTGTACCTGACAAAGGGACTGGGTCTGACCTGCATTTATACGTGAAAATAAAGTACAGCTAAGGGAGAAAAGAAAACACTTTTCATTTGGAGACATAAGTAATTTTGCTGGTATAGATGACAGCACTGACATAGTTTAGACCAGTCTTTTCAACTTAGTGGATTTTATCCACAGACAGATGGCCCAGGAATGAAAAGGAAAACAAAGTAGTAAACACACACACACACAGACACACACACGAAAGGGAAAGCAGAAAAAATGGGAGAAAATATTGGTGAGGCAATTGGTTGAAGAAAAAAAGGGAAAGGGAAAGAAAGCTAGATATGAATAAGCAGAGTTAAAGAAAAAAAAACAAACGAGAGAGGAGGCAGACTTGTAAAAAGTACCACAGAGGAGAAAAGGGGGAGGACACCAAAGGAAAGTTTACAAAAAGGAGCCAACTACCACCACCTCTGCCCTGCGCCGCAGGTCTCCTACCTCCTCTCTCTCTCTGCCCCTCTGCAGGGTGCTCTCCACCTGGCAGCCCCTGACTGTCTCTGAAACAGGTCTGTGGTGTTAACTCCAGTCTCATCCTGAGCACTCTCCCTGCTGGCACCACACTGCCTGTTTTGGTTCTCTAAACACACCCCGTGTCCCGCACCGTTTTCCCCCTGCCTGGGAGGCCGTCTCCCCAGCTTTCCCTCTCCCTAGTCACCCTTCAAAACTGCCTGATGAGATCGAACTCTCATTATTACAAATACTCCCCTCTTTGTTCCACTTGACAGCTGCAATTTTACACTTACGAGTGAGATTATTTGATCACTGATTCTCCTCACTGGACTGGAAGTTCGGGGGTGGGGCGGACCTTTTCTCTCCCTCATCGCTGTGCCTCGGCCTAGGACCCACACCGTTACAGCTGCTTAGTAAGGATCTGCGGAATGAATGCGCAGAAGAGAAACCTGCCAAACTATCTACCACAAGTGGAAAAGGCATAGAGAGAAACAAGCCAAAGAGGGAACGAAAACACTCTACACGAGCCATGGCCTAATTACATTCACATAATTTCAGTGTGATACTATACACCAACAAAATAAAGTACAACAGTAAACAGTAGGCCTCTTTTTCCCTAGCAAAGCCAAAAAAGGAAACAGAATTAGCACTCAACAGTTTCTAAGAATGTAAAACATAATTTAGAACATGGATTACAACTTAAGATTTAAGATGGCCTAAGCAGAACTATTAGTTTATTCTCATTTCTCTACCGTCCACTCCAACTCTGCAAATGGAATTAACCCCCCAAAACCTCAACCCCAAACCCCAGGAGCCATCTTTGACTCCTCTCTCACTCTGGTCCTCGACACAACGCATCAAGAAGTCCTGTGAGCTCTACATCCAAACAAACCTTCCGTCAATTCTCTTCTCCATTTTCACTGCCACCATCCGAATCCCAGCCTGGCTATTTCTCAGACTTCTACACTATTCCCCTAACTAAAGTCCATGCTTCCACTCTTGCTCTCATCTAATTCACCCCATGAATAAAGCGGCTATTCTTTAAAAGGTAAATCATATCATGACGCCCCTTTGTCCCAAACTCTTCAATGACTTCCTATTTCTCAGAATGAAATAAAAATTAATGATCACGCACGATCTGCTGCCCTCTGATATCACTCTCTTCCTTGCTTGCTATATATTTCAGCTCTCATGACCCTTTTTTTTTTTCCCTTAAACAAATGCAATCCTGTATCACCTTGGAACATTTACAGGCACCATCCTCTCTGCTGTACTTTAGTCCCACCTTTAAGGTATTACCTTATCACAGGTGTGTCACCCTCTCAGAAAGGCCCTTCCTGACCTGAACACTAAGTAAAACGGCCTTCTCATTTACCCATTGCTCTGTATATTTCTTTCAGTCTGTATCACACTATTATCATCCGGTTTATTTCATTAACAGCAAATATGTGCCAAGTGCAGGAAATATGATGGTGAAAAGAGAAAGTCCTTGCTTTCATGGAGCTTATGTTTTAACAGGACTAAAAATCATGAAGACATAAATTTATCACATGAAAAGTGCTAACATGAAAAGTAAAACATTTAAAAGGAATACCGTGTGTTTATACATATGAGTGTAACAGCACGACATTTTAAGTAGGTTGTCAGGTCTGAGCAGACCTAAATAAAGAAAATTATGAGAAAAAAATGGGATAAGACTGTTCTCGATGGATGAATTTTTACTTATTTATAGAAAGACCCTCTCATTGAAGTGTACAAGTCCTATGAAGGACCCTATCTTAGGCATTGCTGTATTCACCTTGGTACAGTGCCTAGCGCAGAGCAGGCTGCTATAAACATCTGATGAGTAAATAAAAATCTTGTTTTTCAGGAAGTCTACTGGATAGTAAGAAAAGTACACTATGTGGATGTGAAATAGCAAATCCTAAAGGGTCTATGGGGAAACATTTCGAAAACAAATAAACAAGGTAATATAAAATGTATAGCAAGTTGTAGTGTTTTATCATTGAAAAGTGTAAAAAACCAAAAGAATTAAATACAAAATATTAAACACAAAAATACTAGTACTAAATACTGCATTTATTTATTTATTGATAGCTTTTTAGGGCCGCACCTTCTGCATATGGAAGTTCCCAGGCAGGAGTGGAATCTCGCATTGGAGCTGAGACTGCGGGCCTACACCACGGCCACACCAACGCAGGATCTAAGCCCCATCTGCAACCTACACCACAGCTCATGACCTACAACCACAGCTCACTGCAACACTGGATCCTGAACCCACCGAGCGGGGCTAGGGATTGAACACAAGTCCTCATGGATACACGTCAGGTTTGTAACCCGCTGAGCCACTACAGGAACTCCCTCTGTTTATTTTGCAAGATTCAATATAGTATATGAAAAACGGAAATCCTCACTCTCCCTTGTGCTCATATTCTAGACAAGGTACCATTCACCTTCTTTGAGAAAATGCTGAAGGAGATGCAGTGAAACTCAAGTTTATCTCCTAGATCAACACATAGACCCTTAAGTTTGAATGAACTAAAAGCAACAGTTTTAAATTTACATCACCCTCACTTATGCTCCTTCTATCCTTTCTATGAAGGTCTAATCAGAGCCCTACAGAAGTCCCTACCCTACTACAGCACAGAAGTCATCTGCATACTGACTACAATAAGCTATCTTTTGTGGTTCCCAGGTCAAAACAAAAAATAATGCAGAGCACTACCTGTAACGACAAGCTGCACCACTCTAGGCCTGACAGGTAACTACTCTGCCCAAACTAGAAAGAAAGTAGATGAGAAGAAATAGGAAATGAACACAGAAAAACTTAGAAGCTTTCCACATCTTCTTTATACGAGTCTCATATAAAACAGTCATCGTTTTTTACAAAGAGAACAGATTTGTGGTTGCCAAGGGGGAGTGGAGTGGGCGAAGGAAGGATTGGGAATTTGGGACTAGCAGATGCAAACTATTATATATAGGATGGATTAAAAACAAGGTCCTACTGTAATAGCACAGAGAACTAGCTTCGATACCCTGTGATAAACCATAACAGAAAAGAAAATGAAAAAGAACACACACACACACACATATATATATACACATATGTATGTATAACTGGATCACTTTGCTATACAGCAGAAATCAGCACAACATTGTAAATCAACTATACTTCAACCAAATTTTTTAATTAAAAAAAAACTCATTTTAAAATAAAGGCCAGGTTGCATAGAAAGGTAAAATTTCTTTTGCTCTGCTAATACTCAAGGGAGAAGAACTAAGAAAATTAAGATTTCTTTTCCCACTCACTTCTATTAGTCCCTATTTGTTCATTAGACTAATAGTGAGCACCCACTGTGCTCCAGGCCCAGTTCAAAATTGAACACAGCATACCAAGCCTTCAACACCCTCTTATAGGCACCAGGACCACAGATAAGTTGTACCTTCTCAATTCAGAATTGTTTCTAATTAGTTATTTTTAAAGAATTGCTTATACTCCATATGAAAATCATCTTTGCGAAATTACCCAGAGTAATCTTTCTTTAACCACCACTGCACTGTGGATAGACCCACTCTCCTGAACATATTTATAAACCTAACTACCCGCATAAACAGTGAACCCAGAGTCAAATTAAGCGAAGAATAGTAGGGTTGCTGATCCACAAGTACGACGAATTTCGCTGTATTTGAAGGGTCCTGACCTAGGTGGGCCAAGAGTCAACACTCCCTCCATTCCAACAACAACAGGGAGTTTTTCCTAAGACTGGCTTAGTCCGTCTGCAGCAAATGTTTAACTTTTCCTCAGGACTGAAATAAAACGGAACCACGCAAACTCTGTTTGCTGGGGTCACTGTCCCCAAATCGACACTGCGAAGCCTGTTCTCTTTTTCCCTGATGAATTATTTTATCAAATACGTTCAGCAAACCACGCTTCGTGAGATTAGCAGACAGGGCCAGGCCCGATCTGAAACGCGGGCTGCAAAAGGAAGCTCGGCGCTCTGGGGACAGAAGAACCAGGAAAACCACCAACCTCCCCCCCAAAGCAGACGGGCCCCCGACTTGAGCCAACCTGAGCAACTGCAAACTTTCCACGGACGCGGACAAGACCCGCGTGCAATGTGCACTCGGTCTCAGGCCGCCAAGAAAAAACCCAGACCTGCCGGGGACCGGCCTGCGCGCCCCCCAAGACCCCGGTCCGCCGCCGCCCCTCGGCCTCCCAGCTCCCCGGGCCCGGCGGCCTCGAACCCGGGTCCCTCGCCGCCCGCCGCCCCCGGCCCCTGTGCCGCCCCCGGGCCCACCAGGCGGCCTAACCGAAGCTCCCGGCACAGCGGCCACGGTTCCCCGTACCTCCCCACCCCCACTGCGCCGGGGCCGAGAGCGCGGTACCTTCCAGAAAAGTGATCTCCCCGGTGCTGCCGTCGCTCTTGCCCGCCGCCATCTTCCTCCTCCCACGCCGCCGCCGCCTCAGTCCATGGCCCAGCCCGCCGCCGCGCTCGCCGGGACGCGGGCCCGCGCCGCAGGGAGGGAGCCGCCGCAGGGCTGCGGGCCTGGCCCTCGGCCGTCAGGCGGGCGGCGCGGCCCCGGCCGGAGGGCCGCACAGAGGCGGGCGGGCGCTCACGGGCCTCTCCGCGGGCTGGCGGGCGGCGAGGCCCGCGGCCTGCGCTGCTCAGGCCCCTCCCGGCGAACGCGAGCGGCGGCGGCGGCGGCGGCGCTTCCCGGGCCCGGTGCCTCTCGGCCCGCGACTCCCCATCCACCGCCCCCCCCCCGCGGCCGCCTGAGACGCACCCCACCCCCGGCCTCGGGCCCGCGGGAAGAGGGGCTGAGGGCGAGCAAGCGAACACGCCTCCCCCAGGCCGGGCCGTAAAATGGCCGCGCCGGGGCGAGGAGGGCTCCGCGACCCGCAGGCGCCCCGGGCCCTCCGCTCCCTCTGCAGCCGCCGCCGCCGCCGCTACGGCCGCCCGCCCACTCCGCCCAGACGCGAATGCATCAGCAGAGGCCTCTGCGACTGGCCGTGCGGACAGGGGTGGGTCCCCTCTGCCACCGCCTCGCGTCGGTCGCCACAGCAGCTCCGGCCGCCGCCGCCGCTCCTCCCCCACGGGCGCCGCCGCCGCCTGGCTCCCGCCCCGCCCGCCGCCCAGCGCGGCGCCCCCAGGAGCCGGGCTCGCTCGCGGGCCGAGCGCGCCGCGGAGCTGTGCCGAGCCCGCCGCGTGGCGCCCGCCGCCCGCCGCCCGCCGCCCGCCGCCCGCCGCCCCCTCACGGCGCGCGCTCGGCCGCCGCACTTTCCGCCTAAATCAGGAGCGACCTGGGGCTCGAGCGTGGCCCCGCCGGGCCGCCGACGCCCTGGGCTCAGGTGGCACCGCGATGCCCTGAGGAAGGTGCTGGGTTCCTGGCCCCGAGTGTGAACCGTAGCCGACTGCGGAGAAAAGGTAGCGTGAGGCCGCGCTACCACAGGTGTGCAAAGTGATGGCTGGTCCCCGTCCATTTTCAAAGAAGAATCCAGCGGGGAAGATGCTACCCTACCCTTTGGTGACAGTGCTAAAAAAAAAAGGAAAAAGAAAAAAAAAATCTGGTCCCTTCTGTGCCGAGACTTGAGAACCCTAACCCGCCCCCGCCACTCGGGGCTCGGGATTGAGGTGACCGTGTCATCCTCGCTCTCCTTCTCCTTGGCTTTTTTCTTTTCCTTTTTTTTTAATTATAAAAATAAGGCATGTTCAGGAATTTAAATTTGGACAGTATAGAAACGGAAAGAGGTGAAGCATCGACCCGCCACTGAAACTCCACTCCTTTCCGTGTGTAGTCTTCGGATATCTTGAAAAGAACAACAGTTTATGCTCTATCTCAAGGAAAGTTAAACAGCTAGTAAAATGGTAACAGAAAACCTATGGTTTAGCACAAACTCTGGCGAACGCAACTGTCCAGTTCAGTTGTCCTGATAATCAGTTCCTTAAGTGGAAAAACTTGTTTAAAACTTCTTCTAAAATCTCTTCCTGAAATGAAGGAATAGGCTTTCCTGATTTATAAGAGCAATGCAATGAACATAATTTATTATCATTTGTTATTTTTGTGGCTTGAGGGTACAGCCCATCCAAATCCAGCTGTGATGCTCTAATGCCGTGGGGCCTGTGACAGTGACAGTGCGATACCGAGGCAGGTATGAGCGACTAGACTCGTTGGTACAGATCCAAAGTGTAGTTTTGAAAAAGAATCTCTGATTTTAAAACGTGTACATGCTGGCTTTGAAAATGGAAGAAGGTACTAGAATCTGTTTCAACAACAGCTTCCTCTGGAAACTGGAGGGCAAGGAAATATTCTCCCCTAGAGCTTCCTGAGAGCAAAACTGATGCCTGACTGTAACCCCAGTGAGACAGATGCTGGATCTCTGACCTTCCAGAGCTGTAAGATAATGAATTTCTGCTAAGTTGCTAAATTAATGGTAATTTGTTAAGAGCAGCCATGGAAAACTAATACACGTGGAATGGGAAACAAGGTGGAGTTGTAGAAAAGATGTCTTTTAAGTAATCTGAGTTAGACTCTCGCAAAGTCCACTGTTTCTTTTTTTTTTTTTTTTGCCTTTTGTCATTTAGGGCTGCACTCGCCACATGTGGAAGTTCCCAGGCTAGGGGTCCAATCGGAGCTGTAGCCGCCAGCCTTCGCCACAGCCACAACAACGCGAGATCCAAGCCGCGTCTGTGACCTACACTACAGCTCACGGCAACGCCGGATCCTTAACCCACTGAGCAAGGCCAGGGATCGAACCTGCATCCTCATGGATGCTGGTCAGATTAGTTAACCGCTGAGCCACGACGGGAACTCCCTAACCTGTTAGTTTTCCTATTAAACACAATTTCATTCTGGCACAAAAAATAAATATAATGGGGAAAAGTTAGACTACTTTAGCTTTGAGTCAGTAGGTAAATACAGTGGATACAATAAGCTATTTGTTTCCAAATATTCTGTTAAAGGATTTATAGGGAAAAAAGGGAATTCCTGCTGTGGCTCAGTGGGCTAACGATCCAGCCTGTCTCTGTGGCTGTGCCAGTCCCATCCCGAGCTCTGACCAGGAACTTCCATAACTTCTGTATCTGGTGCAGCTGGGAGGTGGGGGGAGAGACTTTGTAGAAAAAAGGAAAAACGAAACAGGATCATGGCCCCCCAAATTGTAACCCAGAATTGTGCCATAGCTTCTCCGATATTGTCTTGCTGTCTTGCTCTGGTCACCTGCTCCCGAGGCTGAACCCTGGGCTTGCCTGGCTTCCAAGCACAGTAATTCAAACATCGCATCTGCAGCCACAACCACTGTGACCATTTTCAGTCTCGTTGTGATGGCTAAACCTTGATTCCTCGGTTTTCTCTCTTTTCTTTACTCTCTCCCCATGCTCCCTTTCCCTCTGGCCTCTGGCAAAGTCCTCACCCTGAGCCAACCCTGTTACTCACCTTCCCTGTTGGGACACAGGAGGATGAGCATTGCTGAGGAAAGTCACGCAGCAGAGAAGACTGGTTCCACCAGAACGCCGTGACGGCCACCTCACGGGGCCTTGAGTATTATCTTCTGAGCAGGTTCTCAAAGCATCGTGTTCTCTAGCCGTCCACCACAGCTCTAGTGAACTTCTCCAACCTTCCCCAGCCTTCTCTGCAGAATTCCTTGCTTTCTACTTCAAAGAGAAATGTAAGCCACAAAATAAACATTTCCTTAGCTTACCAAAACCACCTTTATCTGTACTCACCCATTCTATTTTTTAGTCCCTAATGTTTAGAGCCAAAAGTCCCTCTCTCTTTAACTCAACCTCCTTACGTATCATATGACTATCTAGTACCTTCTCAATATTCCCCACTCTCCTTGATCCACTGAAACTTGTCTTCTTTCCAGCAGAGAGTGCCGATTCTACAATTTATAATCTTTGGGATATTTTGTTTGGTTTTTGCTTTTTAGGGCTGCACTCACAGCATATGGAAGTTCCCAGGCTAGGAGTTGAATTGGAGCTACAGCTGCAGCTATGCCAGATCCGAGCTGCATCTGCGACCTACACCACAGCTCAGGCAATGCTGGATCCCTAACCCACTGATCGAGGCCAGGGATCGAACCCACAACCCCACAGTCATGAGTCGGGTTTGTTACCCCTGAGCCACAAGGGAAACTCCATCTTTGGGATATTTTGACCACACCATGCTTTTGAAAGCTTTGCAGGCAATTCACCCAGCATAGCTGTAGACTATTTAAATTGATTCAAAAACGTTATTCAGGGGTTGACTACCAAGAATGCCTCCAGGAGTTTTTAGCTTGTTTGTTTTTGTTTTGTTTTGTTTTTTGTTTTTTGCCCGAGGCATGCGGAATTTCCTCAGGCCAGGCATTGAACTGGAGCCACAGCAGCCACCTATACTGGTAACACCAGTCCTTAATCTGCTGCTGCACCACAAGGGAACTCCTAGGAATCATTCTTTTTTTTTTTTTTTGTCTTTTTGCCTTTTATGTAGAGCCGCACCCGCGGCATATGGAGGTTCCCAGGCTAGGGGTCTAACAGAAGCTATAGCTGCCAGCCTTCGCCACAGCCACAACAACGCGAGATCCGAGCCACATCTGCAACCTACACCACAGCTCACGGCAACGCCGGATCCTTAACCCACTGAGCAAGGCCAGGGATCTAAACCACAACCTCATGGTTCTTAGTCGGATTCGTTAACCACTAAGCCATGAAGGGAACTCCCCAGGAATCATTCTTGATCCTCTCTTTTTTTTTTTTTCCCAAATTAAATCTGTTTCTTGACTATGCCTTGAATCTGTACGTATTTTTTCCAGTTCCAATTGCCCCACCCTGGTCCTAGCCACTATCATCTCTTGGCCTTACTGCAGAAATAAAGCCATTCTTTATTCTCTCTGCCCCTCCTTTAATCCACTTCCCACACCAAAGCCACAATAATCTTTTTTTAAAAAATACAAATCAGATCAAGCATTTGTGTCTAAAATCGTTCAAAAATTTCCTATTGCTCTTAGGATAAAATCCTAAATCTTTAATTGACCTGCCACACCCCCTCTACGTCACTAGCCTCATCTTGTACCATTTTCACTTCTTAATTAAACTTCAGCCACCTTGCACTTCTTTCGGTTCCTCAAATATGTCATCTTATTTTCTACTTCAGAGCCTTTAAACGTGTTTTACCCTTCATCTGCAATACACTTTTTGTCTTGCAGCAGTAGACACATATCTGCCAAAATGAATGAACAAATAAATACAACATATTTCAAATTACCTTTCTCAAGGAAACTTCAGAGTCATACAACCCAGACTCCTTAGAGACCTGCCTAATACAATCCCTTCCGAGATCCAGAAAATGTCTTTTCCCCAACAAACATTGTGGTCAAAATTTAGGAAAGACACCTTAAAAAGGATCAGCAATCTAGCTATGAACCCTGGGCTTGGCTTTGAAGATTGTGCTGAAACAACCTGAGCCAGGAACTGACAGAAGGAAGAGGTGAGCTGATAGTTGATAGGTAATAACACAGCTTTCGCTCTGTATGTGGCTACAATTTCTTCTTTTGCATCACAGCTTGTATTTCCTCTATTTTAGCCAGATTTGAAATGCTGTGTATAAAACCACTTGAATAAACTGACTCATTTTATTCTGGTAGATCTTAATAATAATCAGTAAAATAACAACCCAGTTTTAATACACATATTTCTTTGAAAACGTATCTTTTTTCTTTTCTTTTATTTAGGGCCACACCTTGTATACAGAAGTTCCCAGGCTAGGGGTTGAATTAGAGCTACAGCTTCCGGCCTACACCACAGTCACATCAACGAGCCACATCTTCGACCTATACACAGCTCATGGCAACGCTGGATCTTTAACCCACTGAGTGAGTGCAGGGATTGAACCCATATCCTCATGGACGCTACTCAGATTCACTACAGTTGAGCCACAACAGGAACTCATACATTTCTTGTCATAGTCAGTTCCTACCAGGCAGCTTCAATATCAACATTTATAAATTCAGTCAGGTTTTAGGTGACCAGGGATAAATTTTTACTTTCCTGGTCCTCGGTGCTTTATGTCTTCATGGGCCCTTCTTCCGCGAGAACTATATTAAACATTATTTTTGCCACATCAATACTTACTTTTTTAAATTAAGTTCACATCCATAACCATTTTTCCTACTATGAAATTAGCATGGAATTTTTAAAGATAATGTTTAAAGTTGGTGAGGATGTTGTGAGATGAACATTCTCACTCGCTGATACTCTTAATTTGTTAAAGAAGGACAGACTTTCTGGAAAGCAATTTGTCAGAATGTATCAAGGGTTTAAAAGTTCTATTCACTTGTCTATTACATACACATGCAAAAGCAGAGCAAAAAAAAAAGATACTCACTCCTCCTCATCCCCCCAAACCCCAAGTTCTTTATGGTGGTTCTGTCTTGGGGATGGGATAATAGGTAGTTTTTACTTTGGAATTATATACTTTTTTTTTTTGGCTTTTTACCTTTTATCTAGAGCTGCACCCACGGCATGTGGAGGTTCCCAGGCTAGGGGTCTAACAGGAGCTGTAGCCACCGGCCTTCGCCACAGCCACAGCAACGCGGGATCCGAGCCGCGTCTGCAACCTACACCACAGCTCACGGCAACGCCGTATCCTTAACCCACTGAGCGAGGCCAGGGATCGAACCCTCAACCTCATGATTCCTAGTCGGATTCGTTAACCACTGAGCCACGATGGGAACTCCTGGAATTATATAATTTTTAATTTAACTTTTAAAATTGAGGTATGGCTGATTTCTACTACATATTAGTTTCAGGTGTACAACATAGTGATTCAAAATTTTTGTAGATGATACTCTATTTAAGGTTATTATAAAATATTATCTGTGTTCCTTCCCCTGTGCAGTATATCCTTATAGCTTATTTATTCTATACACTGGAGTTTTTAACCTCTTGATTCCCTATCCCTATCTTTTTTGGTTGTTGTTGCTTTTTAGGGCATGTGGAAGCTCTAGGTTAGGGGCTGGAATCAGAGCAGCAGCTGCCTGCCTACACCACAGCCACTGCAATGCCAGATCCAGGCCTCTCCTGTGACCTACACTTCAGTTCACAGAAATGCCAGATCCTTAACCCAGGGATTGAACCTGCATCTTCTTGGATACCAGTCAGATCCATTACCACTGAGCAACAATGGGAACTCTTCTCCACCCCAATCATGCCCCTGCCCCCATCCCTCTCCCCACTGGTAAACACCAGTTTGTTCTCTATATCTGTGAGTCTGTTTGTATTTTGTGATATTCATTCATTTGCTTTATTTTTAGATTCGACATATAAGTGATAACATAGTATTTGTCTTTCACTAACTTATCTCACTAAGTTAAAAGCCCTCCAAGTCATCCATGTCATTGCAAATGGCAAAATGTATGTCTTTTTTATGCCTGAGTGGTATTCCAGTGTATGTGTGTGTGTGGGTGTGTGTATGTGTAGTATATAGATATAGTATATAGATTGATGTGACATATGCATTTATTACTTCTTTATCCATTCATCTGTGGATAGACATTTAGGTTGCTTCCATACTGTGGCTATTGCACATAACACTGCTATGAACATTCAGGTACATGTATCTTTTTGAATTAGTATTTTCATTTTCTTCAGATATATACCCAACAGTGGAATTGCTAGGTCCTATGATAGTTCTGTTTTTAGTTTGCTTCCAAAAACTCCACACTGTTCTTCACAGTGGCTGCACCAAGTTACACTCTCACTGACAGTGTACAAAGTTTCCCTTTTCTCCACATCCTTGCTGACATTTATTCTGGTCTTTTTTTTTTTTTTTAATGGCTGCACCCATGATACATGGAAGCACTTGGGTCAGGGATCGGATCCAGCTGCAGCTGAGACCTACACCACAGATGCAGCAATACCAGAACCTTAACCTGCTGTGGCACAGTGGGAACTCTTATTTGTGGTCTTTTTGATGATAGTCATTCTGATGGGTGTGTGATGATATCTCTTTGTGGTTTTGATTTGCATTTCTCTAGTAAGTAGCTACGTCAAGCTTGTTTTCATGTGCCTGTTAGACATCTGTATGTCATCTTTGGAAAAATGTCTGTCCAGGACTTTTGCCCATTTTTTGACTGGGTTGTTTGTATTTTTCATATTGAGTTGTTTGAGCTACTTATATATTTTGGATATTAACCCCTTATGGGTCATACCATTTGCAAATATTTTCTCCCGTTCAGTAGGTTGTCTTTTTATTTTGGTGACGGCTTCCCCTGCTGTCAAAACCTTTTAAGGTTGTCTTTGTTTGTTTCTTTGTTTGCTTTTGTATTTTTAGGGCCACACCTGCAGCATATGGAGAGTCCCAGGCTAGGGGTCAAATCGGAGCTGTAGCTGTCGGCTTACACCACAGGCACAGTAACCCACTGAGTGAGGCCAGGGAAAGAACCTGCATCCTCACGGATACTAGTCAGGTTCATTACTGCTGAGCCACAATGGGAATTCCAGGATTTATTTTAACTTTCATATATAACATAAAGCAGTGTTAATTATATTTAACATCTCGTATATCCCTAATACTTGTTTACCTTATAACTGAAAATTTCCTAAGCCTTTAAGACTATCATGGGCCTAAGGCACTGTTCCTTCTGTGCCTGATGGATAAGTCAGCCCTGAAGGTGACAGCTGGAGCCTTTAATATTTATTAATGGCAACAATCACGGCTTGCTGAACTCTAAGGCAAGTGCGTAAGGATCATCTAGAAAGCTCGTAAAACAGTTTCCTGGGCCCCATCGCAAACTGTCTCATTCAGTAGGCCTGGGTAGGGCCCAAGAATTTGCGTTTCTCGTAAGTTCAAAGGTGCGGCCGATGGTGCTGATCTGAGACCCACACTTTGAAAACAAGTGCTCTGAGTGCTAGAGCTACGTGTTTCATTCATGCAAGGGCTTTGTCCTCTGGGTGACTGACTAGGTGTATTATCGAGATCTCATAGCCAGCATTTACTGAACATCCACTGTTATTTTTATTTTATAAGTAGAAACGGAGACCCAAAAGGCTAAACAACTTTTCCGTGGTGAGGCGGCTAGAGAAGTGTAGAGCTGGGATTTGAGGCCAGGTCCATCTAGACTTCAAAGTTCATGCTCTCTTAATCAGCAGGCCTAGAAGCAAACATTTAAACATGAAATAATGCATTAAAATGGTAAAGAAATGTGTTTCCTGGGATCGTCATTGTCAAATATTCCCTGTTTATTGGAGTCTGCTGATGGCCTTCTTTCTGTCTCTTTATTCCTTAGTTCTTGTTTCCCATTAATAACAGCAAAGGGATGGCTTGCCACATAGTTTTCTGAATGTGCTGTTCTATAATGCTGACTCCCAACTAAAGCCATTAGGGTTTTACATTTTTCATGAACTTCACTTTGCAATTTGAACTGTTTCATCTCTTCCGCAGGTCAACAAACTTAAATCTTCAAAACGCAAAACAAATAAGGATTAACTTGCACTCAGAGTTTTGGACTTTAAACTGGTTAAAAGTCTCATTTTATAACTAACTTTCTCATGCATCCTTCTTAATATTGTCTCATTATAAATTTATTTATTTATTTATTTTGTCTTTTAAGTGCATATCCGTGGCATATGGAGGTTCCCAGGCTAGGGGTCGAATCTGAGCCACAGCTGCCAGCCTACACCATAGCCACAGCAACACCAGATCCGAGCCATCACAGCTCACAGCGACACCGGATCCTTAACCCTCTGAGCGAGGCCAGGGATTGAACCCACAATCTCATGGCTCCTACTCGGATTCATTTCCCCTGGGCCATGATGGGAACTCCAGTATTGTCTCATTTTAAACACATAAGATAATCACTTCTCTTTCTCCATCTATGTGTGTGCATTTCTTCTTTTTCCTTCTCTGATTCTTTTATTTCTCAAGAACATTGGGCTCATACAAATGTAGGCACTTTTTCTGAAGTTGTATTTTTCAGAAGATGCTTTGGAGACCTCAAAGCTTATAAAAGCTTTGCCCTACCCCAGTATAAAGGGACCACAGTATTTTCACCAATCACACAGACATAATCAAATATGTATCAAAAAATATAAGGATAGAGAAGTGATCAAATACATCATGGAGCATCCCTTTAATGAGATAGATGCTTTGTAGCTATTTAAACCAATTAAGAAGATCTATTTGTATTGATCAGGAAAGCATCTATGATTAATCAAAAAGAAAAAGCAAGATACAGACCAGTTTAATTTCGTTGTTATAAATATGAACTTATAATATATATAGCTAATCTGTGTAGCATAGGCTATTCCAGAGGAAATAGATTAGCAAGTTAATGTGGAGGACTTTGTCTTCTTTTTAATGGAATTTTAAATGGCTTTTGGATTGTAGGTAGCTTTTCTTCTTCCTAGTGTTTTTCAGTATTTCCAAACAATTTTAAGCTAACAAGTTAAATAACGCTGTGTTTTTCAGACATTTTCCTTGAAATTCCAGAATTTAAAGTATTATCATTTTTAAAAAAACACACTTTTACAAAAATTTTATTTTTAGGGCCATACCCGCACCATATGGAAGTTCCCAGGCTATGGGTAGAATTGGAGCTGCCAATCTACACCACAGCCACAGCAACACCAGATCCATGTCGAGTCTGTGACCTACACTACAGCTCACAGCAATGCTGGATCCTCAACCCACTGAACGAATCAAACCCACATCCTCATGGATACTACTTGGGTTCATTACTGCAGAGCCACAGTGGGAACTCCAAAACACACATGTTCTTCAAGCAGAAATGTCATAATAGACTTGCCTAGTTTGTATATTTTTTTCCTTTGGTCCGACTTGCCCATCCTTGAGGGTTTAAAATTTTAGCTGTGAAAACAAAAAAGTGCTATAATCTTCGAAGTGGGAGAACTATTTTATGTATCAGTCAGAATTGAATTCTAGAAAACTGCAATTGCTTCTTCTATTTCCTATTTCTCTTTTACTATGAACGTAAAACAACTTGACCTATCTGAGGTATAGAACCTACATGCTCACTATAAAGCCTGCAATACACATGTGTACAATGACCTTGGTTTTAATGTATTAGAAAAGCAACTAGTATAATATTAGTAAGAGATACCAGCCATGATCCATAATGTGGCAAATTGGAAATTATGTCCTTACAAACTGTTTCATTTGGCTAGATGAAATGGAAGGTGTGTCAGGTCTTCAATGAGGAATTACTTAAAGAATGTTTATGATTATCCCCTTTTGGGAAAAAGTCACAATTTAGCTTGGAATGGAATATATTATATGTGTTAACGTATTAGTGAATTAAGGGAGCTTTTGTATGGTTGGCACCTCATGCCCACAAAAGTATCCTGTTTTCTACGTGTTACTGAACTTTGTCATCCTAAGCGAGATAAAGCAGTTGGAGGTTTGGCCCCTTGGATGGGTCTTCGCTCTGCAAAGGCCCTTGCCTCTTATGGAACCAACTCGGCAGAGTATGCCCAGTTCCTGCTTCTGATAGACAGAAACGGGCTAGGGTGCATTCTGTAAAAATCCAGACTGTAGCTGCCAACACCAGTGCTGGGACCCTGCCTTGCCTCCCTAGCTCCTTTCTTCGGAGGGGGCTTTGTGGCTGACTTAGGGACAAGCTGTGGTCCAGGAACAGCCATTAATGCAGGGCAGTAGCCGTCCTGTCTACCCTGGGGACACTGTATGGACCGGGAAAACAGTCTACCTTGAGGACGGTCTTGAAAGAACAGGTCAGCAGGAAGCTGGTGCCATTTCCTTCCTACCTACTGTTGTCACTTACTCAGCCTGCTGGAGAAAAAATGTCAGTACGTTGTCTACTTTTACGTCATACGGATCGATTAGACCACCTTTGGTGTCTTCAGCAGACTTAGAATGTCTGGAATATTTGGGTTTTGGGTTTTTTTTTAATGTGTGGGTTTAGAAATGAATTAGGAATACATAGGCTCATATCTCTAAGAAAGTTTTAAAATCATTATAATAATGTAAAGTCTTCTGCAGTGATACCGTAATGAGAGAAAAAGAACACTGCTCCTTGATAAAACAAGTACTCTAGTATTACTGAGATCGTTGTGGGAGAACACTGTAGGAGTTCCCGTCATGGCTCAGTGGTTAACCAATCCGACTAGGAACCGTGAGGTTGCGGGTTTGAACCCTGGCCTTGCTCAGTGGGTTAAGGATCTGGTGTTGCCGTGAGCTGTGGTGTAGACCGCTGACGCGGCTCGGATCCCACGTTGCTGTGCCTGTGGTGTAGGCTGGCGGCTACAGCTCCGATTCGACCCCTAGCCTGGGAACCTCCACATGCTGCAGGTGCGACCCTAAAATGACAAAGAGGCAAAGTAAATAAATAAATAAATAAATAAATAAATAAATAAATAAATAAATAAAACACTGTAGGAATTGCTACCTTCCCTCAGAATGGCTTATAAAACTAAATGCAATATTTAATATTCGATAAATATTTGCTGAATCATCATATGATTTAACTCTTTTCATTTGGAGCCTGGACATATTATCGGTTGGGTAGTTTGCAGCCAGGCTTACTGGACTGAAATTTCAGTCAGGCCCCTCAGCGCACAGGGTTATGTAAGTTTTTTTCTCGTGTGGTAATAGGATCAGTCTTAAGCCCTGATGTGGCCAAACTTAGGAGACACCTCTGTGAGAAAGGAAAAAGCCTTAGGGACCCCCTTTTCCTCATTTGTACCACTGAATCTTGTCTATCTTTGTATATTTCTTTGCTGGTTTAATAGAAAAATAGAAATCAAATTTAGTGACGTCTAAGCCGTTGGTCTCAGCACTCTCCCAACCTAAGTGGCTTTGTTCCCCCTCCAGTGTTCTTGTCCTCCCAGGGGGCACAGCTGACCCCACCTCTCCAGGAGATTCTGGAAGACCCACAGGTACTGGGCTCAGGCTCCCGTGGAGTCACTGCTTTGCCCTGGGCACCAGTGCGTTTCCTGCCCTCTGAGAGTGGAGGCCCTGCTCCCCCGTCCTGTGGGGCTCCCGCTCTCCAGCCCCACCGGCCCGCAAGGCCAAATGCTCCGGGGGCTCCTCCATCCAAGGCCAGACCCCCGGCCTGGGGAACCTAACGTGGGCTCAGAACTGTCACTCCTGGGGGAGAGCCTCTGTGATAGACTGATTTTCCAGTTTGTGGGTCACCCACCTGGAGGGTATGGAATTTGATTATACCATGAAAGCACCCCTCCTATCGGCGTATTTTGTTGTCTTTTTTGTCTTTGAATAGAGTTGTTTTTTTGTTGTTGCTGTTTTGTTTTGTTTTCTTTTCTTTTTTAGGGTCTCACATGTGACACATGGAAATTCTGGGCTAGGGCTGTACTGGAGATGCAGCTGCCAGCCTACGCCACAGCCACAGCAACTTGGGATCGGAGCCACGTTTGCGACCTACACCACAGCTCGCAGCAATGCCAGATCCTTAACCCGCTGAGCAAGGCCAGGGCTCAAACCCACGTCTTCATGTATACTAATTGGATTCGTTTCTGCTGCGCCACAACAGGAACTCCTGGATGTAGAATTTTGTTGTTGTTGTTAGGCTCCAGTCTTTTTTGTCAGTGGTTATTCAGCAGTTGTTGATTTTGGTGTTTTCATGAAAGGAGGTGAGCTCAAGTCCTTCTACTCTGCCATTTTATCACCTCCGCTCCCAAGTGGCTTTGTGATCATACATGAAACCTAGTGTTCTTCTGAACACCTGTTATAATCATCCGGAGATTTCTCTACCCTAATAATCTATTTAAAACACTAGATTGTAACATGAAGTAATTTTATCAATTAAATGATTTTCTATAAAGTTATCGAAGAACTTTGCTTAAGTCCATCCATGTTGCTAGATGGATCTAGAAATTATCATGTGAAGTGAAACCAGTCAGACAATTAGACAGCAACATCCATCCAATGCTACCCCTTACGTGTAGAAACTAAAAAAAGGACACAATGAACTTCTTTGCAGAACAGATACTGACTCACAGACTTTGGAAAACCTATGGTTTCCAAATAAGACAATCTGGGGGGTTGCGGGGATGCACTGAGGGTTTGGGACGGAAGTGCTATCAAATTGAGTTGTGATGATTTTTATACACCTATAATTGTAATAAAATTCATTAAGCAATGGAAAAAAATAAATAAAAAGCAATAAAAAAAGAAAAGAAAACAAAACAAAACAAAAAGAACTTTGTTTAATCCTGTATAGATAAATATATTTACTTTATCCTCACAGTTTTAGGCAGGTCATGTATTTTGTTTTTCTGAATTAAAAATCTAGTCACATGATGGAGCGTGGTGGAGGATAATAAGAGGAAAAGATGTCTATATATGTGTGCGTGACTGGGTCACTTTGCTGTACAGTCGAAAACTTACAGAACACTGTAAACCAACTCTAATGGAAAATAAAAAAAAAAAAAGGAGTTCCCGTCGTGGCTCAGTGGTTAACGAATCCGACTAGGAACCATGAGGTTGGGGTTCGATCCCTGGCCTTGCTCAGTGGGTTAAGGATCCGGCGTTGCCGTGAGCTGTGGTGTAGGTCGCAGACACGGCTCGGATCTGGCGTTGCTGTGGCTGTGGCGAAGGCCGGCGGCTACAGCTCCTGTTAGACCCCTAGCCTGGGAACCTCCATATGCCGCGGGTGCGGCTCTAGATAAAGCATAAAGACAAAAAAAAAAAAAAAAAAAGAAAGAAAGAAAATAAAAAACGTTAAAAAGGAAAATATCAAATAAGTTGTGTCTTCTTCAAATCTGTGTCAATGTCACAAATAGATTTCAGGGTTATAGCCCCTGAGGGTGACGCCAAAATGTCCCTCATCGCCTTGTCTCCACATTTAGCGGCTGTGGTTTGGGGAGGATCCAGCCCCAAGGTGTGCTCGATTTGTGTAACTCAGGCTAACCGAACTCACCCTGGCCTAGCAATTGCTTCAGATGAACCTATCTGGTTCTGAAAATACCCCTTGACAGAGGTGAGATGTTCGCTTCTGTACTGAATAAAAGTAACCCGAGACCGTTAGCATCACCATCATGACACGTTGGCTAATTGCAGCAGTTTATTATATCAGCCTGCTTCAGAGTGTGAGCTTTGTAGGTGAGTCCTTTTTCTTTTTTCCCTTTTTTTTAGCCACCCCACAGCTTACATACAGAGTTCCTGGGCCAGGGTCAGGTCTGAGCCACCTTGTGACCTAAGCAGCAGCTGCCACCACACCAGATCCTAATCCTCTGTGCTGGGCTGGGGATTGAACCTGCATCCCAAGGTGCCGCAGATCCTGCTGCTGCCACAGCGGGAACTTGGAGTCCTCTTTCTACACCATGTAGGGTAAGGGTATATGTTAATTCTGGAGACAACTGAAGCGGGTACAGAAAGAGTAAAGAGTTTTGGAGACTAAAGTTCAGACGAGAAGATTGCTTCAGCTGTAAAAAACTTGACAGCAGTCCTTTTTTTTTTTTTTTTTTT
>PVHT020000081.1:574356-595338 GCA_004024745.2 Catagonus wagneri
TGCTGATGGGAGGGGCGAGATTTTCCCAGAAATGGCCCCCTCCAGAGAAATGCAGGCTGCTGAATGTTCCCAAGAGCTTTGCCTCCAATGCCCTTCCCCCACAAGCCACAGTCACCCCCGCTTTCCCAGGAGATCCTCCATGAACTGCACTCGGGTGTGGCCCAGATTCCTATGGAGGCTGCTTTGCCCTGGGACCCAGCGCACGTGAAAGTCTGTGTGTGCCTTTCAAGAGTGGGGTCTCTGTTTCCCCCAGTCCTGTGGAGCTCCTGCACACAAGCCCCGCTGGCCTTCAATGCCAGATGCTCCGGGGGCTCTTTCTCCCTGTGCCCGATCCCCAGGCGTGGGGTTTTGACATGGGGCTCAGAACTCTCAGTCCTGTAGCTGAGCCTCTGTGATGCAGTTACTCTCCAGTCTGTGGGGCTTCCCACCCGGGGGGTATGGGGTTGCTTCTATCGCGTAATCGCCCCTCCTACCTCTTGATGTGGTCTCCGCTGTGTCTTCTGGAGTAGAATATCTTTTTGAAAGTTTCCAGTCCATTTGGTTGAAGGTTGCTTGGCATTTGGTTGTAATTTCATTTTTATGAGAGAAGTTGAGCTCCAGTCCTTCTATTCTGCCATCTTAATCTATCCGGTCAGGAATTGTGTCTTTAACTCTATTTCTTACCTGCCCTTCACATAAACTTTGGCTGATTTGTATGTCTATTTTTGTACCAGTACCACACTGTCTTGATTACTGTAGCTATGCAATATTATCTGAAGTCTGGGGGAGTTGTGGTTCCTGCTTGTTTTTTGTTCCTCAGAATTGCTTTGGCAATTCTGGGTCTTTTACGGTTTCATATACATTTTTGGGTTGTTTGTTCTAGTTCTGTGAAAAATGTCATGGGTAATTTGATAGGGATTGCATTGAATCTGTAGATTGCTTTGGGTAGTATGGGCGTTTTAACGATATTAATTCTTCCAACCTAGGAGCATGGAATTATCTTTCCATTTCTTTGAATCCTCTTTAATTTCCTTAATTAATGTTTTATAGTTCCCAGCATATAAGTCTTTCACCTCTTTGGTCAGATTTATTTCTAGGTATTTAATTTTTTGCAGTGCAATTTTAAGAGGTATTGTATTTTTATATTCCTTTTCTAATTAGTTATATACAGTGTACATTGTTAGTATACAGAAATGCAGCAATTTCTGAACATTAATCCTGCCTCCTGCTTGTATCCTGCTACTTTGCTGAATTCATTGATCAGTTTGAGTAGCTTTTGTGTGGAGTCCTTAGGGTTTTCTATATATAGTATCATGTCATCTGCGTAGAGTGACAATTTTACCTCTTCTCTTCCAATTTGGATAATTTTTATTTCTTTCTTTTGTCTGCTTGCTATGGTTAGCACCTCCAATACTATGTTGAATAAAAGTGGTGATAGTGAGCATCCTTGCTTGTTCTAGGTTTTAGTAGGAAGGCTTTCAGCTTCTCTCTGTTGGGTATTATATTGGCTGTGGATTTGTCATAACTGGCTTTTATTATGTTAAGGTGTGTTCCCTCTATACCCACTTTGGTAAGAGTTTTTTTTTTTTTTTTTTTTAATCATGAATGGATGTTGGATTTTGTCAAATGCTTTTTCTGCATCTATTGAGATGATAATGCGGTTTTTGACTCTTCTTTTGTTAATATGGTGCATGATGTTGATTGATTTATGTATGTTGAACCACCCTTGTGAACTTGGGATGAATCCCACTTGTCCGTGGTGTATGATCGTTTTTACATATTGTTGGATTTGTTGGCTAAAATTTTGTTGAGAATTTTTGCATCTATAACCAGGAAAGATATTGGCTTATATTCCTTTTTGGTAGTATCTTTGTCTGGTTTTTGTATCAGGGTGATAGTGGCTTCATAAAATGTATTCGGGAGTGTTCTTTATTCTTCAAAATTTTGTTAAAGTTTAAGAAGGATGGGTATAAGTTCTTTTTATATTTGGTAGAATTCTCCTGTGAAGCCATCTGGTCGTGGACTTTTGTTTGTAGCGAGTGTTTTCATTATTTATTTAATTCAGTTTCTGGTGATTGTTCTGTGGAACTTACTTAAGATCAGCACACAGAGCTCTCTTCGTTTCCTTTCTTTTTTCCTCCCTTCTTCCCTACTGCTCTCCCTTCCTCCTTTCCTTTTACTCAGTAATTCATTCATTTAGCAGCATGATATTCTACTGGGCATTGTGGTGAATCCCACATTTCCCCAGTTGCTTAGCCTTACGTTACGTCATTCACCATCATCTAATGCACGATCATCTAGGCCCTATTGGTGGGCAGTTAAGTTAGTTTTAAACGCTTAGTAGCATTAACACCACTGCTGTGATTAATCTTGGACAGCCATCATTTTGCAAGTCAATGACTGTACATGGAGGATAAATTCCAGTAGTGCAATTTCCAGGTCAGAGGGTACATGCAGAGTTGGGATAGATATTAAGTTGTTTTCCATACAGATTGTGGCAACCTACGTTCTAGCAGTGGTGTATCATGCTTAGCCAGAAAAGTGGTTTTAGCCATCAGTGTTTTTGTCGGCCAACTTGATAGGTGAAAAGTTAACTCATACTCCTCTGCCATCTTGCCCATACCTCAAGACAGATACCATTTGATATCACTAATAACTGGAATCTAACATACTGCACAAATGAAGATTTATGCAGAAAAGAAAATCAAGGACTTGGAGAACAGACTTGTGGTTGCCAAAAGGGTGGGGGAGGGAATGGGATGGTAGGGGGGTCTGGGGTTAATAGTTGTAGACTGTTGCCTCTGGGCTGGAAAAGCAAGGAGATCCTACTGTATAGCACTGGGAACTATGTCTAACCACTTGTGATGTGTAACCCTGTCACCACGCTGTACAGCTGGGTATAATGTAAAAAAAAAAAAAGTTAACTCAGAGTCATTTTGCTATTATCCTATCATGAGAGAGGTAGACTATTTCTTCAGTAGTAAAAGAATTATTTTTATTTACATTTTAATGAAACTCATGCAATTTGGCTGTTTTTATATAGGACTGATAGGGTTCTTATTGATTTGTAAATTGTAAATACAGATATATTAGTAATTTTTTAGTGACATGAATTCTATATTCCCACAATATATCTTTGTTTATGGTGGCTTTAATGTGCAATGTTTTAGATATTTAAAAATTGGTTGAATTTATAAATCTTTTATTTTCTGGTTTCTGGGTTTGTGTCATATTGAGAAAGGCTCTCTGAAATATTGTTTCATCCTTGCATTTCTAGAGTAAACCACAACTGATCATCATCGTGTAATTTTCCTTCCACGTGCTGATGGATTCTCTTTGGTAATAGTATGCTTAGCATTTTTGAATTATTATTTATAAATAATGGTGGCCTACAGTTTTCTTTTTTTGTGTAATCTTTGTTAAGTTTTAGTATCAGCATTCTGTTAGGTTTATAAAAAACAATGTTAAACTCTCCTTCCTTAGGCTCTGGAACAATCTAATAGCATTGTAATAATCTATTCTTTAAATATTTGGTAACATTTCTTTGTGAATTCATCAGGCCTTGTCTTTTTTTTTTTTTGCATATTCTTTTTAAAAGTTTTCTTTCTTTTTTTCAATGATCATTGGTATACCTATATTTTCTTTTTCTGGAGTCTGTTTTGGTAAATTTTATGTCTTAGAAAATTATTGGAGTTCGCTTCGTGGCTCAGTGGTTAACGAATCCGACTAAGAACCATGAGGTTGCGGGTTCAATCCCTGGCCTCGCTCAGTGGGTTAAGGATCCAGCGTTGCCGTGAGCTGTGGTGTAGGTTGCAGATGTGACTCGGATCCCGCGTTGCTGTGGCGAAGGCCGGCGGCTACAACTCCTGTTAGACCCCTAGCCTTGGAACCTCCATATGCCATGGGTGCGGCCCTAGATAAGGCAAAAAGACAAAAAAAAAAAAAAATTATCCATTTTAAAAAAATGTATTTGATATGGACAAATTAGTCTCAAGATTATTTTAATTTCTTTTTTAAACTATGATTAATATCCTCCTACAGTAGTTTCTGTAATTACGCTTTCTCCCATCTCTTTTTTTCTTAGTTAAATTGGCTAATGGTTTATTAGTTAAGGGCTTATGGTTTATGATTGTCTCATTATCTCTTTCCAGGGCTCTCCTATCTTTGTTTTGTATTCTTGCTTAATACAAGCACTTATTTCATTATGTTTTAAGTCGTGTGGCAAAATGTTTTATTGTAATGGCCACATACCACACAGCAATATTTTCTGGTGAATGTTCCTCATCTCCCCTGTTTTTATTGTTCATTTCCTCACCCTCTTCCTGACATATCATGTGAATATAGTCTCTTATTGCTCCTTTTTTTCTTCTTTTTGGAGGTGTAGTTTTTCCTTCTCCTTTTTTTTTTTTTTGGCATTTTGTCATTTTAGGGCCGCACCCGCAGCATGTAGAGGTTCCCAGGCTAGGGGTCTAATCGGAACTGTAGCCGCTGGCCTACACCACAGCCACAGCAAGGCGGGATCCGAGCCACGTCTGCAACCTACACCACAGCTCACGGCAACGCCGGATCCTTAACCCACTGAGCAAGGCCAGGGATCGAACCCACAACCTCATGGTTCTTAGTCGGATTCATTAACCACTGAGCCATGACGGGAACTCCTAGATGATTTCTTTCTTAAAGCTTTCTGTGTATTCTGGAGTTAAAGATTACTTACAAAATTTGATTGATATTTTTTCTTATTTTATTTATTTTTTAGCTTCTTAGGGCCGCACCTGTGACGTATGGAAGTTCGCAGGCTAGGGATTGAATCGGGGGCTACAGCTGCCAGCCTACACCAAAGCCACAGCAATGCTGGATCCGAGCTGCATCTGTGACCTACACCACAGCTCATGGCAATGCTGTTCGATCACTGAGTGAGGCCAAGGATTGAACCTGCAACCATGTGGGTCCTAGTTGGATTCATTTCCGCTGCTCCAGACAGGAACTCCCTATATTTTTTTCTGAAATGCGATGACCATGGCATATGCATGCATAAGCTGTGGAGACCTGTAGACCTGGTTGCCAGGATTTTAACACTCTGCCTTACTTGATCTCTACACCAGATTAGTTTTTTCATCAATTTCACTTTAATATTTTGTGGTCATGAGGCATAAGCCTGCATATTTTGCCTGTATGTTAATTTATCTAGGAGCAAGGTTCAAGTTAAATATTTGTAATATTTTATTTATTTGAAAATTTTTTATCATAAAGTTTTTTATAACTTTATTAAGATACAATCGACATATAATATTATGTAATTTAAGGTTTGCAATATCATAATATGGAACAACTATCTACTGTGAAATGATTACCATATTTGTAAAATTTTAGTTCAAATGATCATTTTTCTCTGTAGAAAAATACATAAATATTTTCATCTCAGTAAAAGAATCGAGAGAGATAGCCTTCTCATCCTATAGCAATATAGTCATTCCATTGGTGAAAAACAAAAATCTGACCTGTAGTATAAAATTACATTGTGTAGCAGTGGTACCCAAATATTTAAAAGAGTGAAATTTGAATTATTGAGGAACACACTGGGTAAAAAGTTAATATTTGAGCTGATCCACTGTCTGAGCTAAGATTATTTTAATGGAAAATATTGAACTCACTAAGGCAAGATTTAGCAAGGAAGGCAAATTTATTATAAGGAGGTAGGAATTTTTCCCAAAACTCAAGGGCAGGGTGCAGTTCAGGCCATTTTCAGATCTTGAAGAAAGTGCTGGAAAACTGTTAGGACTTCTGACAGTTTGTTCCTCAAAGGAAAATGCTCTGTTTCTCTGCAGACACGTGAGCTGTCATCTGGCCCCTGTCTGTACTTCTATTTTGCTTTTTCTCCACGGGCAGGCTTTTCCTATTTCTCTACACACAGGACCATCTTGGCAGACAAGTTTATATCCTGCCTCAAGTGGAGATCTCAGACTAATGCCTGTGTCACAATTTCAAATCCAAGTTCCTAGAAGAAGAGACCTGATGGGTTCAGCCTAGGCAGGTGTCCAACATTGGGACACTGATCCAGGCCCAGGAAGCAGTGCCACAGACTAGGGGTATAGTTGCTAAAGGCCTGCATTTTATTTATTTTTAAATTTTTTTGCCTTATCTAGGGCCGCACCTGCGGCATATGGAGGTTCCCAGGCTAGGGGTCTAACAGGAGCTGCAGCCGCCGGCCTTCGCCACAGCCACAGCAACGCGGGATCCGAGCCGCGTCTGCGACCTACACCACAGCTCACGGCAGCGCTGGATCCTTAACCCACTGAGCGAGGCCAGGGATCGAACCCGCAACCTTGTGGTTCCTAGTCGGATTTGTTAACCACTGAGCCACGAAGGGAACTCCAAGGTCTGTATTTTAGATTCAAGATTCAGGAAAAACATGCAGAAGGAAGTGAAGTGAGTGTTTTCTTGTGTCTTCTCAGAACCTACTTAACTGTCTCCTGTAACAGCTGTTAACACTGTTTCATATATTTATTTTTCTTTGTTTTCCTTCTTCACTCCTGCACCTTGAGCACAAGGACAGAATGCTTAGTGTCCCTATCACCTTGCAGACATGAAATTAGGGGATAACAAGTGTTAACATGTGTGCTGGGTATTACAGTATTTAAAAATTATGTTGCTTGGAATTCCTGTCTTGGCACAGCGGAAATAAATTCGACTAGAAACCATGAGGTTGCGGGTTCGATCCCTGGCCTCGCTCAGTGGGTTAAGGACCCGGCGTTGCCGTGAGCTGTGGTGTAGGTCGCAGTCATGGCTGGGATCTGATGTGGCTGTGGCTGTGACATAGGCCGGCAGCTGTAGTTACGACTGGACCCCTAGCCTGGGAACATTCATATGCTGCGGGTGCGGCCCTAGAAAGCAAACAAAACAAAACAAACAAACAAAAAAGTAAAAATTTCCTTGCTCAATTCTTACAGTAGCCCTATAGAGAGAAATTCTAATGTCATTTTTAAAAAAATGATTAGAAGGAAGATGGTATTGGCTGTGAGTCTCAGACAGTAACATAACGCCGACTATATGTCTTTTTTGGGGGGCCACCCAACACTCCATAGCAATACCAGCTGTAATATGTTTTGGTCAAAGAGCTTATACCTTTTTTTTACCACTTGGTGTCAGAGTTGTGCTATTTGAATATATTAGTGCACGTATGAAAGCTTTGAGGTTTATTTGTGGGTTTGAAGTTTTTTTTTGCACACTCTTTTAAGACTTTCTTAGAATATAACTGTGTTATTTGCAGAGTCACCGAGGAGAGAAAAAATTCCCTTTGTCTTCCTCGGACGTTTTTAGGTTAAATTGCGTTTTGTGCCGGGTTGGAAGGGAAGGTTGTTGTCACGAGAAGTACATACAGAATTTATGAGAAGATTCCTAGAGGCTCAAAAAAAGTTTTGCAATCTTTGCAGGACATGGGAATAAGCCAGTCCCTCAGTTGAATCCTCTGTAGGGAAACTAGTTGAATGCTTCTCCCGCTAAATGGAATCCAGGAGGACTTATCTCTCAAAGCTTATGACAAGTTGATCTCTGACTAGTGAATCAGAGAAGTCAGGTGAATATTAGAAGAAAGGATCAAGAATTTCAAATATGAAAATAGTGCTAAATGATGATTACAAGTCATTCGCTAATTCATTCAAAAAAGATTTATTGATCTGCTATTATGTGCTAGGTAGGCCCTGCTTTGGGGAGATTTTCATACGTTTTTGTGTCACATTCATGAATGTGTTTATGTTTGCTGCTCTAAGATGTCAAAGGAATGTGTATAGTTGTAAAAAGTTATACTATGTATGTTTATGAGCTTTGTTAGTCTGCTTAAATGCTTGTTTGTATTTTAGAGTTTTCAGTTATTTAGGGTTCTCCAAATTTATATGTGAAACAGAAGTTAGCTACTTTGGTTAAAAGTTATTATTAATCTAAGTGGCTGAAACTATACTATGAACATTGCTGATGGAGAAATATAAAGGTTTACGTGCTTTGTTTTTCAAGGAAATAGAGAATGGTCTTATCTTCTTGCAGGAGTTCTTAAACCTTTTGGTTTCAGGAGCCTTTCCATTCTGAAAATTTATAACCTTTAGCAGCATGTACTAAATTAGAAATTAAAAACAAGAAATCTATAAAATATTTGATTCTTTTGAAAATAGCAACAATGAACTGATTTCATGCTGACCTGGATAGCATATTTAGTGAAAACTGTATTTAAAAAAAATTAATGAGAAAAGTTTATTTTAAACTTTTGTAAATCTCTGATATCTGGCTCATGGGACATAGCTTGCTTCTTATATCTCCTTCAGTCTTCAGTCTGTGAAATCATGTCACGTCACTTCTGGAAAGCTTCAGTGCACACTTAAAAGAAGATAAGAGGGAAAAAGCAGTCCTAAAGTGTCAGTTTATTCTAGCATAGGGAATGTTGAAAGTGAATTTTGCCTTGGTTTATAATACCTGCTCCTGAAAAGAAGCTCTGAAATGGGTTAAAATTTGGGCATAATTCACCAAGTTTTGAAGGGCTTGCTTCTTTGGTTTACTGATTGATGCCGTTGCCAAATGGCAGTGTGAAAGGCTTTATGTTCTGTGTAGGTTGTGTAATGCCCCTGCTGTCCATAATATGTTTTTACCCTCAAAATTCAGCAGAATAAGCATTATATAGGTTGAGTTAACAGACAGGAAATTTCATTTTATTTTTAAACACTTTTTTAAATTGAAAACAATTTTTTTTAATTTTTAAAATTTCTTAAATTTTTATTGAAGTATAGTTAATTTACACTGTTGTGTTAATTTCTGCTGACCTTGTTGTGTTAATTTCTGCTGTACAGCAAAGTAATTCAGTTATACATTTATATACGCTCTTTTTAAAATATTCTCTTCTGTTATAGTTTCTCATAGGACACTGAATATAGTTCTCCACGCTAGTAGGACTTTGTTGCTTATGCCCTCCACGTATAATAGCTTACATCGCTAACCCCAACCTCCCACTCCAGCCCTCCCCCCTGGCAACCACAAGTCCGTTCTCTATGTTTGTGAGTCTATTTGGTAGACAGGTTCATCTGTGTCATATTTTAGATTCCATGTGTAAGTGATATCATATGGTGGTTGTCTTTCTCTGACTTCACTTACTGTGAAAATCTCGAGTTGCACCCATGTTGCTGCAAAATGGCATTATTTCATTCTTTTTTATGGCTGAGTAGTATTCCATTGTACCACATCTTAATCCAGTCATCTGTTGAAGGTCATTTGGGTTGTACAAGTCTTGGCTATTGTGAATAGTCCTGCCATGAACATAGGGGTGGATGTATATTTTTCATTGAAAGTTTTGTCCAGATATATGCCCAGGAGTGGGATGGCTGGGTCGTATGGTAACCCTATCCTTAGTTTTCTGAGGAACTTCTATATTGTTTTCCGTAGTGGCTCTAGCAACTGACAGTCCCATCAACAGTGTAGGAGGGTTCCCTTATCTCCACACTCTCTCCAGCATTTTCTGTTTGAAGAATTTAATGACGGCCATTCTGACAAATGTGAAGTGGGCCTTCATTTTAGTTTTGATTTGCATGTCTCTAATAATTAGCCATGTTGAGCATTTTTTTTCTCTGTGTGTCTATTGGCTGTTTGTATTTCTTCTTTGGAGAAATGTCTGTTTAGGTCTTCCGCCCATTTTTCAGTTGGGTTGTTTGACTTTTTGTTGTTGTTGAGTTGTATGAAGTGTTTATATATTTTGGAAATCGAGCCCTTGTCGGTTGCATTGTTTGCAAATATTTTCTTCCATTCGGTATGTTATCTTTTTGTTTTGTTTATAGTTTCCTTTGCTGTGCAAAAGCTTGTAAGTTTGATTAGGTTCCATTTGTTTATTTTTGTTTTTATTTCTATTGTCTTGGGAGAGTGAAATTCTTAACATTTGTATAATTTATGTCAGAGGGTATTTTGCCTATGATCTCTTCTAGGAGTTTTATGGTGTCATGCCTATGTTTAAGTCTTTAAGCCATTTCAAGTTTATTTTTTGTGTATGGTGTGAGGATGTGTTCTAATTTACTTGCAGCTGTCCAACTTTCCCAAGAACACTTGCTGAAGACACCATTTCCCATTTTCTTTCCTTGCATTCTTTGTCGAAGATTAATTGACCATAGGTGTAAGGGTTTATTTCTGGGCTTTCTGTTCTTTTCCATTGATATACATGTTTGTTTTATTTTGCCAATTCCACACCATTTTGATTACTGTAGTTTTATGATATTGTCTGAAGTCTAGGAGAGTTATACCTCCTGCTTTATTTTTTTCCCTCTGGATTGCTTTGGCAATTCTAGGTCTTTCATGGTTCCATATAAATTTTAGGATTAGTTGTTCTAGTTCTGTCATAGGTAATGTGATAGGGATTGCATGAAATCTGAGATTGCTTTGGGTTGTATGGCCATTTTAATACTAATTCTTCCAATGCAAGAGCATGGCATAGCTTTCCATTTATTTAGATCATGTTCAGTTTCCTTTACTGGTATTTTATAGTTCTCGGCATGTAAGTCTTTCACCTCTTTGGTCAGGTTTATTCCTAGGTATTTTATTTTGAGGGTGCAATTTTTAAAAGTATTTTTTTTTACATTACCTTTCTAATATTTCACTGTTAGTGTAAAGAAATGCAACTGATATCTGAATGTTAATCTTATATCCTGCTACTTTGCTGAATTTGTTTATCGGACTGAGGAGTTTTTGTGTGTAGTCTTCAGGGGTTTCTACATATAGTATCATGTCATTGCATGTAATGACAGTTTTATCTCTTCCCTTCCAATTTGGACATCTTTTATTTCTTTTTCTTGTTTGACTGTTGTGGCTAGGACTTATGATATTAGATTGAAGAGAAGAGGTGAGGATGTAGAGGGACTGGAAAACAGTGTGCACATTCCTCAAAAAGCTAAACGTGGTTATCATATGACCCAGCAACCTCACCTTTAGATGTATGTACACTCGAGAGAACTGGAGACTTCTGTAAACACAAAAAACTTGGGCATGAATGTTCAGCACAGTGTTATTCATAATAGTAAAAAAGCAGAAGCAGTGTAAATGTCCATGAACTGATGAATAAATAAACAAAATGTGGTATATCTGTACCATGGTATAGTATTCAGCCACACGCGCGATAGTGAAATGCAGATTCATGCTACAACGTGGATGTACCTAGAAAATACTTTAGTTAAGTGGAAAAGTCAGACACAGCAGGTCATATATTGTATGATTTAATTTATATAAAATATCCAGGAGTTCCTGTCGTGGCCCAGTGGTTAACGAATCCGACTAGGAACCGTGAGGTTGCGGGTTCAATCCCTGGCCTCGCTCAGTGAGTTAAGGATCCGGCGTTGCCATGAGCTGTGGTGTAGGTCGCAGACGCGGCTCGGATCCCGTGTTGCTGTGGCTGTGGCGAAGGCCGGCGGCTACAGCTCCTGTTAGACCCCTAGCCTGGGAACCTCCATATGCCACGGGTGTGGCCCTAGATAAGGCAAAAAGACAAAAATAAATAAATAAATAAATAAAATAAAATAAATAAAATACCCAGAATAGACAAATCCCTGGAAACAGAAGTTCAGATCTTCCTTAACTTACGGTGAGATTATGTCCCAATAAATCCATTAAACTGAAAATATCATAAGCTGAAAATGCATTTAATACACTTAAACTACTAAATTTCATAGCTTAGCCTAAACTACTTCAAGTGAGCTCAGAATACTTACATTAGCCTATAGTTGAGCAAAATTATTTTACAGAAAGCCTATTTTATAGTATACAGTGTTGACCAGCTCATATTATTTATTGAATACTGAAAGTGGAAACACAATGATTGTCTGGACACAGAATGGCTCGTAACTCTATTGGTCATTTACCATTGTGATCCTGTGGCTGGCTAACACTGCCCAGCATCATGAAACAGCATCATACTGCATACTGCTAGCTCAAGAAAAAAATAAAAATTCAAAATTTGAAGTTCAGTTTCTCCTGAATGCATATCACTTTTGCACCATTTGTAAAGTTGACAGTTGAAAGTTGAACTGAAACTTACCCAGAAAACAAACTGGGACTTGAACCCCGCCAACGCCCAGATTGGGACTTGAACCCATGTGCCGGGTCTCAAACCCAGCCTAAACCCACAAAGGGACTAGAACACATGTGCTGGTACTTGAACCCAGCCAACACCCAGATCAGGACTTGAACCCATGGTTTTAAATGAAAATCACTCGTCCTGTCTCTGGACTCGCTGAGGTTCAGGTTCGTCATGCCTTTGCTCAGAAGGAATTGAGTGAGAGACAAAGGGACAGGTTAAGAAATAGATTTAATAGCATAGGACGCTTGTGAGAGATGCAAGTGGGCAGGCAAGGAGGCTCTGCCCCGAGTATCTGAGGCTTAGGTGGGCTACAGTTTTATCCTCCAAGGGCAGCTGGGGTCAGAAAAGACCACCTCTTCCTTTCTGGGAGTAGTAGCTCCTCCCTGACATCTGGTAAGGTGGGTAAAGTGTGTGTTCAGGTCAGCAGAGGGCGGTCCTCAAACTCCTGCCCTTGGTTTGAGTCTGAATGCAGGTCTCACTGCATCTCCCGCCCAATGACCTAAGACTAGTCAAGTCAGCCTGCCTCGTTCTGACGGCTTTTTTGAGCAATTTTTTTTTTTTTTTGTCTTTTTGCCTTTTATGTAGGGCCATACCCGCGGCATGTGGAGGTTCCCAGGCTAGGGGTCTAACAGGAGCTGCAGCTGCTGGCCTTCGCCACAGCCACAGCCACGCGGGATCCGAGCCGCGTCTGCAGCCTACACCACAGCTCAGGCAACGCCGGATCCTTAACCCACTGAGCGAGGCCAGGGATCGAACCCGCAACCTCATGGTTCTTAGTTGGATTCGTTAACCACTGTGCCACGAAGGGAACTCCTTGAGCAATTTATTAACTTACAGTGATCTCCCAAAGTCCCCCAGACTTCCCTCTCTCTCTGTGATCCTTTATTGGGACTTCTACCACTACCTGTGCCTGCTCCATCCTTATCAGAACCATTGTACGCTGGGGACAGTATGTAGGTGAGTTGTTGCCAGGGGCTGAAGTGGAGGAAATGAAGAGCGACTCCTAACAGATACAGGGTTTCTTTTTGGAGGGATGAGCTTATTCTGAAATTAGATAGTGGTGATGGTTGTGCAACTTTGTGGATGCCCAGAGATACTGAATTGTACACTTGGTGAATTTAAAGGTGTGTGAATTATATCTCAAAAACTGGTTTAAAAATGCCATAAAAACTTTACTCACTCTTCTTATTTTTCGTGGTGAAATATTAATTGCATGGGCTCAATAAGAATCTGTTCTTTTCTTTTTTTTTCTTTTTTGTCTTTTTACCTTTGCGAAGGCCGCACCCGCGGCATATGGAGATTCCCAGGCTAGGGGTCTAACAGGAGCTGTAGCCGCCAGCCTTCGCCACAGCCACAGCAACGCGGGATCCGAGCCGCCTCTGCGACCTACACCACAGCTCACAGCAACGCCGGATCCTTAACCCACTGAGCGAGGCCAGGGATCGAACCCGCAACCTCGTGGTTCCTAGTCGGGTTCGTTAACCACTGAGCCACGAAGGGAACTCCTGTGCTTTTCTTTTTTAAATCAGAATGTGTTTAGATAAATTGTGCAAGCAAGGCCCTAGCTAGAGTGTCATGTTCAAGAATGGTGCTTATTTAATCAAGTGTGCTATGCCACTTCAAAGGAAAAAAAAAATGGCTTTGCTGACGACAACAGAGTTGTAGCCTCTCTTAGTTCTGGTGTTTGCCTCCCCTGTGGCTACAGTTGGTATGGAGGGGGCTTGCTGTAGGCTTCCCGATGGGAGGGACTGATGCCTGCCCACTGGTAGGTGGGTTGATTCCTAGCCCTCTGATGGGTGGGGCTTTGTCTCTGGATGAGATTAGAGGCTGGCTGTGTGCCTGAGGGGTCTTTAGGCAGCCTGTTTACTGATGGGTGGGGCTGTGATCCCACCTGGATTATTGTTTGGCCTGGGGCTTCTCAGTGCTGATGGGAGGGACCAGATTTTCCCAGAAATGGCCACCTCCAGAGAAATGCAGTCTGATGAATGTTCCCGAGAACTTCACCTCCAATGCCTTCCCCCACCACAAGCCACAGTCACCCCTGTTTTCCCAGGAGATCCTCCAAGAATTGCAGTCAGGTTCCATCCGGATTCCTATGGAGACTGCTTTGCCCTGGGACCCAGTGCACGTGAAAGTCTGTGTGTGCCTTTCAAGAGTGGGGTCTCTGTTTCCCCCAGTCCTGTGGAGCTCCTGCACACAAGCCCCCTGGCCTTCAATGCCAGATGCTCTGGGGGCTCTTTCTCCCTGTGCCTGATCCCCAGGCGTGGGGATTTGATGTGAGGCTCAGAACTCTCAGTCCTATAGCTGAGTCTCTGTGCTGCAGTTACTTTCCAGTCTGTGGGGCTTCCCACCCCGGAGGTATGGGGTTGCTTCTGTCGCATAATCACCCCTCCTACCTCTTGATGTGGTCTCCTCTTTGTCTTCTGGAGTATAATGTCGTTTTTGGAAGTTTACAGTCCATTTGGTTGAAGGCTGCTCAGCATTTGGTTGTAGTTTTGTTGTTTTTTGGGAGAGAAGTTGAGCTCCAGTCCTTCTATTCTGCCTTCTTAATCCAATCTCAAAAAATGGCTTTACTGACAGAATAAATGCCTACACAGTCCTCGGATTGGTGTCTACCTTGTAAGGAAGACTAATTCGGTCAGGAACCTAAGGCAATTTTAATGACCTCAAGAAAGAAATTCACCCAAACTTGTGACTATTTCAAGTGCAACAGGATGAAGAGAATTTACTAGGTTTCATTTTATAGCTTCGGAATAGTTCAGCTCAAGATTTTCTATGAATCTACCATACGACTGGAGATTTGCAAAGCCAGTGTGGTTAATTATCGCTTGCTCCATCTATGTAAATAATCAAGCCAAGGCTCATGAGATTACCATTTTTTTTAATGTATACAAAAATAGTTTTTAAGATTATTATGATCACAAGTGGGGAACAAGGGAGAATGTTAAAAAAGATCTTTGAAATAGGCACAAGAAAAGATTACTGGGATTATTTTCAATGAGTGCAGATGTCTAGCAGGGCTTACAAAGTTATCTTTTTTATGGATTTTTCACCTTTCATTTTCTTTCCCTGAGCTGTTTTGCAGCTCTGCAATAGTAGAAAATGGTAATTCAAAAGAATTTTGTCGGTTGAGGCCAGTTTTGCATCTACTAGTAAATTCATTTAAGCATTCTTGTGTATGTGGGTACCAGGCAACTTAGGAGACAAAATGATATATAGCCATGCTGGTATTTCCTTGGAGTGAGGTGCATTCTGGTGGTTTGCTGTTTAAGCAGGTGGAATATTCTCACTGGAGGGCTCCTTTGTGATCTTGAGTTGGTCTTGTGGCTGCCAGCCCAGATACATCCTTCTAGGCAGCCTTAGATACTTACAGACATTCGATGTAAGTTTGGGTTATCATCCACATAGTGCGAGGAAGATGCAAGAAAATATGTGGTAAGAGATCTGTTACATTTTTCTGGTCACAGAGGGAGATTAGCACTTTCCAGGCAGGAACGATTCCTTTATGGAGGGATTTTAACGAGACAAAAGGGGTAGAGAACTTTTTGGGGGGGGTTGGTGGGGGAGGATTAAAACTGGTTACCAGTTAACACAACCTTACAAATGCTTGTGTTGTTTGTGTTGAGATCATTCTCTGGATCATAAACAACATCAAGTCTGACACTGGAGAAGGAAGGAAAGATGTTTCACTCTTTTGGACCTTTTCTATTTTGCTTCAGCGATTTCTACTAGTATTTCTTCCACCTTGCGTATTTATTCGTCTGCCTACTGTATTCTTCTAAAGGTTTTTTTTTTATTTCAGTTATTATATTTTGCCTATGCTTTCTTGATTCTTAAATATTGTCTTGATTTGTTCAGTGTTTCTTGTAATTTATCAAACTTTGCCTCCAGCTTATTTCCAAGATCTTGAATCATCTTTAGTCTAAAGTCTTTTTGATGAAGGTTGGTAATCTCCAAATCTCTTAGCTTTTTTCTACTTTTTTTTTCTTGTTCCTATATCTGAGTCCTAATTCTCTGCCTTTCCATTTTGTGTGGATTTTTGGCACGGTCTCCTTTTTGTAGACAGTAGGGTTGTAGCTTGTCTTGTTTCTGATGTCTGGCCCCCTTGTGACTGAAGTTGGTACGGGGTTTTGCTTCAGGCTTCCTGATGGGAGGGACTGGTGCCTGCCCACTGGTAGGTGGAGCTGATTCTTATGGCTCTGGTGGGTGGGGCTTTTGTCTTTGTGGTTAGAGGCGACTGTGTGCCTGGGGGTTCTTTAGGCAGCCTGTTTACCGATGGGTGGGGCTGCGTCCTCACCCAGTTTACTGTTTGGCCTGGGGCTTCTCAGCATAATGGGTGAGGCTGTATTTTTCCAAAACGGCCAGCTCTAGGGGATTTCACAGTGGAAAGATCAGCCTGGCTGTCCTGCAGAAGGAAAGACAGGTGTCAGCGAGTATGTCTCCAACATTATATGTAGCGGCCATTCTTCCCTCTTCCATGTTGTACCCTGGTTCCGCGAAACAAGTTTATGACGGAACTGGGATAAGCATGACAAATATTTCCTCAATGCAGACTTGACTCCCACCAATAAGAACATGAAAACTGTCTTGCTTGTTTTTCTCCGAATCTCTTGGCTGACCAAATAAAGAGCATGCTTGTGTAGGAGAAAATACTTCCCCACAAAGGCATAATTAAAGTAACACATCAGATAAGCATTGCCGACTGGATGAAAATATATGTGCACTCGCATTTTATTTTGCTTTGGAACGAACCAAGGAAAGACAACTTGAACACAGTTTTCTGATGTGTACCTCAAAATAGACGGTTTCTAAAATTTTCCGTCTTTGAATGCCTTAGAAAAATACAATGCCCAGAAGCTTTTGGAAAGCAGTGACAGTGGCTGTGGTAAGAGTTTCCACCTATTGTTCCATAATTTTTCTATTTTGTTGTTGTTTTTGGTTCATTAATGTCCCCTGGTAAATATGTGCGATGCTAATATTGGTCTATTTTGGATTTGAAAATTAGTCACAGAGGTTTGAATGAGATGCTTTGATTTTCACAATTAGATTTATGACTTATCTAAGTGAAAAAAAATGTGATGTATTTATCCACCCTTAAACCCATCACCTAAAAATTAAGGTTTCTTTTTAGATCTACCGAGGCATTCTTATTTATGCCCTGAGACCGCATTACTTCATAGTATGTTGCTGGCTTTTATATAGTTTTGTAAGTAAAAGTTGTACGTAGCTAGGCAAAAACACACTCATTATGGCTTTCGTTAACTTTGAAAATATTTGTTTTCCAATCAGAAGCTGATGATGCTAAACAATCACTTTCGCAGAGGTCATATGCCCAACCACACACACATCTTAGGAAAAGAAGGATCAGAAAAACTAGGAATAATCTTAAAATTCTTCAGGCTGATGGAGATACTACACGTGAGAAGCAGAAACCTTAATTTTACATGCAGATAATTTTTTCCCTACCAACTATGCAATTGAGCAAAGGTTTGCAAGTCAACTAAATGTGGAAAGAAAACAACTACTTTTCTTTGAAAGTATAATGAATACTTTAAAAGCACTGAGATACTTTGTTTTTGTTTGGGATATTTTTACTCTTAATACACACAGGATTTTCTTTGGTCTTTCTTTTTTCTTTTTTTTCTTTCCTTTGGTCTTTTAATGCACCCCGTGTTGCAGTGGTTCTCCACTCGTGGGTTCCTGTTCTTGCCCAATCAACTTCTTTTTTTAAAAAAAAAACAACACAAATTTGTTATTTAATGGTTCTGCAGGTCAGACGTTCAGCGTGGGTCTCGTGGGACTAAAGTCAGCAGGGCTCCACTCGTTTCTAGAGACTCTAGGGGAGAATCCTTCTCTTGGCTCATTTGGATTGTGGGCAGGATCCAGTTTCCTGCAGCTGTGAGGTGCAATTATCTCCATCTCCGAGCTGGTTGTCAGTGGACAGTGTTCCCAGCTGCCAAGGCTGCCCACCGCCCAAGGCTCATGAGCCCTCTCCTCCATCTTTGAAACCCAGCAATTCCTCTTTTAAATCTTAGTTTGAAAGTTGTAGTGGTTAAGTTCTGTATATTCTTCCTAATTTAGAGTGTACTTCTTGGAGTTCCCGTCGTGGCTCAGTGGTTAACGAATCCGACTAAGAACTGTGAGGTTGCGGGTTCGATCCCTGGCCTCGCTCAGTGGGTTAAGGATCCGGCGTTGCCGTGAGCTGTGGTGTAGGTTGCAGACGCAGCTCGGATCCCGCGTTGCTGTGGCTGTGGCGAAGGCCGGCGGCTACAGCTCCTGTTAGACCCCTAGCCTGGGAACCTCCATATGCTGCGGGTGCGGCTCTAGATAAGGAAAAAGACAAAAAAAAAAAAAAAAAAAATAGAGTGTACTTCTTGGTCTATCTCAGATAGGACATAGGTGGACTTGGTGTATCGGAGTGGCTCAATAAATGGATTAATGGAAAACCAGCAGAGAGTCTGTGCTTCAGATTTCACAGCTTTGTACTAAACATTTGTTGAATTTGGACAAGTCGCCTAGCCTCTCAGTCTCCTCCTCTTCAAAAGGAGGGAATTGAATTAGATGATTTATAAGGTCCTTCCTAACTCAAAATTTTATATGTGGAGTTCCCATCGTGGTGCAGCGGAAATGAATCTGACTAGGAACACGAGGTTGCAGGTTCGATCCCTGCACTCACTCAGTGGGTTAAGGATCCAGTGTTACCATGAACTGTGGTGTAGTTCCCAGGCATGGCTTGGATCCCACGTTGCTGTGGCTGTGGTGTAGGCCGGCAGCTGCAGCTCCTGTTCAATCCCTAGCCTGGGAACTTACATACACCAAGGGTGTGGACTTAAAAAACAAAGGCAGTTCCTTCCATGGTTTTCCTGATTTCCACAACAGAGTGGAAGTCATGGTATTTGGGAGTTCCCATTGTGGTGCAGCAGAAATCAATCCAACTAGTTCCATGAAGATGTGGGTTCGATACCTGGCCTTGCTGAGTGGGTTAGGGATCCAGTGTTGCTGTGCTATGGTTTAGGCCGGCAGCTGTAGCTCTGATTTTGACCCCTAGCCTGAGAACTTCCATAGGCTGTAGGTGCGGAATTAAAAAGAAAAAAAAAGAAAAGAAAAAGCCATGGTATTTGTGTACTTTTCTTTTCTGCCTTATGTAATTTTTCTGTTTTATAATGTCTTATCAAATAACATAGCGCTTTGTCCCAAACTTTTAATTTTGAAAAATTTCAAATTGACAGGATTTGGGTTTTGAAAGATGAGTACAAAGAACACTCACTTATCTCTAAATTGTATATATAACACATATATGTAAGTAAATATATGATAATAATATATATATATATACATATACATATATATATATATATATATATATATATATATATATATATATATATACATACACACACACACATTTTTTTTTAGGACTCTGCCTGGAGCATATGGAAGTTTCCAGGCCAGGAAACTTCACAGCCACAGCAATGCTGGATCTGAGCCATGTCTGTGACCTACACTGAGGCTTGTGGCAACGCCGAATCATTAATCCACTGAGTGAGGCTAGAGATCAAACCCGCATCCTCACAGAGACCATGGCGGGTTCTTAACTTGCTGAGCGACAGGGGGAACTCCTGAAATCTATGTATTTTTATTTAATGATAATTTATATCTATATCTATATATCTATATCTATATCTATATCTATATCTATATCTATATACACAAGTGCTGAACCTTCTGAAAATAAGCTGCAGGCATTATGACACAGCCTGCATTTCCTAAGAATAAGGACATCTCAGAGTTCCCGTCGTGGCACAGTGGTTAACGAATCCGACTAGGAACCATGAGGTTGCGGGTTCGATCCCTGGCCTTGCTCAGTGTAGGCTGCAGACGCAGCTCGGATCCTGCATTGCTGTGGCTGTGGCGAAGGCCGGCGGCTACAGCTCCTGTTAGACCCCTAGCCTGGGAACCTCCATATGCCGCGGGTGCGGCCCTAGATAAGGCAAAAAGACAAAAAAAAAAAAAAGAATAAGGACATCTCTTGCGATGATCCCACCTGAGAAAACACCATTTTCAAAATATCCCCTAACTTATAGCTCATATTACAATTTCCCCAACTGTACACACAGTAACTTTCATAGCTGCTTCTGTTCTTTGGTTCAAGAGATGATCAGGGATCATACACTATGTTTTGTTGCTGTGCAATTTAATCTAGAACATTCCTTCCACCTTTGTGTTTTTTTTTTCAACCATGTTGCTGTTTTTGAAGAACGCAGACTGTGTAATTGTCATCTAGAACCTCTCACATTCCGAGTTCGTCACGTGACGTCCTTTTGATTAGATTTAGGTTAAACCTTTCCGGCAAGGCTGTGCCACGCAGGAGGCCCGGTGAGTCACCGAGGGCAAATATGATCACTGAACGAAGGACAGACTGCCAGCTGGCTCCGTTTTGAGGTATTATTTTCCCTTTGAAAGGGTTACTCAGAGACCATCTAAATATATGGTTCCCCATCAACCTTTAATTGATAGTTTTATCATCCTTCCCTAAATTAGTGAGGAAGGCAGAACGGTTAGTTTAAAAAAAAAAATCGTTCCTTCCTTTATAATTATTAGCTGCTGTTTCTCTATCAATAGGAGTTTTTCCAGAGTTCCTGTCATGGCTCAGTGGTAAGGAACCCAACTAGTACCCATGTGAATGCTCGGATCCCGAGTTGCTGTGGGTGTGGTGTAGGCCGGCAGCTGCAGCTCTGATTCGAACCCCAGCCTGGGAACTTCTGTAATGCTGCACCTGAGGCCCTTTTTTTTTTAAAAAAAGGAGGGTTTTTCCTTTCCCACTCCATTTTTTCTCTTCTCACTCTCCTGTCTTTTGGATACCTGCAGGGACTGCATTTTTAAGTTGACATGTTATAGTATAGTACTTTACC
>PVHT020000081.1:596338-617675 GCA_004024745.2 Catagonus wagneri
GCATGTGGAGGTTCCCAGGCTAGGGGTCTAACAGGAGCTGTGGCCGCCGGCCTTCACCACAGCCACAGCCACGCGGGATCCGAGCCGCGTCTGCAACCTACACCACAGCTCACGGCAACGCCGGATCCTTAACCCACTGAGCGAGGCCAGGGAACGAACCTGCAACCTCATGGTTTCTAGTCGGATTCGTTAACCACTGCGCCACGAAGGGAACTCCCCAGTTTTGTTTTTTTTGATGCTCAGATTATCCCAGATTTAGCCAGCGGGAACCTCTTCAAATCAAGACATAACTTCACTAGTCTTTGAGCATCTTCTTGCCTTGGGGTGTAAGATGTTTCAGCCTCTCTTATATTTTCTCTGTGCTAAACCTGGAACCAGCCACTTCACCAAGAGTCTTGTTTTTTTTCAGTGTGAAATGGAATTTCTGTTAACACAGTCTAGGCTCTAGGCATGCTTGTTGCCGATGGGATAATCATTGTTTCTAGGCCTTTCCAGTGGAAAGGGGCCAAGAATTTCTTTTTAGGAGAAATTATATACTAAGTTATAATAATACATCTAATTTAAATATAGGATTACAGGTTTTTACTAATGGCGTCTGTCTTACATTTTTATTTCTTTTCTTCCATGCCAAGAATCTTGGTTCCTAGTGACACCAGGAATGAAAGAATTAGCAAATTACATAATTACTCATTTGCATTACCTGCATAATAATCTAAGAATAACACAATTATCTACAATATGATTATAGGTTACTACAGAATATTGAGTATAGCTCCATGTGCTATATCGTAGGTCCTTATTAGTTATTTATTTTATATAAAATAGTGTGTATATGTTAATCTCAAAATCCTAATTTCTCTCTCCCCCCCTTTCCCCTTTGGTAACCATAAGTTGTTTTCTATGTTTGTGGGTCTGTTTCTCTTTTGTACATAAGTTCATTTGTATCTTTTTTTTGTTTTTTTAGATTCCACCTATATGTGACATCATATATTTGTCTTTGTCTATCTTACTTCACATAGTACTATAATTTCTAGGTACATCCTTGTGCTGCAATTGGCATTATTTCATCCTTTTTCATAGGTGAGTAATATTCCATTGCATAAATATACCACATCTTCTTTAGCCATCTGTTGATGGACATTTAGTTTGCTTCCATGTCTTGGCTATTGTAAACAGCACTACAATGAATATTGTGGTGCATATATCTTTTCGGTTTATGCTTTTTTCTGGATATATACCTAAGAGTAAAACTGCAGGGTCATATGATAGTTCTATTTTTAGTTTTTTAAGGATCCTCCGTACTGTTTTCCATAGTGATCTTACCAATGATTTTACCAGTTTTCATTCCCACCGATAGCATAGGAGGGTTCTCTTTTTCTCCACACTGTCTCTAGTGATACCTCACAGCAGTTTTGACTTGCATTTCTCTACTAATTAGTGATACTGAACATCTTTTATGTGGCTGTTGGTTATCTGTATGCCTTCCTTGGAGAAAGGTCTATTTAGATCTTTGCTTATTTTTTAGTTATTTTTTATTTTTGTCTTTTAGGGCCATACTTGTGGTGTATGGAGTTTCCCAGGTTAGGGGTCGAACTGGAGCTGCAGCTGCAGGCCTACACCACAGCCACAGCCATGAGGGATCTGAGCCACGTCTGCAACTAATACCACAGCTCATGGCAACTCTGGATCCTTAACCCACCGAGCAAGGCCAGGGATTGAACTATCATCCTCATGGATACTAGTTAGATTAGTTCCTGCTGAGCCACAACAGGAACTCCTTCTGCTTTTTCTTTTTTTTTTTGTATTTTTGTCATTTTAGGGCCACACCCGTGGCTTCACAGGTGAATTATACCAAACATTTAGAGAAAACGAAACTGAAACTATTTCAAAAAATTGCAAAGAAGGAACATTCCCAAGCTCATTCTGTGAGGCCACCGTAACTTTTATACCCAAAACCAAAGATATCACAAACATGAAAAGAACATTAAAGGCCAGTATCACTGAACATAGACACAAATTCTGAACAAAACACTACTAAACTGAACCCAACGTACATTAAAACTACCATACACCATGATCAAGTGTGATTTATCCCAGGGATGCAAGGATTTTTCCATAACCACAAATCAATCAGCCTTAACAAATTGTAGAATAAAAACCTTATGGTTCTATCAATAGATGCAGAAAAGGCTTTTGATAAAATCCAACATCCATTTATAATAAAAACTCTCCAGACAGTGGTTGTAGAGGGAACATACCTCAACATAATGCAGGCCGTATATGACAAACCCACAGCCAGCATTATGCTCAGTGGTGAATAGCTAAAATATTTCTGCAAAGATCAGGAATAAGACAAGATGTCCACACTCACCACTATTTTTTTTTCTTTTTAGGGCCGCACCTGCAGCATATGGAATTTCCCAGGCTAGGGGTCAAACTGCAGCTGCAGCTGCTGGTCTACACTACAGCCACAACTCTGGATCCAAGCCACGTCTGCAACCTATACCACAGCTCATGGCAATACCAGATCCTTAACTCACTGATTGAGGCCAGGGATCAAACTCGCATCCTCATGGATACTAGTTGGGTTTGTAACCTGCCAAGCCACAAAAGGAACTCCCCACTCTCACCACTTTCATTCAATGTAGTTTTGAAGTCCTAGCCTCAGCAATCAGAGAAGAAAAAGAAATAAAAGGAATCCAAGTTGGAAAAGAGGAAGTAAAATTGTCACTGTTTGCAGATGACCTAATAGTATATATAGAAAATCCTAAAGACGTACCAGGAAAATACTAGAGCTTATCAATGAATTCAGTAAAGTTGCAGCATACAAAATTAATATACAGAAATCTGTTGCATTTTAGACATTAACCAACAAAAGATCAGAATAATAAATCCCAGATTTTTTTTGTCTTTTTGCCTTTTTTTATCTAGAGCTGCACCTGAGGCATATGGAGGTTCCCAGGCTAGGGGTCTAACAGGAGCTGTAGCCGCCAGCCTTCACCACAGCCACAGCAACGCGGGATCCGAGCTGCGTCTGCAGCCTACACCACAGCTCACGGCAACGCCGGATCCTTAACCCACTGAGCGAGGCCAGGGATCGAACCTGCAACCTCATGGTTCCTAGTCGGATTCGTTAACCACTGAGCCACGACAGGAACTCCTAAATCCCAGTTTAAGATCAGTTAAAATCCTATTTACCACCACATCAAAAAATATAATACCTAGGAATAAATCTATCAAAAGAAGCAAAAGACTTGGGCTCTGAAATATAAGATTCTGGTGAAAGAAATCAAGAAATCCAAGGTGACACAAACAGATGGAAAGATGCACTCTGTTCTTGGATTGGAAAAATCAATGTTGTCTAAATGACTATACAATGCAAGGCAATCTACAGATTCAACACAATCCCTATCAAATGACCAAAGGCACTTTTCATAGAACTAGAACCAGAAATTTTAAAACTTGTGCAGAAACAGAAAAGACCCTAAATAGCCACAGTAATCTTGAGAGAGAAAAATGGAACTGGAGGAATCGGGCTCCCTGACTTCAGACTACACAACAAAGCTACACTCACCAAAACGGTAAGATACTGGCACAAAAACAGAAATAGAGATCAATGGAAGAGGATAGACTCTGAGAGGAGGTAGACATAGAAGTGGGCAAGGGCAACTGAGCTGTGACTGATGCTCGGGGAGGGGTATGGTGTGAAAACGAGGACAGGCACTTTGTGGCCTGTTGTGATGTACTTCAGAACAATCAAAAGTTCAGGTCAGACAGTGGGTTAGGGAAGGAAATGGGCTGCAGGAAACTTGTTTGGAGTTTCAGAAATAGAAAGCAAGGATCTGAAAAGACTAAGCGTCTTAACCTCTCTATTAGATCTTCTGCTCTGTGATTGAGAGAGAAGATTAATAGGCAGTAGAAGAAATTCTGCAGGAGTTTCCATTGTGGCACAGCGGAAACAGACCCAACTAGTATCCATGAGGATGCAGGTTCGATGCCTGGCCTCGCTCAGTGGGTTAAGGATCCGGGGTTGCCGTGAGCTGTGGTGTAGGTTGCAGACGCGGCTTGAATTCCCCCTTGCTGTGGCTGTGGTGTAGGACGGTGGCTGCAGCCCTGATTGCACCCCTAGCCTGGGAACTTCCATATGCCGCGGGAAGCAAAAAAAAAGAAGAAGCAGCCGCACAACTTTGAGCAGCTGTGGTACTTTCCACCTCTGATGCCTCTGATCTTGACTTTCGTCATCTCCACGGTCTACTGAGCATGAGCCAGGCTTCTCCATAGCCCCTCTTCCCCAGGCTCTTGCCTACCTCTCTTCTGGTCCTAGAGCTTCACGGTCCCTTGCTTGGGCAAAGGTTGGACTTGGTTGGCTCCTTCTTCTACTATTTTCCCAAAGGACCATACGGTATAAACTTCATGGCTGCTCCCCTGACAACCCATTTGGTAAGTTATTATTATTATTTTTTTTTTTTTTGCCTTTTGTCATTTTAGGGCCGCACCTGCGGCATGTGGAGGTTCCCAGGCTGGGGGTCTAACAGGAGCTGTAGCCGCCGGCCTTCACCACAGCCACAGCAACACGGGATCCGAGCCGCGTCTGCGACCTACACCACGGCTCACGGCAACGCCGGATCCTAACCCACTGAGCGAGGTCAGGGATCGAACCCGCAACCTCATGGTTCCTAGTCGGATTCGTTAACCGCTGCGCCACGACGGGAACTCCCCATTTGGTAAGTTATTAAACAAACTGCACTGAATGTTGACTTTTTCTTTTTTGTTCTCTCTGCTTAAGTTTCTTACTGACTAGTGGGGAGATGAAAAAGTATGGCGAAAAAGATGGTTTTCTTCTCCAAACGAGGATAATTTGCTTCACTTACTCAAAGGTCAAACAAAACATGTGATACCTGGTTTTCTGATTCTAAATCTCAAATCCCTTGGTGGCTCATACTAATTAAGCTAGGAATACATGATAGAGCATCAAAAAATAAATACACTAATTTTTTTTTTTCCTTTCAATTTTTTATTATTAGAGACTATTTGGTCATAATAGAACAGAGCCGTTTATATATTCAAAATATAGGACTTACTGTGTTATGAAATCCAGGAGTCTACTTTTGGGCAGAAGGATCTGTCACGCAAGGCATGTCTTACCTTACTTTGGCATTTGGAGTTCAGGGCTGGTGAAAATTTGCCTCCCCCCCGCAGGAGGAAAATCACGCTGTAGGGAGAAGAACGGCCACCAGGTGGCAGTCAAGCACCACCCATCAATGTAACAACAAGCATCGGAGTCCAGCTTAGTGTATGACGGTGAAGGGATTGATTTTGCTGAAAAACAAACGTGTTTAATTTTAAGAACCTTTCCCCTCATACGTAGATAAAGTCTAATGACAAGCCCCATTATTAAAATATATAGAAACTAAGAAAAAAATGCAAAACAGAAAGAGCTATGAGTAATTGGCACATGTTATTGACCAGATGCTTAATACATGTAGATAGTGTCTAGAGGTCTGTGAGAAAAACATCCAGACCCTCTGCGCAAAAGGGAACGGCAGCAGGGTTACTGAGCTGTCAACGTGCACCTCTACCTGGCATTTCTCTGGAGAAGCCGCCTTTTCAGCTTTGCAACCCCCAGCAAAAATATGGAAAAGGAACACGAGACTGTGTTACTTTTCTAGTAAGTTCAAAATTTAATTGGCGAAGTTAACTTTCTATAAATACTTTAAGATAGCATTTGAACATTTTAAAGAAAAAACGGGCGGTTTTTATATGTAATTAAAATATTTTAGAAGTTCCTGTTGGGCTCAGAGGTAATGAGCCAGACCAGTATCCATGAGGATGTGGGTTCGATCCCTGGCCCTGCTCAGTGGGTTAAAGGATCAGACATTGCCCCAAGCTGTGGTGTAGGTCACAGATGTGGCTTGGCTCCCACATTGCTGTGACTGTGGTGTAGGCTGGCAGCTGTAGCTTCAATGCAACCCCTAGCCTGGGACTTGTGCGGCCCTAAAAAGCAAAAAATAAATAAATAAATAAATAAAAATAAAAAAACAGGAAAAAACAACCCAAACCTTTAGATCCACGATAAATTAATACTATCACAGCAAGTACCTCACATGGTCATTTGAAAATATAACATCAAAATTATATCATCCTTATGGATATAAATTGATGTATCTCACTGATACTGTTCCTTTCTCTTTTTTTTCTCTCTCTTTTTTTTTGTCTTTTTGCCTTATCTAGGGCCGTACCCATGGCATATGGAGGTTCCCAGGCTAGGGGTCTAACAGGAGCTGTAGCTGCTGGCCTTCGCCACAGCCACAGCAACGCGGGATCCAAGCCGCGTCTGCAGCCTACACCACAGCTCACGGCAACGCTGGATCCTTAACCCACTGAGCGAGGCCAGGGATCGAACCCGCAACCTCATGGTTCCTAGTCGGATTCGTTAACCACTGAGCCACGACGGGAACTCCTGTTCCTTTCTCTTTTAAGTAGAGCCTGCATGATATTATTCAGTTACTGATATCTTTTTGGTTTATGTTTTTATTGTGTAAATTAAAAATGTACAAAAGAAGAGAGGATAATACAATGAGCCCATTTATATTCCTCTTCCAACTTCAGTAATTACCAACATTCTGCCTTATTGTTTCATCTCTACCTTCTGACTTTTATTTTTCCAAAGTATCTGAAGTCTTTTAAAGCAAACCCAAGAGGTCCTAACATCTCTCTTGTAAACACTGGTTTATACCATCAGTAAGTGAAAACTTAAAAGAAAGACACGAATTACACACTCACAATGCCATTATCCCATTAGCGGAGCCCTTGATAGGTAACTGAGTTTTTTTTTTTTAATGATTTTTATTTTTTCCATTATATCTGGTTTCCAGTGTACCATCAATTTTCTACTGCACAGCAAAATGACCCAGTCACACATACATATATAATACTGGTAACTGTGTTTTAAAGCTCAATTAGGCAGTACAACATCCTCAATGAAATAATTTTTAAATCTTGAGGGCTTAATTTTTTTTTTTTTTGTCTTTATGCTTTATCTAGAGCTGCACCTGCGGCATATGGAGGTTCCCAGGCTAGGTGTCTAACAGGAGCTGTAGCCACCAGCCTTCGCCACAGCCACAGCCACTCGGGATCCGAGCCGCGTCTGCAACCTTCACCACAGCTCACGGCAATGCCGGATCCTTAAGCCACTGAGCGAGGCCGGGGATCGAACCTGCAATCTCATGGTTCTTAGTCGGATTCATTAACCACTGAGCCACGACGGGAACTCAAAAATCTTGAGGGCTTAAGAGGAGACTATGCTATAAACTGTTGCATAAATATTAACTTCTAAAAATAGGTAGAACTATTTTTAAGATGAAACACCTTTAGAATATTATATAGAGAGTGAGTACATTTTATTATTTAGTTAAGCTACAAAAATCTCACGTGTGAGTCATTGGATAAATGAAAGCAAGTACATTTATGGAGACAGCCAAAATTTTATTCATGGTGAATTTACATGTGTATATTTACATATGTCTATAGAATGTTGCATTCTTTTATAGGTTAGATAAGTGTGTTTCAATGTGTTCATTTCTGCTTGATTACCATAGTCTGGATAAAAGTTCCATAAACGTGACAGCATTGGCTAAACTGTATCTGCCATGAGACTTAAGACTTCCTGATGCACAGCTTGGTTTATTCTGGCTTCCGTTTTTGTTCAGATTTTATGTGATGTAATCTCTGTAAAAACCTGACATCAGGGAGGGTAGGCACAGACTCCTTACATTTTCTGAAGATAATCAGTGGGTTTTGGGGCTCTTAGTATTCCCCTCCACGCCTGTCCATCTTGACCTTAGCTTCAGCTGATGTAGGCGCGACTGCAGGGTTCGTTTGCCTCGAATAACTAAAGCTGCAGCTCATGCTGCAGAGTTCAGCTAAGACCAGGAGAGGAATTCAGTTGCCTAGACTGAATGTGAGCGATGTGGCCTATCCTTTGAGGAATGCAATGTTTAGATTATATCTAGTGCTGGGGAAGTGTAAACAGATAGCTTTTTTTTTTCTCTAAGATCTTGTAATGCTTCCATGTATTTACAACATTATATTAACTTGGTGTATTGCCTTGTGTGTGACAACCTGGCAGGGTTTTTCTGGGCAGACTGTTAATTAAAATCTAAAAGACGATTTCCTGTTGTGGCGCATCGGAAATGATCCAGCTAGTATCTGTGAGGATGCGGGTTCGATCCCTGGCCTTGGTTAGTGGATTAAGGATCTGGCATTGCTGTGAGCCGTGGTGTAGACTGCAGATACGGCTCGGATCTGGCCTTGCTGTGGCTGTGGTGTAGACTGGTGGCTGTAGCTCCAATTTGACCCCTAGCCTGGGAACCTCTATATGCTGAGTGTGCAGCCCTAAAAAGCAAAACAAAAACAAACAAAAACATTATCTAAAAGAATGCACAGATTAAGTTGCAAGTACACTACAAGCATAAAGGAACTGTCATTTCCTCAGATTTTGACTCTTCTCTGTGTATGCCTGCTTTTTATGCAATTAGTTTTAGGAGTACTTTCATTAGGAAAAGCTCAGGAAAGGTAAATTTGTCTTCTCAAATAGCTCTAAATTTTGTTGACCAACTTCTAAAATTCTAAAACCAATGTCCCATTAATTCTATAGGATGTAGATTGAATTCTCAGGTCAAATACAAAAATTGCTGAGCCCTAAGCCTTATGAGTTATTGCACCTCGATGCATATACACCTACTAGCCTTTTCTCTATGCAGGTCTTGAAAGGGAGTGAGCAGAGGCCAGTTGTTACCAGGAAGAATGTATGCAGACCGCTTTAAGAAGGGATTTGTCTGGAGTTCCCTTTGCGGCTCAGTGGTTAACGAATCCGACTAGGAACCATGAGGTTGCGGGGTCGATCCCTGGCCTTTCTCAGTGGGTTAAGGATCCGGCGTTGCCGTGAGCTGTGGTGTAGGCTGCAGACGCGGCTCGGATCCCGCGTGGCTATGGCTGTGATGAAGGCCGGCGGCTACAGCTCCTGTTAGACCCCTAGCCTGGGAACCTCCATATGCCATGGGTGCGGCTCTAGATAAGGCAAAAAGACAAAAAAAAAAAAAAAAGAAGGGATTTGTTTGACAGCTATAGTCAGGATTTGCCTAATTTAAAAATGCTAAAGAAATTTGTGTTAGCAAGTAGCCTAAAACTGCATTTTTTCTTTTTTTTCTGTTCAGACAGAAAATGTCTATTTAACAAAATGTTATCAGAAATGTTTTCTTTAAAGCAAATATTATCAGGAAGTCCCCTTGTGGTGCAGCAGGTTAAAGATCCAGCGTGACTGCAGCTGTGACTCGGGTTCATTTGCTGGCCTGGGAACTTGCATATGCTGCCAGTGTAGCCCCCAAACAAAAACCCAAATATCATAGGCTAATGTAGAATCTATTTTGCCTAATTTCCCTGAAATATATCTTCCAATCGTAAAACTGCCAACTTCATCTACTGAATGTTATATCAATAGATAATTAAAAAAAAAAAAAACAACTTCCTTCCAGTGGCATCTAGTACATTGAGATGTATAAAGACTTCTGAGTGAAACAGTCCTGGGTTTTAATTCTAGTCCTGACACTGACTTGGGTCTTTTGCTTATTGTCCCAGAAGTTTGATTTCTCCATCCATAAAAATAGCATAACCCTATCTAATAATAATAACTATGTAGGAGAATTGTTTTGGCTGAGATGCTGACTATGCAGTCGCTGGCTCTCTTAATTTGGGTTCTACGAGAAGCAGATCTGAAGGTAAGAGTTCCGGTGAAATCAGTTTATTTGGGAAGTTCAGAGAAGGTGGGGAAGTTGAGGAAGGAATCAGGTGGTGGGGGCAGCCAATAAAAAGATGTGGGTAAGCCAGTTATCATGGGGCTTAATTCATTTTTTTTACCCTTTCTTTTCAGGGCCACACCTGTGGCACATGGAGGTTCCCAGGCTAGGGGTCGAATCGGAGCTTCAGTGGCCGGCCTACACCACAGCCACAGCAACGCCAGACCCGAGCTGTGTCTGCGACCTACACCACAGCTCACAGGAGCGTGGATCCTTAACCCACGGAGCCAGGCCAGGGATCGAACCCGCATCCTCACAGTTACTAGTTGGGTTCATTCCCGCTGAGCCACAACGGGAACTTCCTAGAGCTTAATTCTGCAGGTGCAAAGTGCACACCTTGGAAATCTCCGCCTGAGAGGTGAGGCAATGGGAATATTATTACACAGCTTCTGGGAGGTCACTGGTTGGCGGCTTCTCCCTGCAGCGTGGACTCTGCACCTGAGAACAGCTGTGAGAGGAGCGCCGAGGCGCGTACACGCTGGAGGGTGAAACCAGAGCTTATTGAAAATCTGTCAGGAGCATGGGACGGACACTAATACAGCTTCTCCACTAGCACTTCAATAAATGATAGCTATGAAAATAAAAAATTAAACTGATCTCATTTTTTTTGCTCTTTTTTTGCCTTTATCTAGAGCTGCACCCGCGGCATATGGAGGTTCCCAGGCTAGGGGTCTAACAGGAGCTGTAGCCGCCGGCCTTCGCCACAGCCACAGCCACGCGGGATCCAAGCCGCGTCTGCAAACTACACCACAGCTCACGGCAACGCCGGATCCTTAACCCACTGAGCGAGGCCAGGGATTGAACCCGCAACCTCATGGTTCTTAGTCGGATTAGTTAACCACTGGGCCACGAAGGGAACTCCTAAACTGATCTCTTATAAGAAGGTATTGTTACTGAACACTATTCCTTACCCCTTATAACATATTCTCTCTTCTGAATTAGCATAAAACTAAACTGCTGTAAAAAAAAAAAAAAAACACCCTGAGACACCAAGAGGCAGTGGTTTAAGGAAGAGAGAGGCTTCCTTCTCACATGATCGTCCAAGGTTCAGTGGAACATATCCACGGGCCACAGCAACGCGGGATCCGAGCCGCGTCTGCGACCTACACCACAGCTCACGGCAACGCCGGATCCTTAACCCACTGAGCGAGGCCAGGGATGGAACCCGCAACCTCACGGTTCTTAGTCGGATCCATTAACCACTGAGCCACGGAGGGAACTCCGGAACTGCTGCCCTTTTAAAAGTTGAAGCTACCCTGAGGGTTCATGCGGATTTTCAAAGGTGCTGGCTCGAGCGCCAGGCCCTGCGATAGTTCCTTGTGGTGGGGCTGGTCTGGGCCCTTCTGTCGTGACCTGAGCAGACGGCTGGCTGAGAAATCAGCTTGGCTTAAACCCCGGAGTCAGTCCCATCCTAGCGCAGGGATGGGCGAACTTCCAAGCACCCTACTAGCCTCTGGTGCACATGCGCCTGCGGGCAGGTGCTGCTCTGCTCTCTGCCTGGGGGTCCTTGGGGGATGGAGAAAGGACGAGGATGGGGTGTGGGGGTGCGGGGGAGGCTGCCTCAGGGGCACCGTGGAAAAAGTGGGCTCTGGACTCTTGGTCTCTGGGTGGGGCTGTTGGGGAGCTCAAGGAAGGAGCAGAAGTAAGCGGGTAGCTGAGGCTTGCTGCAGGGGTTTTCTGTGACTCCTTATCTGTCGTGAGATGCAGCGGATGGCTGGAGGGTGCTTCTCAAGTTATAACTCTGTGCCCACAAACACGGGCTTGGGAGAGACCCCTGAATGTCCACACGGGGACCAGGCCCTTTCTCCCAGTGGCATGGGCGCGCACATAATAAATACCACCCTGTGACTGAAAGAAATTGTAGTCAAGTGATTGATAAAGCTTCATGGAGACCTGGCGGTTTAGGGTAATTGATGCATGACGGAACAACCTCTGAGATTTTTGAATTTTGTGTAAAATTTGAAGATCTCATAGATGTATTTCAATCAACTACATCATTTGTGTCTTTATAATTGTGACTGAGAATTGGCTCATCTTTAAGTTATGCATGTAGCGTACTGTGTCTAAAGACTGTCTATCTGCCTCTGATTTACCGAGATCCTTTCAAAAAGTCTCTCTTCCTGACGCGTTCTCACGTTAAAGAAGAATATTTATGATTCTTTGCCCTAATTCTGCGTTGTTTTAATTCCAATTGCTTGTGTTCTGATTTTATACCTATCACGTCAGCTAAATGAAATCACTTGGAGGGACACACACTTAGAACTTCTTATCCCTAGGGACAAATCTTGTTCCTTGTTGATACTCAATGACCGTGTATTGATAGTGTTATAGTTTTTTTTTTTTTTTTGTCTTTTTGCCTTTTCTAGGGCCGCACCCGCGGCATATGGAGGTTCCCAGGCTAGGGGTCTAACAGGAGCTGTAGCCGCCGGCCTTCGCCACAGCCACAGCAACGCGGGATCCGAGCCCCACGTTTGCGACCTACACCACAGCTCACGGCAACGCCGGATCCTTAACCCACTGAGCGAGGCCAGGGATCGAACCCGCAACCTCATGGTTCCTAGTCGGATTCTTTAACCACTGAGCCACAACGGAAACTCTGATGGTATTATAGTTTATAAGGCAGAATGTATCTTCCTTAACTTGACTTCTTAAGCCCCTTTTTGATACTTGAAGCATCCAAAGATATTTTTACAGAACTATTCAGATTGCTGTACAGTTTCCTTTTGCTAAGTCCCATCGGATCTGGATATGCCACATGGAGCAGCGTTTCTGCGACTCTTCAGTGTGTAACACAAAGTCCGAGGAAATCCAAGGATTTAAGGTTTCGAAGGAGAAGTTTGAGTTGAGAAGTTAATAGAAACTTTTCTAAATTTGTCCAGTTTGACCTTCTGCTTCTTTGTAAATAATTTATAGGGGGTATTGGATTCCTTTTTTCCCCTCCAATAGGATATGGCCTCACATATTTTGCTGCCCTTTGAAGCACAGTTGTTCTCCAACAGCTCATTCTTAACATTTCAAGGAAGCTTCGGATGTTTTCCTTACGTTTATTAATCACTGAGGCATTATAAAAACCTTCCCAAACAAACTTCTCCTGGCCTCTTGTTACTTGGTCCTTCCACAGCCCTGATTACCCAGCATTTGTGTTCTTTTCTGCTTATGTTTGCAGACTTGGACATTGATAGAGGGAACCTTTTTTTTTTTAGCGAGGATTATCCAAAATCACAAGTAGAGCAACACCGTACAAGAGATGAAACTGTTGCCACTGCCTGGCACCCGATAGAATCCAGAGAAAAACAAACGCCATCAGAATGTCCCTGTGACCCGCCGAAAGCTTTGGGGACCTTTCCATAACCCCTGTTCAATATCGGAAAACCATTGAATGCCACTCTGGAAAACCATTGAATGCCACTCTAAAACACTAAGACTTGCAAGTTTCGGTGTGAGACACTTAAATGACTAAGTAAGTTTCCCTAAGTGGAAATCTGATCTACAACACCCTTTGGCTGGTCAGAGATAAAAGTCACAGAAACAAAGAGTGTTTAGAATAGAATCTTAGTGCTAAAATCAGCTGAACCTTGACTGCTGAAGATGTAATGATTCCAACAGAGTATCTGACAAAAAGGCGTCTGTTTATTTGGCTTCTCAAGTCTGTGTCAAGAATCTTCGGTTCGAATGATGCTAAGTACTTCTCTCACTATGGGCAGAAAACGGCTGAGAATGAACCCTTTTCTGTATGTTAGGTATTTTATTTTGCAAGTGTTAGACAAATGCACGTTATTTCCACCTCTTCCCTGAAATCGTTTTTCACTCGCAATCCTCTGCTCCTGAAGCTGAGTCTTAAAAAGAATATAAAGCTGAGGCTCGAGGCCTTGGAGGTCTGGGGATGAGAGGCTGGCAAGGACAAGAGCGGGAGTTCCCATTGCGCCGCAGCGGAAACAAATCTGACTAGCATCCATGAGGACGCAGGTTCGATCCCTGGCCTTGCTCAGTGGGTTAAGTGGGCCTTGCCCGTGAGCTGTGGTGTAGCTTGCAGACACAGCTTGGATCCTGCCTTGCTGTGGCTGTGGTGTAGTCCTGCAGCCGTAGCTCCGATTCGACCCCTAGCCTGGGAACCTCCATAGGCTGTGGGTGCGGCCCTAAAAAAAGGAAAAGAAAAAAAATAGAGAGAGAGGGAGGAGTTGAGTTTTTCCCCAGTATCCTTTAGCTTTGATTTCACTGACCAAAGGGAAAGTCTGGAAAGCTTGGGTCACAGCGTTTTCCCACAGGGAAGAGGAGTTACCTCTGCTCGTGGCTTCTGAGCCGTTTCCCTCCCTGAGCTTTCCTGGAAGAGCTGTGTCAGAGGTCTGTGTGGGAGGCCGTTTCCATGGATGAGCCCAAAGAGGCTGCCTTTGGGGCTAACTCAGAGTCAGCCCCGACAGACTGGACTGTGCAGTGTGGCCAGCAGGACGCTCACAGTTTAGCTTCTCTCCATCAAGGGCTCTTGAAACTCTGGAAGGGGAAGCTGCAAAGCAGCGAAGTTGAGAACTGATGGGCCAGCCCTTTGTCCCCAGGCTGAGACGGTCCCAGGTTACCTTGGTGGGTACCCGCCCTATCCCTCTCCTGAGTGTCTCCGTTGGGCGGGTGCATTTTGCCATCGGCCTGAGGAGACGGCAGCGACTCAGAAACAGAAGCAGGACCTGGGCTACTGGGCCCAGTGGTGGGATGTAGGAAGTGTCACAGATGCAGGGAGCTGAGAGCTGAACTGGGGTGCCAGTGGCCTGGGAATGCTCCCCCAAGTTTTCAGTCAACTGAGAAACCAGATCGAGAAGCTCCTGTCGTGGCTCAGTGGTTAACGAATCCGACTAGGAACCATGAGGTTGCGGGTTCGATCCCTGGCCGTGCTCAGTGGGTTAAGGATCCGGCGTTGCCGTGAGCTGTGGTGTAGGTTGCAGACGCGGCTCGGATCCTGCGTTGCTGTGGCTGTGGTGTAGGCCGGCAGCTACAGCTCCTGTTAGACCCCTAGCCTGGGAACCTCCATATGCCGGGGTGCGGCCCTAGATAAGGCAAAAACAAAAAACAAACAAACAAAAAAAACAGATCGAGGATGATTCCAGCAGGGGACCCGAGCCATGAACGCCAGCAGGGCAAGCAGAAACCAGGTGGGCCTGGACGTCAGGGCGAAGATGGATGGACTTGAATGGTTCTCTGTCCACATGTAAACCACAGCCCTGCCCTCCCATATCCCCCAGACACCTCCTTTAGAGCAGAGGGTTGCGTGTGCGTGTATGACTCAGTTCCGTGGATGTCACGGTGGCTAGAATCTGCATTTCTCCCCTAGATGGGTCACAGCCGTGACCTCAAGGCACTGTCTCAGTTACCCAGTGAAGGGGAGGTTTTAAACAAGCGTGAGGAGAGTTTAGTCCCCTTCCCTCTAAACAGCTGATGAAGGCTCTTGAGGAAGCTCGGAGCAGCTTCAGCCAAATTAAGGGAATTCCTTCGCCTATTTAAGTAGCAGTTGGCAGGTACCCCTGTGACCTCACTAAATGCATTTAAAAGCAGTCTAGTGTACTGATTAAACTAATGGCCTGTGGGGTCCGTCTGCTTGGGCTCAAATCCCACTTCTGCCAATGACAACTTTTATGATCTTATGCTAGTTACCTAATTTCCTGTTGTTTTTATTTTTCCATGTATAAAATAGGGATGATAACAATGCCTAACTCTCAGAGGTATTGTGAGAATTAAATGAGATACACGTTCTGGGGACATAGCATATCCTCAGGGAATGTCAGCTACCGCAGGTCTTAGTGTTAGCTGTCCCCTAAGTTGTACAACTTGGCGTGCCTCCACCCATAGGGTTCAAACTTATTTTTTTTTTGCCTTTTTTTGCCTTATCTAGGGCCGCACCCGCGGCATATGGAGGTTCCCAGGCTAGGGGTCTAACAGGAGCTGTAGCCGCCGGCCTTCGCCACAGCCACAGCCACGCGGGATCCGAGCCGCGTCTGCAACCTACACCACAGCTCATGGCAACGCCGGATCCTTAATCCACTGAGCAAGGCCAGGGGATCGAACCTCCATCCTCACGGATGCTAGTCAGGTTCGTTACCACCGCACCACAACATGAACTCCAATAGTCCAGAAGTCAGACACTGAAATCATGCATTTGTTAGTTTGGCTTCTTTCTTCCTCAAAAGACAGTGTGTTCTATGAGTGCAGGAAACTTGCCTGTTTAAGTTCCGTGCCACACGCAGTGTTTGGCATATAACTGGCACTTGTGACATCTTTGGACACATGGATCTTGGTGACGTTAATGTGGAAATGAAGACGTAACTCTGCCCCAAGCTTCCAAGAACATGACTCTGTCCTACTCAACTTTGTCTTCCTAGGGCATTTAATGCAGTTTCAGGAATAGAGAGGATGTTTTCTATTAATATTTGGTGGTTAATTTATCTTTGTAGAAAAAAGAATCATAAAAATAAGTAGCTCTTTTATGCTTAGTTATTTTAGGAACGTTAAGATCTTTATAGTTTTATTTTTCAAAATTCCCCCGATCCCCGAAGCGGCAATTTTTCCTCTGTGTATCTCTTACATCTCTTCTTGCTTTGCCCATCTTGTTGTGTATCTGCCTCATCTTTGTCGCCTGATTCCCAGCCCTGGAAGGCTGTTCTTGCCTGTATTACTGTTTTTAATCCTGTGGTGCTTGCTGGGTTTTTCATCCTTGGCACTACTGACACGTTGGCCAGCTAATTCTTTGTTTTGGGCAGCTGTCCTGTTTCACAGCATCCTTCACTTCTACCCACTGGATGCCAGTAGCGTTCCTTTGTCGTGACAACCAAAAAAACGTCTCCAGACGTTGGCAGATGTCCCCTGGGTGACAGAAATGCTCTCAACTGAAAACCATCACTTTAGCATGCCTCACACAGAGTAAATGCTCCCTCTTTGTTTATTACAGACATTCTATAGCAAATTTGGATGGAATTCCACAAAAGGCCAGTGTAGAAATGCACGTTTTCTTAAGGAAGCTGGTCTAGTGTTGGCTCAGCCCCCCTGTCTGCGGGTCTGAGCTGGCATTCAGATGACCCAGGCTCCTGTCACCAAGTGCTGGCAAGCCTGTCCTCCTCCAAGCCTGTGCTCTCATTCTCGTCTACTTGTTTATAACCTAAAAACATCTGGAGATTGAGAGTTCTGGTGTGTAGCTTAAGTCCTCTGCTTCCATCATGCATGTATTCATTTTCTGACAGATGCTGTCACTCAAATTTACCTCCAAATGCACCTGCTTTAGAGATGACAGGAGGTCTAAGCACACACAGAGGATTAGAGTACTATTTGTTGGCACAAACGAACACAATTTGGCCTTGGAACTGTAACATTTTTTTTTCCTTTAGCAAGGCAACAGCTAATTTAATCAACATTTTTTGAAAAGAAACACTCCTGCCTTCCTATTTTTACATATTTTGCAATGTTTTCAACAGTTTGGAATTATGTATAAAAGCTTCAGTGGTAAATTATGTTTTATTTTTTTTTAAAAGATGTTTGTGTTGGAAACAAAGCTTGTAACAAGTAACACATTTTAGGTAACAAAAATAATTTGGAGCAGTGAAAATGATTTGAGGTCATGAAACCCGATGGCAGTGAGCCCCAGCGCGGCTATGTTACTAGGTCAAGGTCTGTGCCCACTCCTGGGCACCAGGTCACCATGACCTCATGTAATATAGCCGGCAACAGTGGTGGAGGGTACAGAGTGGTGGTGGTGGGGTGTCTAGATTAAATTCCATTGTCTCTACTTGTCAATGCAGGAAATAGGCTTAGTGGGATTAAGTCATTTTAAAAATCGTTTCATTAGTTGAGGTCAGAGCAAACTCTCCTTTTTTCCCAGGGCTCTCTGGACCATGAGACATATCCAGTTAGTGATGTCATGGTCCAGATATTGCTGGGAAAGTGCAAAAAGCACTTCTCTCTCCCAGTTGTGTGCAGTCCACAGCAGTGGGATGGCTGGAAGCTTTCCTCAGGTAAGCCCCCAAGTCAAAGATATTTCCCCCTGGCACCATGCAGAATTTCCAGGCAGAACCCCAACACAATCTATGGCTCAGAAACAACATGTCCTGGGAGAAAGTTACAGAAATAAATGTGATGAGGTAATGTGACGAAGAATTAAGACATTTGTAAGGATCAAAGAGCATGGAAAGCAAAGCAACTGCAGTTCATTTTGAAGAATCGTGAAAAGACGACCTTTTAGTTTTCCTGTGAGCAAATATTAAGAGGAATTCAATTAATGAATGCCAGACTCACGCTAGACAAAACTCAGCTGTGTTCGTGTGTTCAGTTATGACATTATCTTAAGGCGAGTTCACTGAAATCCTGAATAGTCACGAGAAAGGCGAGGGATCCTGGGCACAGATCTTCAAATCTCTGCCTCGGCAAAATATTGGAAAACCACCAATGAAAAGTGATTTTAAGTAATCTATTTTCCTACTATGAAAACAAAGCTGTTAACAGTATACAAAACATTGGGAAAGATAATCATTGCAGTTAGTTTATGTGTTTCAGATATAAATACATGTGCATATATATATATATATACACATATATATAAATGTGTATGTATTTGTATGGAAATACATATGTGTAGTGTGGGATGGAATATTTATATCTATATCCTATCTATTTTGCATATATCTATTGCCATGTAATAATACAATAATTCATTAGAACCTGCTATTCTCACTTTCAGGGAATTTCTTTCTGATTAATTAAATAATTTAATATTCTCCTGCCATGTTATTATTATTATTATTTTTTTGGTCTTTTTGTCTTTTTAGGGCCGCACCTGTGGCATATGGAGGTTCCCAGGCCAGGGGTCTAACAGGAGCTGTAGCCGCCGGCCTTCGCCACAGCCACAGCAACTCAGGATCCGAGCCGCATCTGCAGCCTACACCACAGTTCATGGCAACATCGGATCCTTAACCCACTGAGCAAGGCCAGGGATTGAACCCGCATCCTCATGTATGCCAGTTGGGTTTGCTAACCACTGAGCAATGATGGGGACTCCATTGCCATGTTATTTTTAATGGCTAAAGAATCAACAAGAAACGTACAATGAATGTGTGGAGGTCAATTTACTTTAGAAAAATATTGCTTTGTGATTTTCACTTACCTTTTTATTGTCTCGCTCTACCTAATGATTCTGATTTCTGCAATCCGTGGATTCACACTTCTGTACAATATTTACTTAACATTAGGCTTTTTAAAGAACTTTCTTCACCATTTCACCACATGGTTGTCTTACCTCATAGTCCTCAAGGAGGGGACTAAAGGAAACAAAATGCTTAGCTATTTCATCATTTCAAAGCACTTTCCTGTCCATGATTATTTCTTCCACCTCCCCAGTTGAATTATCACCCCCATTTTCAGATGAAAGGAGTAAAAAATGCAAATATTAAGCATATGAGGGTTTACTCGGCTATAAAATGGATATCAAATTTCAGTATTGCTGAGCACCTCTCACTCTGAATTTTTTCACCCTGCGCGTTTCGCCCTTGCAGTGACATTTCCTGTTACTAACGACTTCGGCTGACTTGGGGCTTCAGTTTTAAAGCTTTGATGTTTTGCTTTCTTGACAGTTTTCCCTTTTGTTATCAGATAGGCAGAACTCTATGTTGATGCATTTTGTTGATGAAAGCCTAACCACCATGGAAAACAGCATGGAGGTACCTCAGGAAACTAAATATAAAACTACCATCCCATCTAGCAATCCCACTCCTGGGCATCTATCTGGACAAAACTTTCATTGAAAAAGATACATGCACCCCTATGTTCATTGCAGCATTATTTACTATTCATAATGGAAACAACATAAATGTCCATCGACAGAGAAATGGATTAAGAAGATGTGGTCCATATATACAGTGGAATACTACTCAGTCATAAAAAAGACCAACTAAAGCCATTTGCAGCAATGTGGATGGAATTAGAGACTCTCATACTAAGTGAAATAAGCCAGAAAGAAAAAGACAAAGATCGTAGGATACCACTTATATGTGTAATCTAAAATATGGAACCAAAGATCCTGTCCTAAAAAACAGAACTGGATCATGACCAATAAGATCAGGCTTGGGGTTCCCAGCGGGGAAGAGGGAAGGAGTGGGATGGTTGGGCATTTTGGGGTTTTTTGGATGCAAACTGTTGTATTTGGACTGCATGGGCAACGGGGCCCTACTGTACAGCAGAGGGGAATGTGTGTGATTGGGTCACTTTGCCGTGCAACCGAGTTTGAAGAAATATTTGTAAATCCACTCTACTTTAATAATAATAATAATAAAAAAAAATGAGGCCCGTCTCCCTGGCTGTTTCTTTCGGAAACAGTCCGGAAGCCTTTTTCCCCGGGCCCCCCAGGCAGGCCTCTTTCAACTTTCCATCTCAGTTGCTAATAGTCTGTTATTAATATGAATCCACTGTCTGCTTGATTACCTTATGATATCAGTGGAATCCTATGCGTCTTCCATGTAAAGACCCAGTTGGATCCAAAGAGCTCAAGTTCATAAGATATCTTAAGATGACAGTCATATTAATAATGAAGATAACTAACGTTTACTGAGTATATGCCTTGATAGCAAGCTGTTTTGAAGATAACTCGTTATGGAAAACCTGAAACCTGCGTGGAAGTGGAGAGAACACTGCAACGCTCACCGAACTGTCAGTTTTTGGCCAGTCTGCACCATCATTCTCTCACTCACTTATTTCCTCCCCTCATACTACCCTGTTTTGCAGTAAATCCCACATATCAGTTTTTTTCTTGTTCTCCTTTTGGCTGCCGTGTGCAACATGGAGTCCCCGGGCTCGGGATCAGATCTGAGCTGCAGTTGCAACATAGGCTGTAGCTGCAGCAATGCCGGATCCTTAACCCACTGTACGTGGCCGGGGATTGAACCTATATCCTGGTGCTGCAGAGATGCACCACACATAGCATTTTATTCCATCTATAAATATTTCAGAAGACAAAGATTCGTAGGCATTATATGCTTAAAATTATTTTTAACCTTTTTATAAAATTATAGCATATAGACTGTAAAATACATAAATCACAAGCATACAACTTGATTGATTTTTGCAAACTGAACACATGGGTGTAGCTAGAAATTCCCGATTCCACAGAAGTCCCCCTTGTGCCCAGTCCCAGTCCCAGCCCTGCCTCCCAACGGTCACTACTAGCCTGACTCAACACCGTAGATTAATCTTGCCTGATTTTGAACTTGGTCTGTTTGGAATCATACAGCGCACTGTTTTGAGTCTGGCTTCTTCCATTTAACATTTTATTTCAGAAATTTGTCCACATTTTGGAAGTTCCTGTCATGGCGCAGTGGAAACGAATCCGACTAGGAACCATGAGGTTGCGGGTTCGATCCCTGGCCTTGCTCAGTGGGTTAAGGATCCGGCGTTGCCATGAGCTGTGGTGTAGGCTGCAGACGCGGCTCAGATTCCGCGTTGCTGTGGCTGTGGCGAAGGCCGGC